>CM053624.1:185719510-185751614 GCA_028646595.1 Phalanger gymnotis | reverse complement strand
TGAAATGGGCTTTCTGGGCCTGGAGTCTTTTTGTCAAGATGTTGGAATGGGGAGGCTGGTTCAAGTTTTTGCTGCGGTGGGGCCTAAATAAATTTCTTGTTGTTTTCTCCTTAGAGAATCTCTCATACCTTGCGATTTCGGACCATTCAAACATATACATGATTATATTTGAGATCATAAATTCGGCCATCCTACTACACCTAGTAGGCTACTTCAATAGTGAACTATGTGACAGACAATGGGGATATAAATAAATAAATAATGTAAGTAAGGTTGAATAGCTAAACCCCCAAATTGGGTAGCTGTGAAAACACATTAATGTCCACGTGGACAGAAGCCTCTAATTGGGTGCCCCAGGGAGTCGTTGTAGGGCCTGTACTAGTCAACATATTTATTAAAGATGTTTACAGGTGGTATTATCAAATCTATAGCTAATACAAAGCTGGAAAGAATAAGATGTTAGACATTCAGATGTTACAACAATTCAGCTAGCAGCTGCTGTGGGAGTGAAAGACCAACACAAGCCCAACAAAGAAGAATGCTGCCAGCACAGGTTCTTTTGATCTGCTTTACTGAGGAAAGCAATGTTAAGGGGTTAACAATCTTATTTCAATCCAACATACAAATTATCATTCACTTTAGTTCAGGAGAAAAAGCCAGCACCCTGAACTTCAGAGCAAATACAAACAAATTACAAACATACATTATAAACAGACCAAATACAATTCATAGTTACCAAGAAACCATCAACATCTGGGTGAGCGGCTGCCCAGAGTCCCACACCAACACTCTTCCAGGAGTGAGAGCCTCTGCAAATAGCTCTGTTCTTTCTTTTTATACACTCTTTAGCCCTTATCAAACATATGTGAGCGACCAAAACTTAGGTGCCTACTATTGGCTCTGCTCTAAGCAACAACCCTTAGGACCCTGAGGGCTTCACGCCCACACAGGCTTAGCACCTGGTACATAGGGGTTTGGGCCTGGGGCTTCACACCTAGTATGGTTAAAAGACACTTAATTCATCATTCTAAAACAGTTAAAAAAAAAAAAGTCCCAACTTAATTAATATTACATCAGGTCAGAATTAAAGAAGATTCCCAAGGGGTTGCAATAATGCAATGAATCTATTAAGATGACAGACTCTCTGTGCTTGGAGTCAGGAAGGTCTGAACTCAAATCCAGTCATTTTACTAGTTGTATGACTTTGGGCAAGTCACCTAATCTGTTTGTTTCACTTTCTTCTACTGTAACATGGGGTAATAATAGCACCTACCTCTTGCTGGTGTTGAGAGGAATAAATGCAATCATATTTGTAAAGCGCTTAGCATGATGCCTGGCACATAGTACAGTAGCTACATAGATGCTGTAACTGCCACAGCCAATAGTACTCCTAGTACTAGTATTACTACTACTTGGATTCAAAAAATAAACTACATAAGTACATGTGATTATACAACAGAACTGGCTCCGGGAATTGCAGTGAATTGCAATGCAAGCTCCATGAGGAAATGGTGTGATATAGCAGCCAAAAACATGAAAGCAACCTTACTTTGGTTGTATTATTAGAGGCTTATTTTTCCAGAAAGAGAATCAGTGGTCCTCAGATATAATGCCCCAGTCAAAGCACACATGGAGTATTGCATTCAGTTCCCAGCCCATTGTTGGAAGCAAAGGGAAGGGGAATTAATGCGTGCAAGAACTTCAGACTATTCCCTTAAGTGGCTCAGCTGGAGGAACTGGGAATATTTAGACTGGGTAAGAGAAGGCAGTAATATCTAACAATCTATTTATGTCTACCACACATCTCTCCATTGTCCACTGAGTGACCAACAACTTTAACTCTTAAGACACTTGTATTCCATGCTTCTAATCATGTAGTGTTACTAGAAGAAAACTTTTGTTTCTGGATGACTGGGGTCACTGAAAGCAAAAATAAATTCCCCAAAAGCAATTCAGCCTGCTAGTTTCCTTCTCTTTGTGTGGGGTACAAGACCCCTACCAATATGAAATAAAAACTCATAAAACAAAGAAGTGTCTCGAGGAGGAGCAGAAAGCATTTTATTCAATTCTGGAGAGAAAGGGGCATGGCCTCCACTAGGACAGACTAGCGGAAGGAGGCGAATTGCAAAGGCAAAGCGCTAACATATATCCTATCGCAAAAGAACTCCCGCCCACCACTATCCCTCCTCTCCATTGGCTGGGAGGATGGACAAAGCACCAGGAAATTGAGTATAGCCAATCTGAAACATATCTCCTTATTTAGTAACTAGCTGCTGATGTGGCAATAACATGGCTAAGGTAAAGAGGAGGAATGAGGAAAGAGGGAAGGGGCTTCCTGGAGCAGGGAAGGAACAACCCGTATGCTGTCCTTTTTGTCCTTATTTGGTAACAACTCTGTGCTGGGGGGTGCTCTTATTGCCCCAGGTCCCGAATTCCTGAGAGTTAGGTAATCATATTTCTACAAGGTTAAATCCCAAGTCTATCCCAGAAATAAAAAAAGTAATTTTTATATTGTCTCTGTGAAGTCTTCACAAGAATTACCCTCCACTCATCTTCAACTCTGGACCAACTCATTGTTGGTACAGTGTAAGCCCAAAATACACGTACTATAAACCAGCTCTATGACTGTAATGGTAATGTAAATGGGAAGATACTTTCCATCCATTAATAGGCCCATGTGACCTACTTAAGTCTAAGTTCGAGTAACATGAAGCCTGTGGTGGGAGGAGCTTGCTCAACAAGTGGAACAGGAAGGGTGAAGTAGAGCTGAGAGGGAGCTGGCGAGAGCAGTCAGAGCTGGGAGAGAGAGCAGGCACAGGAACTAGTGTGAGTGAGAGGGGGAGTGATTCTGCCCTTGTTGTGGGAAGGCTCGGGGATGGCAGTGCCAACGTGAATAGATTTCTTTGTTGCTATGACGGATCTGGCTTTCTGGCATGTGAATAAATGTTTTGGTTCTGTCTTTCACGTGGAGAGTCCATTACATTTTGCAATTCAGAATTATGCCAGCATATTCATAACCACAGTAGGTGCTACAATGATCTGAACTGTTCAGGTGCCTTTTGAGGTCTGGATAATACGCACTCTTTGTCCGCCTAGTTTCTCCTATATGAAGAATAGGTTCAACTTTTTAAAGTGATATGGTTCTCATTTTGGAAATTTTCTAAATGTTCTGTAGCTAGATGTAATCAGCACCATACAAAAATTTAGAGGAACATGCGATCCATCTATAGGCAAATCTTCTTTCATTTTGGATCTGCCCTGGTCATATTCTAATACACAAAATAAACACCTTAGGTGAATATGCATTTACATGATATGCCTTGCTTCATATTAATAATCAAGGGTGTGTCTGCTGCTGTATATTTCTAGGTATTTTCTAAAATCTCAATATATGTACAGGAGATACCTCGTTAGTCAATAGACTTGAAGATGGCATTAATTCAAGTTTACCAAATTTTGACTACTCTTGTAATAACAATTTTTTTAAAATGCTATAGTGGGATTCTTTATGCTCAACAACTTTCAATTGTGACTATAAAGTTGGTCTGCTGTATAGAAGTTTGCAAGAACCTGTTTCTTTTTCATATTTTTATCAAAGATGTCATCCATAAAATGTACAAATAATGCTGATAAGATTTTGTAGGGAATAACAAAGGTTAGGGAGTCAGTAGTTAATACCTGGTCAATGGTTTTAACTAATTCTTGGTCACCTTTTTTCAGTAATAGTACCACCGATAATTTTTCCCAGAGCACTTGTTTCTGTCCCTATTTCAGATACCTGGAGAATTTCTCTCTTAATACCCTCCAAATTACATCTCCTGCAGCACTCAGTCTAGTCCAACTACTATTTCACTTATTCAGTTCAATTTCTACTTCCTCAATGAAGCATAATAGTAACTGATGTTGGATTTCCAATGTGGTGGCTTCACTGTCATTGAAAAAGAAGAGTTCACTGTAAAATCCTGATAGACTCATTTCATCTACTTATACTGACCTCCTTCCAGGTTCACCCTTAAATGCTCTTGGAATAACCTGGTTTATTTATTGGTTTCGTGTCAAATTTTCTGAAAATTCCTACATGAATACCCCATACATGAAATCACAGGTTCAGACTATCATAATCTTCCTCATCCCCCTAAGGATTTTACATATGAGTCTACACTCTAAATCACCTAGGTCTTAAAAGCCATAGCTCTTGGCTTGGCAAGGTGATCAAGTATTTGCTGGCTGAGGCAGGGTCTAGGATCTTTTGATGTTCTCATGTGAAGAGTAATTTGCAATGCTTAAACTTCCATAGAAAATGGTAGTACATGTCTGCTTTGCATGATTAAGCTTTTTTAAAGAAGTTGCATTTGAGGTGTTTTAACTGTTCTCCAAATTTCCTAATTTGGTATTGATTTTTATTTTTACTCCAATAAGTCAATTAATTATCTGACTGCATGGATAGCTAATCCTGAAATTATTCCAATATTGATAGCTAGTCATTTTTCATCCATTATAATATAATCTCACTTTTTGTGACATCATTCAGTGTTCATCATGTCCTGTGACTCCTGATTCTCTTCTTTAAGTATTTATAACATGCATACATGCATGAAATTTCTGGATAGTCAACAATCCTCTGGTCTGTTTTACTTTTTAATCTAAGCCATATTTCTTGTATGCAATTCTTTTGCACTGAAACCAGCAAATATTAAAGCGTATGTTAACTTAAAGGGTCTTATCAAGTTTATAGAATTTATGTACCTACTCATGCAAAAAACCTTTAACACATAAGCTTCAAGTAAGACAATAGACTTTTTGCTTAGGTTAATCATAGAGACGATATACAGTATGCTCAAGTAATGGAGAAGTTTATTGCCAGTTTCAACTAGTCTATGATCCAAGTTAGGCTATTTCTAAACAAAAAAAGATAAAGTAGTAGGAAACCAGACAAGTTACAACTGAATTCACTAACCTAAACACCACAAAAACCTTTTGGATTAATGCGATCTCAAAATGTTATTTTCCCACCTGCAAAAGTAAATGAACTTGCTCTAGCTGAGATTACTTGGACCACTAAATTCTTTTAATACCAATTTAGAAAAAACTAATCAAAATGAAGGCAATATAAAATGCATCGGCAGTCTAGAGATGAATGTGCAAATAAATACCTGCTTGAACCTGGCCTCTTTGCTAAACAAAAAAAAGTGTAATTATTAATCCTAATGTCTAAAAGAAAAACAACACCTCTAAGAATGGGCATTTCATATACTTCAATTCTAGGGTTTAATCTCTTAAGGAAAATAGAAAATGCAGTAAAGTAAATTATTCTACAGCTTCCCTCTGACAACTACAGAAGACTGTGCTATCTATAACGTACTTGTTTCTACAAAACTGGATGCCTCTGATTTGGCATGCACCAACTGCTGGGACTTCTAAGTCAAGGATCCATCTGTTCCTTTGCTTTCTGGAATTCAATGGATTCTTCTGTTTGAATTCAGTAACTCTTTTCAATAGACTACTGAAAATAAATTGATTAAATTAACCCTTTTGCAAGAAGAGTTGTCTAGCATTAAAATTGAGCTTTTAAAAAAAAATCACAATGAAAGGCCTTTTCAAAGAATATCTACCCCTTCACCCAATACATTATATCAGTCAACTAGCTGCAACATTACTTTTCTTTCAGTTCATCCACTACCTCCCAAACAGCAATTTCAGGACAAAAATTAGGTTTTTTAAAATATCATTAGTATATTAAGACTGGGGAATATAAACTTTTCTTCCTAGGACATTCTCTTTCTTAAAATGTCAAAATAATATTAGTTGTGTGAAGTTTCATTTATAAATTAAAGTGAATACAATTCAACAAATTGTTTTAAAAAAATAATGAGAGAAAATATTTGTTTCTAGTCACTGTTTATTGCTACTCATTTCAAATTTTTAAAAATTATATGAGTCTATTACAAATTCTTTTTTTTTGTCCTTGTCCTTGTCCTTGATTCTTGGAAGAGAACCATGACATCCAGGAGGTGTTGCCATGACATGCAAGTGCATTGAATTTAAGTGAGGGAGGACTGTGTGAAGTCACTCACATTCTTTCAGAGTGAATGTATCAATTCTAAGGTTATTTAGGCAGAAGAAACATCATTTGGTGACCATTTGCTTTTTTTTGTTGCTTTTACTCTCCTATACAGGCTGCAGTCCAAGAAAAGACAATTTAAAACAAAACTATTTTGGAAATACATTTAAGTGCTTAAAAAGTCACAAAGATATTAAGTCTCTAACTTTGCAGTGAAATGCATTCATTAAATTTAACATAATTGCGCTATGCATCTGCGTATTACTTCAAAATTTACAAAGTGAGTCCTCATAACCTATCTCATTTGATCCTCACAACAAAGCTTTCAAGTCAGCAGGGCAAATGATAAAGATGAGGAAAGTAAGTTTTAGATGAAGTTAGGCAACAAGGTCATAAGTAGAACTACTGCAGTTTACTAAAACTGCCACTTAAGAGTCCTTCTAACTCTAAAAATTTATTTCATAATTCACCTCCTAGTTAGATACAGGAAGCAACTAAAGCAATTCCCTCACATTCCCCTTTAGTTTAGCACATAGCCCTTGAAAAAAAACTAAAACTGCTCTTCTATGTAAGTTGAAAACGTTAACAGGCAACTCTAAAGGGGAGGTGGGGAGTAAACTGAGTTAGGCCAGGTTCAAAATCTTCCAAAAACACTTGGTCCGAGGCTTTTTTTTTTCTCAGAAGCCTTTTAGAAAAATTGAGATCGAACCATTACAATAATGTGAAGAGGGGGATGGAGAATTTAAATCATTAATTAAGATTCCCAAGAGTTTACTCTTCCCTGACACTTGAAAAACAATACTCTCAGTAAAAATATCGGAAACAATATTGGACTCTTGGGAAAGAGTGAGGGAAGGGAAAGAAAAGAGTACAAGAAGAAGGCATGCATGGAAGGCCACTCCTCCCAGGAAACAGGAGATGAAAGAGGTACACACACAGAGGATGGGTTTATGCTTTTATAACTGCAGTTTTCCCCTTTATTGACCGGAAGGAACTGCAGCAGAAATAAAAGGCAGATAATGCAAGCCTTAGGCACCCATAAGGAAAGCTCAAAAATTCCCTAGTTCTCTTTCCAACTCTCCCTCTCTGGCCTCATTCTCCTAACAAGGTTCTTCCGGTGCTAGGCAAGTGAAAGGGAATAGAAGTGCTGTGTAAATCTCTTTCCCATTTACTAGATTATAAACTTGAGGGCATTTGTTATAATCCTATCGTAAGAGATGGGAAGAAGAGTTTTGTTTCCACAGAGCTGAAGGTGGCCTTCTCCCCCTCCCCCACCCCAGCTTTAGCAGAATGTAACTCAGGTGACGGATTGGAACTACTTCCAATCAGAGCTCTGATCTAGCAGAAACCAGGCCTCAGGTCAGTTGGGTGAAAGGTCAGAGGCTTGAATGCATGCTTAAACGAGCCATTTGAGGACTGCACTAGGTAGGCAGTCAGGGGGTTGTATCTGGCCAATGAAGAGCCTGGCGGGAGATTCGAAGGGAAAACCAATTAAAAGGACTGGTGTCCATCTGAGTCTTTTGTACTCTCCTGTATTCTGTTCAGAGGAAGTGACCATTTATTCACACTGAATAAATGTAAAACATAATTAGAATGCCCCTGCTTGGGTGGCGAGCTTTCTCATGAGAAAGCAATAAAATTCCTTTCTACTTTCCACCTTGAGAGGCCTCTGAATTTAATTTGGGAAAGGGCTGTTGTCCCCCACACTCTTCTTTAACAATTTATTATAAATTTAATACTGAACTTTAATACAACTAATTGCTAACTGCTTTTAATTTCAATACTTATCAAATCCTTCAATTATTATTTGTCTATCCTTTTTAAAATATTTTATTTTTCAAGTAACAAACTTTTAAATCTCTCCCTCCCCACTAATCCCCCTACCCCACCCCACATTGAGGAATTATTTAAAACTAAAATACAAATGCCTCAACATATATCTATAAAGTCTAACAAAACAAATTCTCTTACTGGCTATGTCCAAAAATATATGCCTCTTTCTGTACTTTATATCCATCATCTCTCCATCCAGGAGGTGAGTAGCATGTTTCATCTTCATTCCTTTGGATTCACATCTAATCACCGTATTGATATGAGTTCTGATTTATCTTTGTATAAACTGTTCTCCTGCTCACTACACTCTCATGAGTTCACAGAGTTCTTGCCAGTTTCCTCTGAAATTGACACTTTATCATTTCTTATGGCACAATTTCCCACTACAATCATATGCCACAATTTCTTTAGTCATTCATCAATAGGATAGCCCCTTAGTTTCCTAGCTCAAAAGCTCTAAATACTTTTTGTACAGAGATTTTTTTCTTCTTTTCTTTTTAGTACAGATCTAGTAATAGTTTAGCTAGATTAAAGGATATGCAAAGGATATAACAAACTATCAAAGGATAGTCTGTTAACTTTCTGGGCATAGTTTGAAATTGCTTTCCCGAAAGGCTAGATCAATTCAGATTTCTACCAAAAGTGTTCTAGAGAAATAATGTCAAACTCAAATGAAAAACAGGGCCACTAAATTATAAGGATCTCTATTGTACCATCTATGTTACGATGGTACACGAAAATACAACAGTATTTTAATTTATTTTGTTAAATATTTCCCAATTAAATTTTAATCTAGTTCCAGATGCACTATGCAGTACTGAGGATCCAAAGGCAGGCAAAAAATAAATCCTGTCCTTCAAAGAGCTTACATCCATTCAGTGGAGGAAGGCAATAAGCAAGCAATTGTTCATTTAAGAAATAAATTAGAGGTAATCTCCAAGAAGACTAACAATGCAAATAGTGCTGAATCATAGGGTATATGGGGGGGGGGGCAGGTAGGGATGGTGAAGTGTAAGAAGACTTCAAAGGCAGGGAGAAATCAATTTGCAAAGGCCTTTAGAAGCCAAATATACGGCTTTATATTTGATCTTGGAGGTAATAAGGAGCCACTAAAGTTAACTAACTAGGACAGCAGAAGTATCCACTCTGAGCTTACACTTTTGGCAAGTGAATGGAATGAGAGAAAGTTTATTTTGAATATTGTCAAGCACATCTACCTTGTTCCCAATAATTCCTATTTATTGAATAGAAAAGTTATTTTCCTCCAAAACACAGGTGAATACGTTATTCATCTAAAATGGTTTGGTCTATCATTCAGTGCAAACTGATAAATGTGTTTCTGTGGTGTGAGATGTGGGCCTGAATCTTTTTCTTGCCAAATGACTAATGTATCTTCCCAAGTATACTTAATAAACCTACTGAAAATCCTGAGCAAATTACTTAACTGTTCCACCTGTTTTCTCTCCTACAAAATGGGGATAACAGCACTTATTTCCAAAGGTTGTTTTGAGGATAAAATCAGATGATATTTGTAAAATTCTTTGCAAACGTTAAAGCACTATACAAATGCTATTATTATTATGTTCTCAAAGTGCACAAAAACAAAGCATAACTAGAAATTTCTGAACAATTTAGTAAACAAAGATATGATCACAAAATAAATCTTAAGTGATCAGAAAGGGAAAATGTCACAATACTAAGTGTTTATATTTGTCTACAAAAAGAAATACCTGAAACAATAAAAATTTATTTTCTCAATTATTTTTTCCACATTTAAAGTGAGAGATCATTTCAGAACCTTAGAATAGCAGAGCTACTATGTACTGAGGCAACTGTACACTTTATCCTAAGCATATAAGGTTATATTTTAATTATTTTATTACCACCTAATGTTACTTCACTGCATCAACCTGTGGATTAAGTATTATGTAGTCTAGGAAATTATATTTATAGATATTTCATCAGAAAATGAATTTAGCATGCAGGCAATGAACATACTTTCAATATGTTGTAAGATTAAAATGCAATTTTTCAAGTTCTTTGTGACTAGAATTCTAGCAAAAGTAAAACTTTTAAGAGAAAACTGTGACGCACATGTGTTTCACCAAACAAGTTGATCTTGGGGTCTTCCTCAAGAAACAGTTGAAGGTCCATTATTAGGGGTGGAATCCACTGGGCCTGTAACTCCTGTATCTCCATTACAATTATATCATAAAAATTGATATTTACGATAACCATGTGTCACCAAGAAAAGACTAAATTATGCTCAGTAGTCTTTTTAAGAAATCAGGGAAGCAAAAAAAAATTTTAAATTAAATTTCATTTAGTAAATGATTTCTGTCACAAAGAAGAAAAGTCCAAAAAAGTACTAACAATTAAATAGCTAATCCCCAACTAATAGAAAACTCAGCTATCCAAAATATCTTGATCAAGGCAGATACAAATAAAAGGATGCAGAGAGAAGGTATTACTAGTTCTTGAGGGATAACCAAACACAATTTTTTCCTAGCAAACAAAGTCAACAGAACAAGGAAGTAATTTTCAGAATCAAAATACCTCAACTAATGACTAACCCCTGCCAGCTCCACCCCTCCCCCAAAAAAAGTATAGGAATCAGGAAACAGTCTTCTTGATCCCTAGCTCTGGTAGTATCTGATATAGAAGGGAAGCAGGATACCCACCCAGTTTTCCTGAGCCTTAATTACATCTCTCCTACAATATTTTTTTAAAGCCATTTAGCCACTAATTCCAGAGAGACTAAAATTTAAAATTTCTAGAATTTAATTTTTCTCCTGCCAGTGGTGCACTGTCTACAATCTTTGATATTGTAATTACATGTCATTCAACTAATCTCCCTAATCAAAATATTCTTAAGAACATTCATTTTCCTAAAAAAAGGAGTGAGAAGCATAATTTCCTAGTCAACAAAAATCAACTAGAAAAAAATTGTACAAAAACATTTGTATCTTCTTTGTTTATAACAGCAAAAATTTAACAAAAAAAATCCTACATGTCCAATGGAATATAAAATTATGACTACAGGGAACCAATTTCACTTCATGAAGTCAGATCCAAAAGTTGAGGCAGAAAAAAGGAAGACCCTCTCCCCACAAAAAACCCCAGGTCCATATGTAAACATAAAAAACTCCCATAGTAACTAAACAACAGGATAAAATTTTTGTTTCAATGGAAAGTTTGAAGGAAATTAATATATAGTTAAAAAGTTTATTAAAAACACTGTTTTAGTTCAACAAGATTTTACTAACACACATTGATGCATTGTGTCTATAGCCACTGGGATAAAAAGACAAAATGAAAAAGAGTTCGCTGGTCTTAAAAAGTTCAAATATTATTTAAGAAACCAAAACCAAGAATTTACCAAAACAAATCAAGAAGAATGGCAAAAAGCAAGAGCTTTCTAGTAATTAATGCATGGTGTATCGATAAGAAAAGTTGTTTGAAACAAATTCTGCAAGACTTTTGAGAAAAGTGCTACCTAATCAAATATTCTCAACATCTAACTAATTCTACTGTTGTCTTCTTACCTGCAGCTTATTTTAAAACTAGGGCACGTCAAAGGGCACCTTGTCACTTACTGCAGTTCAGTTTTCACAAGGAAAATTTGGTGGGTACAACTGTTTTGATACTTTTAAAATGGTTTGCTATCACTAAGTTATACGTAGGATTTTTAAATACATATTTTTAGAATAACTTCTGTCACAGTGCCAATTGATAAAAGAGAACAAACAAGTATAATACAAACTATAAATGCAGGTAAATTCAGCTCACAATCAGGCTGCTTTCCCAAAAGCATCCCCTAGTTGAGGGATAGGCTGTGGTATTTTCTACACCTCAATCCGCCCAACACCTTGTTCAGAGAGCTCTTATGGCACTTGGCACATTCTGATTTGTCCTATTCGTGTGTTCTTGCATTACACCCCGCAAGTTCCTTAAGTGCTAGGACAATGTCTTGTCTGTGTGTCCTCCACAGTGCAAACCACAAGAAACTAAATGAATTCAACAAGTATTAATGTATTAAGCTCCTACTACAGTTCTGGTGCTGGGTTAAGTTCCAAGGATTCAAAGCAAGGCCAACAATTCCTGCTATGAAGGAGCTCATAGTTTAATGAGGGAGACAACATACCAACAACTAGGTACAAACAAGATAAATACAAGATGAAATGGGCAGAAAGATAAAGAGTTCAAGTTTTGGACATGTTGAGATTAAGATGTCTACACCACATCCAATTCGAGATACAGACAGGAGACAGAGAGATTAGCACTAGATAAAGTCATGAAGTCATAAAATCACTGTACTATGCAAAATTATGCAAAGAAAACCACAGTTCCAAAACCTCAGTGTCACATTAAAAATACATGTAAGAACCTAACAAAAACTTTATCTATATTAAATGGAATACTTAAACAGATAATGCCTTGGGTTGGAGCTGCTGGTTGGCCTGCACCCGAAATCACAGGCTAAGAAAGGCAAAATCAAAAAGAGGGTGGTCCTAGTGGGCCACACTTCAAGAGAAAGGTCAGTGGTAGTCCAAATCTATGGTGGAAGGTAGGGGCGGGGCTCAGCCCACAGCTCCTGCTGTACCATAAGATGTACAATAAATATGGAACTTTACCTTGAAAAAGATGTGAAGTTTGATTGTGGAAGTGGGAACAGTAAAGGCTGCAGCTTGTAAGTTTTTGGGAAGTGGTACAGTTTTTTTCTGCATTCTCACTTTCTCATAAATTACCATTTTCGAAGCAACCATTATAACAAAACTGACAGTTGAATTCATGGGACTTGATGAGATAATCAAGTAAAACAGCCTAAAGGAAAAACAGAAGAGAGGCCAGAACAGAACCTGGGGAGATATCCATCATGACTAGACATAACCTGGATGAACATCCAGCAAAGGAGGCTGGAAAGGAAAAGTCAGAGAGTATCAAGAGAAGGAGATCAACAATGTCAAAGGCTACACAGAGGTCAAGAAAGGTGAGGACTAAGTAAAGGCCATTTATTGATTTGGCAACGAAGAAGTCATTGGTAACTGTGGAGAGTAGTTTCAGTTGAATGATGAGGTCAGAAGTCAAACTGTAGAGTTAGGAAGACAGTAAGAAGAAAGGAGGTAGAGGTATCTATTGTAGACGGCCTTTACAAGGAGGATAGTCACAAATGGAGGAAAGATATGACAATAGCAAGCAGGAAGGGATGGATCAAATGAGGGTTTTGGTTTTTTTCAGGATAGAGAAGACATGGGCATGTTTGTACACGTGATGAAAGAAGCCAGTAGACAGGGAAAGATTGAAGATAAGTGACAGAGTGAGGATGATAGAAGGGCGATTCTGCTAAAGGCAGAATGGAATGGAATAACTTGTGCATGTAGGAGTTTGTTCTGGTAAGAAGAGACACTTCCTATTCATGTGAGATAGGGGTGAAGGGAGAGACAGTGGCAGAAAGCATCTGGGTGATATGAGATGAAGAATAAGAGAGAAGAGGGAGCTCTTTATGAATGACCTAAATTTTTTCAAAGAAATGAGGCAAGGTTCTCAACTGAGATGGTAGAGGAAAAAGAAGATACTGGAGGTCTGAGCAGAGATGAAAACATTTGGAAAAGTCACGTGTTTGTGAAGATTGCATTGCAAAAGTTCAATTTTAAGTTACTTATAATTTGAAATGCATTTTGTTATAAACTAGCTCACAAAAATACTATGTAAGCTCAAAAGAATTCTTATCAAACAGGAACAATCAGAAAAGATAAAACATCATTTTGATTACATACAACTTGAAAAGCTTCTGCATAAACAAAATCAATATAATTGGGGGAAAAATATTTCCATCAAATAGCTCTGAAAAGAGTCTAATCCAAGATCTACAGGGAACACAAAAATAGAAAACAAATTCTTCAGTGGATAAGTGGTCAAAGGATATGAAAAAAAAAAGTTCTCCAAAGAGAGGCCAAGTATTTACTAACACATCAAAAACTACTCCAAATCAGTAGTGAAAGAGATAATAGCTAATCGTAAGGAAAGCATTTACAAAACCTTTTAAGGCTTGCAAAGTACTATATAACCTATAAAAAAGGTTTTTTTACCCTTACAACAACCCAGAGGGTGGGGGAGGTGGTCTCATGTACTATTAGATCCTTTTTTTTAAACAGATTAGAAAATTAAGATAGAAAGAGGTTAAGAGACTAGTTGATGTCTGAGGTAGAAGCTGAACTCCAGGTCCATCACTCTATCCACTGCACCACCCACATTCAAAAGTCAGAACTCTAAGGTTACTCCTTACATCCATCAAATTGATAAATATTACAAAAGATAGAAATAGTCAATATTAGAGAAACTACAAAAAGAAAGGCACACTAATGCACCCATATGTGGAGCTATAAATTGATGGAATCATGCTGAAAGCAATTTGGAATGTTGCTAAAAATACTTACGTGTTCATATCTTTTGTGTCAAGAAATACCACAGCTAGGATGTCAAAGGCAGAAAGAAAAAATCCCATATGTACCAAAAAATTCATAACAACACTTTTTGTAGTAGAAAAGAACTTCCAGGAAAGTAGATACCCACTAACTGGAAAAATGCTAAATAAATTCTGGTTTGACACCATGTGATTTGAGGCAGTGTGAAATAAGAACCACCAAGGAAACAATATGTATACAGCTATAGCAATGAAGATGGAAAGAACAAAAAAACACAAATCTTAGCATGTATTTATAATTACCAAGCTCAGCTAACTCCTTAAGAAATGCACCTCTTTCCCTTCTTCGCAGATCCAAATGATATGTTGCTTAGTTTTACTAACTTCCTCATCCCAAGCAGTTTTATTATTTGTTACAAGACATAGCTTGCTGGGCAGAGAAGAGTAGGATGTATTCAGAAATGACAGTAAAATAAAAAGACACAAAAATATTTTAGGCTTTCTTTTTTTTTTAACATTCTTAATAAAACAAGCAATTCCATAACATAGTATAACAAAAATGATGATTGCACATGAAACTACAAATCTATTACGTACAACTTGCTATCCCTTTGAAAATATATAATAAAGTTAGGCTTTCTTAACAATAAATGCAGCTAAAATACAATTTGCAACAATGAACAGAACACTGTCACCATACTTAAAACAGAATAGAAAAACTATAAAATGAAAAAAGGCATTACTGACGTTTGGGATGTGGCCCTTTTTTGCCTATACCAGTCCTCAGGTTTTACCCAACCCATTTCTCTCAAATGGTTAACTCTCGTCTAGAATCTGTGTACCAACAAGTTCATTTGGGTTTCAGTTGGCCTTTATGGTTGTATCCCAATCACCCCTCCCTAATAAGCACCATAGAAAGAAATGGGAGTTAAAAGAGACATCTTCATCTACCTTTAAGGAGTACATTTGAATTTCCCCCAATTATTCCTCCTACTTCTCTTCCCTTTGACCCAAACCTCTGAGCTTAGCAAATTAACCTTGTTACTTGCTAAACACAGCTGTATCCTAACCAATGCTAATATTAAAATTATATACTAAAAAGAGTTGATATTTGATTTTTTTAATATCTTGACAATCATGATTGATTATCCTACAGTAGATCAGGAATTCTTAACTTTTTCTGTGTCTTATGCCTTCCCCCGCCCTTTGGCTAGTCAGGTAAAACCTATGAAGCCCTGCTGAGAATGTTTTTAAATGGACAAAGGGAATGGGCACAATCTTTTATCAAGCAGATGCACTGTGCCAAGCACTTTACAAATATCTCTTATGATCCCCACAACAACTCTGTGGAGTTATTATTATCCACATTTTACACTTGAAGAAACTGAAGCAGGTTAAGTGACCTGCCCAGGGTCACAAAACTAAGGAAGTAAGAATCTGAGGCTGGATTTGAACTCAGATCCTCCTGACTCCAAACCCAGCTCTCCACTGTGCCACCTAGCTGCATAAATTACATGAGATTACAAAGGAAACCAATTATAATGAAATACAGTTATAAATTTTTTTTTTAAGTTCATAGACTCTTGGTAAAGAACTCCTAGTGTAGATTCAATACATGGGGGAAAAACTGCAAAATCTCCATTCAAAATAGTTACAACCTTGGCTAAGATTTTTAAAGAAATCATTTTAAGAACAGGAGTATACTGTGGTACTTTCAAAGTTTCCTCACCTAGAAATTTTTTTCATTATCTCTCTACACAAAATATCCAGGGCATTATATAAGAAAAAGCAATTTTGTCATTCCCAGTCACTTTTTTTTTTCCCTGCTCTCAAACAGCAACTGAGCTGCCAGCAGAAGTTTCTCTAAGCATTATCTCTGGCACTTTCTATATGTCAATAAATGGCATAAAAAAGTGAGAGCTAGTCAGCACTTAATTCTATTTTCTGTTCAGAAGTCTCACCTTATCACACTCCATGTCTGTATCTACTTTAGTGAATAGCTGAAATTTGAAGAGACCTAAAATTCGCAAAGTGGTTTTTTTACACATACTTGTCTCATTTGAACCTTAAAACAACCATTTAAGGTGGGTATAGCAGAACTATTATCTTCATTTTACAAGACAAGAAAATTGAAGTTAATCAGAGTGACTATAATAGTATAAATGCCAGAAGTAGAATTCAAATCCAGGTCTCTTCTTACTCACTCCAATACTCAAACCTGTGAAGACATCTTGTAGAAGAGTAGGGAAAAGAAAGGAAAACCCTAAAAGTTAAGATATTTCCAATAACTTTCAACTGATCTTCCTCTAAAATCAGTAATATCCAAGCTGATTATGGTCTTTTATTCTTAAGTATTCATTTAGGAACTCAAGATCAATTAAACATGACTTCATAGGTAGCCTTCCACCCAAAGCAAAAATCATCTTTATGATATCTCCTCAACAAGTAATTTCAGACTTTACCTGAAAATCTCCTATAACTGGGGGGAAAAGAAAAATCACTATTTCACAACAGATCCCCTCCACTGGAGCAACACAGAGTAAGATCTTGGGCATATAGCCTTTCAAATATTTAAAGAACTATTAGGTCCCTCCTAAATCATATTCACTACAATAAACATAACTAATTCCATCTCTAACAGTTTTAAATTGCTTCACCATTCTGGTCACTCTACTCTTGCTGAGCTCCTGTGGTGCCCAAAACCAAACACAATAATCCAATTATATCGACAGAATGCCATGTGATTACTGCCTGCTGTATTAAGGACACTATTAATGGAGCCTAAAATGACTTTTTTGGCAGTTACATCACACTAATGATTCACACTGCTTTTTCATTTAACCAAAACCCTTATGTATAGGTTTCTAGAACAATCAATAATCATTTATAAAGCCCAAAATTATACATTTACTTCTATTAAGTTTTATCATGTTTAATTTGATCAATTTTCCTAAATTGCTAAAATCTTTATGGTTCCTTTCATCCATTGAATAAACAATTTTCCTTTTAGATAGACACAGATTCAATAGACACAGACACACACTTGCAACTATCTGTGCCTTGAAAGAATCTGATAAAAATCTTCCACATACACATTATTATTATCACTTACCTGGCTAATTATTTTTTATCCTCTCCCCCTCTGTGGATGATTGTTATTAACTTAAGAACCCTGAAAGAGGTCTGCTTCCCACTTAATAACATTACAGTCCCTCCGTTGATTACCTCCAATTTATTCTGTGTACATGTACATATACACACACACACAGAGTTTGCCTATTGCCTCATCTATTAGAAATGAGAACTCCTTGAGAGTGGCTATTTTTGCTTAACTTTGAATCCCCCAGTGCTTAACAATGTTTGGTACTAAATGCTTGGTGACTTGACTTGAACCCTATTGTTAAATAATAAAATATCTTAAATACTGTTTAAAGTGTTAATGCACATGATTATACCTTTTTATCTAACATTTCAATAACCTTAAACTTTTTTAAATAGCTCAAAATTTTGTAGAGAAGTTAACTAATATTTTGAACACATCATAGGCTTGCTACAAAAGATGCGGCAGGTACTAGTAAAACCACTGGAGAAAAAGGAAGCACAGAGGAAATCCACATTTGTTCATTAAATGGTATTTTCCATTCAAACAATAGGATGAAATACGCAAGAGAAACTAAACATAAAAACTTTCTTCCATTAAAAAACAAATACTTTATATTAAATACTAGCAGCCAAATGGCGACATGGTTGTGCTAGCTAAAAACATTCTTTATCAGATTTTAAAAACAAAGGTATTCAAAAAACTGTAAAATGGTCACTTAAATGCTTCCTAACCACATCTCTACTTTCCTGTTCTATACCTATTATGCACACAAAAACGCATATAAAGCAAAATTATCCATTGTCAAGAGAATCATCAAAGTATCTTTACCAACTGTTATGTTCACCACTGTCATGGAAGAGGTCCAATTAAAATCCAAGTCCAAGATAAGAGTCCCTAGAGGCGATGGGCTTCTGCAGATTCTTTTATTGTGGATGACATTATGGAAATGGCATCAAGCCAAGCCTAAGAACACAGTAGAAGCCCCGATAAAATCCATAATCATTCAAGGGTTTGACCAAACTATTCACACAGGAAAAATCAAATATATGTGTATCTAATATCTCAATGAATGGTCTTCAAACTTTTCTGATCTTGCAAAATCAGCCTGGGAGTGGAGGAGAAAAGAAAGAGCTTGCATAAGAGAGGGCAGAGAGAGAGCAAGATTTGGAGGATAAGGGTAAGTGCCACTGCATTGGAGACAAGCCCTACAACTCAATATTGAAAAGGTGGGATATAACCTAATTTCCCACGCTCTAATTAGTTCATCATGTACTCTTGGAATCAGGCCACAGGCTCCACTTTGGAGACTATATATAACATGCAGCTGAAAGGACAACTGATAAACAATATTAGTATATGTTCCTTGGACAGACAATCCAAGTAGATAATGAACTGAGTCTAGAACTGAACAGGAAGAATGAGCTAGACTGGGAAATTAGAAAGTTCTTCTAAAGACTACCAACATTCTTAAATATTATTTCTAAAAATGCTTATACTCCCAAATTATTTCAAATTTCAAGGATTTGTTACTTGAAGGCCTATCTTTCTAAAACCAATATTCTACTAGTGTTGCTTGAAGCTCACCTCACAAAACTCACGAAGAACTGGATCAAAATCTAAGCTCCTTCCAAGTAAGAACTATTCATTCATTGAATTTGTATCCTTAGCACAGCCCTGAATAGACTGACTGATCCAAATGGAAATAAAGAAGCACACAGTAGACATAAGCAGGCTGAAATACATTACAGACAAAAATTAAGCAGAAGTGTCGTGAGATGTCGAAACTCCTGGGCAGCAAAAATCTGGAGTGAAGCAGAACCAGATTAAATATAATTGGGAAATATTTAACAAAAGAAATAAAAATACAATACAACACAGGTAATGCTAACTTGTGATTTTCTAAATCAATATGCAGCCTGCAGGCATCCATTTCTATTTGAGTTTGACACCACTTCTGTAAAGAATGTCATCAAAGAAGCACAATAAGCTAAAAAGATGGACTGGTCATGCAATTTGGTAAAGCAATAATGCTGTTTTAATTCTCTCCAAGTCAAAGAACCACAGCTTTGGCAGGCGGGGGGGGGGAGACCCCAAGGACTTACTGCAGTGAACTCTTGGTGGGGACAGATGGATTGCAATCTATTTATATCACTGGAATTCCCACTATGATGAGATGTCAGATCAGTCTGAGTATAAATCAAGAGCACAGACAAACACCATCTAACCTGGATTTAACGACTGACAAATGCTACCAAATACTAAGGCTACTGTATAATATGGACTTGTAAACAAAATCAAGTCGTTTTGGACATAACAATCTTGAACAGGGTTCACTGACCTTTATTTTAACTAGAATGAATTTTTTTTATATAGGAATTGAAAAAAAATGATGCTTTAACTTCTGAGATCTCTTCTCAAAGTTTTCCTAAAAATAAAAATTTGGTTTTAAATTATTGATTCTGTGTATTCACCACTAAAATCCAATCCCAATGCCTTATCTTAAGGTGGAGGTAATACTGGGTTCATATTATACCAATAGTAGAGAAGTTTTGGAACTGGCATGACAACAAATTATATTTGTCTGTCATGCAAGGATAAGCTAAATTCAGGCAGGCTCAACCAAATGAACTCTTGTGTCCCAAACAATTCAAATCACCCTATGGGACTTACAACTTTGGTTGTGAGAATGCACATACCAGGGGTAGGGAACCTATGGCCTTGGGGTCATATATGGCCCTCTAGGTCCTCAAGTGTGGCCCTTTGACTGAATCCAAACTTCATGGACCAAATCCCCTTAATAATAGGATTTGTTCTGTAAAACTTAGACTCAGTCAAAAGGCCATACCCAAGGATCTAGAAGGCCCCAGGTTCCCCATCCCTGGCCTATACCAACAAAGTCATAGATCCTTGAAATTTGAAATAATTTGGGTGCATACAGAATTTAAGCTAATATTTAAGCCATATAATCAAATTCTGTTAAAAATTATGCGTAGGGTATGTTTAAGTTACTAATAAGGTGATTCCACATAATAATTTTCTACCAAAGATTCTTATTGTTCCTGTATTCTGTAAAACTTTAAATATTAATTTGATCTCTAGAAGCAATAAAGGATACAAATACTCTGTACTCAATAAAGAATACAAACATTCTGTCCTCAATAAAGAAAAAGTGGTTGAAGTGACCTCAATATCTTGAACTTCATGGTAAGTGCTGAGGGATACTGAGATACCCAGCCTAGCCTTTAGGAAGCAGATTTTTGCAGAACTTGGATAAAAGATATATAGTGTGATCTCATGCATAGACTCTTTAAAAAAAAGCTAAAAATGGCTTTTAAGAGACTTTTCAAGGTTTTGTTAAGAGCAAGAAGGTGAAAAAGGAAGGGATCACATCAAGGCTTGAGTAACACAATACTGTTAATAGAGGATAAAGAAAAGTCAAAATTACTTAAATTCGGATTTTGCTCCCCCTTTTCACACACAAGTTATTCTTTAATTAAGCAATTACAAAATAAATATGTTAAGAGAAAAATCAAAGTGTAGAATGAAAACATATAGTAGGAATATCCAAGCCACTTTAAACTTCGAGGCAACATGGTATAGTAGAAAAAAATATTGGCAATGAAGCCTAAGGATGTAGATTCAGGTCTTACTTTGCCACTTTATTTGCTGTGCAACCTTGAAAGGGACATTAAACTTCTTTCGGCTTCAGTATTCTCATCTGTAAGATGTAAATATAAGCTGTTTTACCTACTTCACAGGTTTACTGTGATATGTTTAACATGGATTTCAATCAAAATTCTAAAACATTATTGAAAATGATTTTTGATCATTCAGAAAAGGTAGAAGTGATTATTATACTCAAACAGGTTCACAAAGAATTAGTTATTCCAAGTTAACCCCAATTCTTTTTGTGATAGTTACTAGAGTAAAAGGAATGCTTTTTTACTAGCAAAGGAATCTTGTGGGTCAAGGCTTAACAAATATACTTTGGATCCATTCAAAAGCTTAGAAACCAAAAAAGTTTCTAGATTTCTGTGAAATGAAAACACAGGGGCAAAAGACAACATAAAGTCATAGGGCATTAAATTATAATCTTAAGCTAGACCTAAATTACTGAGGGACTGGGGTGGGTGGGGGTTGGGGCAGTGTCTAGAGATGGATCTCAAAGGAATCAGGATTCCTTTGAGATCCAAAGAGAAAGGGAAAGAGAAAGCCCAAAGAGAAAGCTGACCACAGGAAACTGCCTAACCACACCATTTCAACTTTATCTTTACAGCAGCTGGAAGCCTAGAGGGTAAGCCTAACCCTAACTATTTCATCCACCACCTTCTTGATTTCCAATTTCTTTCAAGAGGCTTCAGAGAATAGGCCTAAGCAGAGATGGAACAGGTATGGTGGATCAACAGAAACAGGTACCCTTTGGTGCAAATGGCACTCCTGGTGCTATAGAGTGATTCTTAAGTTACTTCAAGAACATAATACATGTGTTAGAACGAAGATAATGCAGATAGTTTCAAGTGAGATTGTGTCAAAAATGATAGGTACCATCAAATCTTTTCTTATAATCAAATATTGCTGCAGACACAAGTCTTGGCTTAAGCAAAGTCTAAAAAGTCTTAAAATAATCTCTCATGATCCTGTGGATAAGACAAAGAATTAAAATTGTGCTAAGAGACGATCAATCAATAAGCACTGAAGTATCTACTATGTGGTGGGCACTAACTGGGACAAATACAATGAATAAAACAAGCTCAAGGACTTAACATTCTAAATGAAGAGATAAGTGATGGCACAATGAATAGAGGCACCAGGAGTCAGGAAGACTTAAGTTCAAGTCCAGCCTCAGGCACTAAATAGCTATATGACCTTTGTCAAGTCACTTAACCTGTTTCCTTCAGTATCCTCAACTGTAAAATGGGGATGATAACAGCATCGACTTCACAGAGTTGTAAGGATCAAATGAGCTAATATTTATAAAGCACTTAACATACTCACTAGCAAACAGTAGGCACTATATAAATGCTTATTCCCTTCCCCTCCCCCCCCCATATACACACTTGTAACTACAGAATAAATGTAAAGAGAACAAATACAAATAAAATGCAAATACAAAATAAAATTGGGAAAAATCAGTTGGAGGGATCAAGAGAGGATTCATTTAAAAGTTGGAGATTAAGCAGTCAATGCAGATGCAAGAGAGTGACAGAAAGTCACATGAAGAAACCCAATTCATCTGGATTAAAGAGTATAGGAGGCAGGAGTAATGTATGATGAGGCTGAAAAGATTGCTGAAGTCAGATTATAAAGGGATTTAAAAGTTAAAGTGTATATTTTATCAAAGAAGCACAAGGAAGCCTTGAATAGAGGAGTCACATGATATTCACTTAAGGAAAATAACTAGCAACTGTGAATATAAACTGAAGTGGAGTTGCAACAATCTAGGTGAAAGAGGGTAGGCTCTGTGAGTAGATAGAATCAGATGCAAGAGATATTGTGGGGGTAGAGATGGCAAGATCTAGTGAACTAATTGGATATTTGGAATACAGGAAAAAGAATTAAGGATAAATCTAGTGTTGCTTTCAGTAGCAAATCTAGAAGTTAGGTGGGAATATCAAATTTGAGCTATTTCTAGAATGTCTAACAGGCAACTAATGATACAGGACTGAAGATCTGGTGACAGAATGGGGGTGGATATATAGATCTGTGAATCATCTGTCCAGAACTGACAACTAAACCCCGGGGAGCCAGGGTCAACAAGAGTGTAGAAAGATGCTGGAGTCACAGGGTTCTTGGGTAGTAGTTCACTGAACAATTGTACCTAAAGAATTTCCATAAATGGATTGATGTTAAAGATCCAGAGGAAGCTCACTAGTGGCAAATCATGAGATTCTGCCATGCTTGGCATTTTTATGAATCAATCTAGACAAAGATATGGAAGGCATGTTGGTAAAACTTATAAATGAAAACCTACAGATTTCACAAAACTGGGAAAGAGAGTTAACCCACTGGAAGAAAGACTCCGGATTCAAAAATGATAAGGCTAGAATAAAGACTGAATCCAACAAAATGAAATTTAACATGGATAAAAATAAAGTGCTGCATTTAAGTTAAAAAAAAACATCAATTGCCTAAGTAATAAGGTCAGAGACACCATCTCAAAACTGGGGATTTTATTTGATCATAAACTCAATATAAGCAATTAGTATAATCCTGCTACAAATGGAATTTTAGGCTATATTACTGACAGTTTAGTGTACAGATGCAATTCACAGCAATCTGAGATTTATATCTTATTTATACTCTGTGCAAGATACTAGAATTTAAAAAGAACATTGACTTATTTGGGTCAAAAAGATCTGCCAGGACGGTGAGAGATCTGGAAACCATTTAACATGAGGAGCAGTTGAAAAAAAAAACAAAGTGAGGATGCTTAAGCAAACACTAGACTGAGTCAGGGAAGACAAACATACAAATATTTAAAGTGCAGTCATCTAGAAAAGAATGTTCCCTTACTGTGTTGTTCCAAAAGGTAAAACCAGAACCACTGAGTCAAGGAGGGAGATAGATTTTCACTGAAAAATATAAACATAGTGTGAGAAATGGTGGAAGCAGTTTTGTTTCCAGAGTTGAAAGCATCACCCCCCCCCAACTTTAGCAGAATGTGAGTCAAGTGACTGGTGCTAATCAGAGCTGCGATCTAGGGGGCTTCTGATCTGGTGAAAGGTTAGAAGCTTGTCCTCATACTTAACCAAGCCATTTGAGGAGGGCATGACTTAGGCAGTCAGGGGTGACATCTGATCAATGAAGAGTCAGGCGGGAGATTCAAATTAGGAGTCAATAAAAGGACTAGTGTTTGTCTGAGTCCTTGCACTCTCCTGTACTCTGTTCAGGGGATGTACCTGTTTATTCAGAATGGATAAATGTAAATAAAACCTTCCTGGCTTCCCAACTAGTATTGTTTATTCCTAGATAGCAGCATGAATACATTTATAACAATTTGGGGGTCTCATCAGTGGGATTATTAATACAGCATCAGAAAAAAAGGAAAAATTCACTATGGAAAAATGGAAGGCACGCCACTGGTATCCCCAGGTGGAAGTCTCCCTTCTTTCAGACTGCTAACTTCTTGGGAGTTTTTCTGGAATCCTTGGGAACCCAGGAATGTAAGTAAAGAGAGAGCCTAAGTCAGGTATCTGGGAGAAGCAGGAACAATTCGGGATCTTAAGGGCTGCTTTGTCATGTCTGGGGTCCGTTCTAGGTTGAGAATTAAGATTTGCCCTAGAATGGGGAAAAGAGCCCTCAAAACATTCAGACCTTGGTGGGGGGTGTGAGAAATGTGGTTTTGGGGATCACTGGACTTCCCCAAACTGTGAGAACATGCAGCTTTGGGGATCACTGGACTTCCTAGGCAGGGCCAAAGTCCTGAGGAAGAACCCTGTGATAATCCCTAGGGAAGGCTGTACAGACCACAGGACTCCCAGAGAAAGACCAAGTAGTAGCCCCTCCTTAATCTGTGGGGATCACAGGGCCTCCTCGGGGTCAGACCCCAAGGAGGACCCAAGCGATGGCCCCTAAGGCTGTACAGACCACAGGACTCCCAGAGAAAGACCAAGTAGTAGCCCCTCCTTAATCTGTGGGGATCACAGGGCCTCCTCGGGGTCAGACCCTAAGGAGGACCCAAGCGATGGCCCCTTAGGACGGCAGTAAGATCACAAGGCTCCCGAGACAGCGCCAAAGTCCCAAGTGATGTCCCCTGAAGAAGTCTGTGCAGACCACAGGGTTCTCCAAGGGAATCTGGAGTGGTATCCCTCTTAACACCACAGTGAGGAATCACAGGACAAGATCCAAGAGTAAGCCCGGGACAAGCTTCCGCTGCCTATTGCTTCCCTTCACTTGACCTTAGGAAGATCCATGTGATTTGCCCATTCTCACCCAAAGAACTCAAGGACCAGAGTGGGCAGAGGAAGGCATTTTATTACACTCCTTGAGAGAGCCTGCAGGTGTAGTGCTCACTGGAACACTCACTGACAAAGCTGCAGGAGCAGGGGTAACCATTCCCTCCACTCCTGCTAAAGTTATGGTTAGTTTACAGTCTTTGTTTTTTTACATAGTTTTCCTAGGTTATACAGTTTATATAGATAGGATGATAAGGATACAGAAGCAAAAGTGAAGTTAATTAGATTTTCCTTGTCTTAGTTGAGGATTAAACTACATTCTTTTACTTTCCCCTACTTTCCCTCTTTTAACATATGCAAATTATGCAAATCAGTAGGCCTGGATTCTTGACCAAGACCAGACCCTAGATAAGCTTGAACTGGTTCAAGCTGTTTGGCCTAATTCCCCTGACTGCATTCTCAAAAAAGCATGCGCATGCGTACAAGCCTCTGACCTCTCACCTCTCACCTGACCGACATTGAGGCCTGGTTTGTGCTAAAGCTGGGGTGGGGGAGAGGGGGAGAAGTACACCTTTAGTTCTGTGGAAACAAAACTCTTCCCATTTCTTACAGGGGAGAACAGATTTCTCCCAGCGCTTTTCTGCAGAGCCCACCAAGGAGATGCAAACTGGGAAAACAGGGGGTTGGCCCAGGAGAAGGATCTGGAGATTTGTGAGTGGTAAAAATTCCCTCTATTCTAAGCCCAAGAAGTTTTGTGTGGAGGGAGACGAGAAAGCAAGCAGGAAACTTCCCAGCAGATCAGGGAGAGGGAGACTGATTCATATTTAAAACCACTCACTGCTTCCTAGAAAGGAGGTTTATGTGAGAGGCACAGCACAAGGTGATTTGGAGAAGTAAAGCACAAAATGTGCTATTTTTAATTTAATGCTTAGGATGGGTCTGAATTTGAATTCTAAATTGGTTTCCAAATTGTGAAGCTTTTTTTTTTCCACGTATGCTATCTTGGAAATGTCTTGTCTAATGTCTTGTGTGTTTGAGAAAAGTTTTACGGTTTGGGGTAAGAAATTTCTACGGTCTGTAATTAGGGAAAGAGAACACTGGGAAAGAACTCCCATTTTTAGGCTTTCAGTGGGAGATTAAGATTCTTTTTGGTTCCAACACTGGCCAAGTTGGAATACTAGACTAAAAATTAAATTAAGAAAAGCCAGCAGCTTTTAGAACTGATAAGGAATCAGAGCCAAAGCAGACCAGAGGAAGAGAGGGCTGATAGGGAGAAGAAAGCTGAGGGTTCTAAGGTTCAATTAGGTCCTAAAGGTTAAAAATCTGTATGCTTGCATTAACTCAATGTATCTGACATCAAGCAGTGTTTTAAAACTGCAAAAATAAGGGGGGAGGGAGTCTTTGATACAATGGGATGATCACTCTAGGGGTTTAGTGGTCTATTTAGAATGTGATTAAATTGTTAGATATTTAACTTCAAGTTTTAAGGTTAAAAAAAGGAAGGTGGAGAAGCTTAGTGAGCATATTTTTTCTTTCATTTATTTGAAATGGTCCTTGTGCTCCTAGACACTATTCCCCACGCTATTTTAGAAGACTGGGTATGTTAATCAGAGCTTGAAACTAAAGAATTTGTAGCCTGATAAGTGAGGAAAGGTTTTATTGAATCTGGGTATTGACTATGGTAGATATTGATTTGTATATGAAGATGAGAGGAGTGGGGGAGCTACAAACTGATGTACTCTTTAGGGCCACTCCCTCCTCATCTTTCTTTAGAGGACTAGAGGACTTTTTAAAGGGTCCAAAGCTTTTTGTTTGAAGGGAAGTGGCTGCACTTCTTTCAAATTTTTCTTTTTATTTTGGCTTTTTTTTTTTTGGCTTTTTGGCTAAGCTAATCTAAGGAGTAAAGAATTGGAATGCCTAAAGTGAGGTTTGGTGAAAGCTGACCAGTGAGGATCAGGGCACCAACTTCAAATCTGGATGAATTATAAAAGCAAGTAATGATATGAAATAAAAATCTTTTTTTTTTTTTAAATTCACTGATGGCCAGGAAAAAATCCTAATACCTGGGCCAGAGGCAACAGTTAGCTCAGAAGAAGAGCTGTTCAGTGCTGGGAATATACAGCTAAATAAAATGTATTTAAGGGAATATATAAATACCGAAAGTAATAGGAACAGTAACTTCTATATGTGATGATCTGGAAATGTAATTGAGGTCATCTTATTTCTAAATTGTATTTTTAGAGTTTTTTTAAGGTTGTAAAATTTGAGAAAATATTGTGAGGTAGAAATGGTATCTGAGTTTTGTTATATATGAATTGATCTTTTAAAGAAGTTGTGATAAAAATGTGGTAGTTTGAAACTATTTAGTTATAAACAAATAATAACATAGCAGACTTTTCCATTTGAAAATCTTGGCTATTTATGGAAATGTATACAGCGGTTTAGGGTGATAGTTTATTCTCTGTACAGCATAATTTAGAAATACATTCACCTAGTTTGATGGGTAGTTTCAAGTTTTAAATACATAAAAATGTTTAAGGCATTATTACATTTGTATGGTTTAAATGTTGTTAAGAATTGTACTGTCAAGAGAAAAATGATGAATGGGTTAAAAAGCTGTTCTATTGAATTATTGCTGCAACTTAAGTAATTATAAACTTCCAAGTTTTGGTCTTTATTTAAAAGGAAATTTCAGTCAAAACTGTTTTTTCTATAGCATTTGTGAGATTATTAACTAAGACTTTGTTGAGGTCTCCTCTTCTAATTTTTGTCATTTATGTATAGAAGAGTTTTGTGACAATTTGGCAGTTTGTGATATGTAGGAATTTAATTGTTATAATACTTTGGGAATTTATGAAAAGCAATTCCTCTTATAATCTAGATGTTGTTAGATCAAGAATTGTACTTAATCAAGATTTGAGGCTTTCAACTAAAATAAGGATTTTTGCAATCATCTAGTCATAAATTCTTAGCAACCCTGTGTAAAGTCTTTCTGTAGTGAAACACCTGAGTAAGTTTTCAAAGCCCTGGTAAACTTTGTTATTGTGGTAAAGCCAGTTTAATTAGGTATGTTTTTACCTTAAGGAGAAAAAAGTGTTTTGTAAAATCTTTTGTATAGCTTTTAGAAGGCCTACTTCATATGAATTTTATGAGTCTCTGGTTGGGACCAGAAGTCTGGGAAATAGGCTTATTGTGAGGAAAGGTGACAGCACACCCAGGATGTAAGGATAGGAAATTCTATGGAAGGAGAACTTGGGATGCCTTCAGGACTACTAAGGTTTTTGTTTAGACCACTGTCCTTAACAGTCTCCTCACTCCCGTCCTCCACTCCCCCACCCCTCCTTAGTCTAGACAAAAAGAGAGAGCTTTACCTTTTCCTACCTGATAGAAGGGAAGAAGGGGGAGGGGCAGCTGTTACTGGAATTTCTATTTGTACAACAAGGGCCCGGGAAGTTGGGAAAGCCTGCAAGTTTTACTGAAATAAAGAGAACAGCTTGGTCAGAAACCAGGGGACCTCCAAACCTGGCTTTTTAAAGTCAGCAGAACAGAATTCTAGTGATTGGTTTTTAGGATAAAATTAGAATTTGAGATGTAGGTTCTGGTAAAGTTTTGATTAGTGAAACTTGCCATCTGATGTAAAAGAACCCACCCTCTGGGGGAGATGCCATTAGAAAGGGGGGGGGGGGAAGGGCGGGAGAGAGAGGAAGAGAGAAAAGGAAAGGAAAGAGACAGAGAGAGACATAGAAACAGAGAGCCAGAGGGAGAGCAGGTGGACATGCTGCTGCTCTTTATTGTACGGCAGGTCTCTAATCAAAACAAGTAGTCGGTGATGGAAGGAGAAGTTTCCTGTCGGAGGCTGTTACTATTGTGAAGTGAAGTTGTGATACCTAAAGATCTAGAAGGTTTTATGGGGAGAAATGGAAAATTTGATTAATGCAAGTATATGAAATCTTGCTGTTTTCAATCAAATGGGTAAATAGGTAACATTCTTTCAAAATATTAATGGGAACAATTGGACAATGGGAAAAAGAAGTTTGGAAATAAAGATACAAATATAATGTTGAATCATCACGTAGATTAAGGCTGGGATTTAAAGTTACTTTGTATCTATGTGGAATAAGGTCCTTAAATGTTTTAAAGGGATGTAAGAGCAATTGTGTATTAATACAAATGGTGTAATTAATTACTGAAACTAAATCAGAGACATATTTAGTTTGGGGGAAAGAATTGCAGTGTAAGTTTCTTAGAGGGGGGCAGGCTGTAGAATACTTTTGCATTGATAGGAAAAGTTAAATGTGGCTGTTTGGATTTGAATTCATTCCATGGTCTAAAACATAGATGAAGTTAGTGTTTGAGCCTATCATATTTATATGGTTCAATTCTTGAAGTATATCTAACTCTTTCAGAACAGGCATAGTTAGAGGAGAATAATAAAAAAAAAAAGCCTGGGAAACTGATGCAAATGTGTTAGAGCAATAACTTATGATCTTACTGAGAAGATTTTATGAACAAGGGTGGACATACGTGCAAGCTATTTAGGGCTCGCTCTGAAGATGTTCCTTAAGCAATGTGAAATTATAATCATATCTTAAACTGATTATTGGAACTTGCTATTCAAAGACCTAATGGGACTGTTAACTGACTGTTTTTCTGAGTCTAACTCCAGGTGTGAATATCAAGGAAGGCTATCTGAGCCGCTGATCCATGATGCCAGCAGTCCAATGAAGGGCAAGTATGAACTACAAGTTTGATTTCATGGGAAGGCTGAGAAGGCAACTCTTCCATATGTGCTGAGGTGGGGCTCTCTTGACTTGATTCCTTAACTGAAACCTGGCAGACTTTAAGCCTGGCTCAATGCAGTTTGCAGTTTAATATAACTTCTTCCTAGAGTAGACAAGTTGGGAAAATGTTGTTCCTTTACAGTAAGTTAACTCCCTAATCTCTTACAGGCAAATTTCTATAATCAGAAAGTTTTGTGGGTACAGTAACAAATCTATTGAATGACTGATTATGGCATCTTAGGTTACTATAGCCATCAGGTTTAGGATTTTAGCCCAAACAACAACTAGCTATTTAGACCTGATGTCTGTTACTAGTGTGTGTGTTATCCTGTATAAGTTAGGGTCCTTTAATTCTTGGTAACACTGTGGAGACAACTAGGTCAGGGGCTTGTGAAAATGTTATTTTGTTATTTGGTTAATATGCTTGTCTAAAGTTTTGTTACAATTAGTAATATTAAAAGAAGAATGGCGGTGTGGTTTATTTTGTCAATGCCATAAAAGAAACATGGCATGACTAGGAGTTGGAATTGTTTTATGGCTTAACATGTACTGTGTTGAAAATTGATTATTTAATGTACTTATGTATGTACTTGAACCTGTTATTAATCCCACAGTGAAATCTAATCCTCCTGGTGAGGAAATTAATAATTGATTAATGTAAAGTATAAGAAACTGGGTTCTGAGGTAAATTTCTTAAACATGACAATTGGCCATGGTTCCAGTTTTGAATTTATAAAAATGACCAGGGTATAAGAATTAGAAATGGTAACTTAAAACTATTCTAAGGTCACTTTTGTAGGAGAATGGACAGAAAGCTGGTTCCTACAAGAAGATGCTGGGATGCTGTGCTGGAGATGGCTGGAGCAAATACCAAGGACCAGAGGCCCTCATTGATGATGTTCCCTGCCAGACAGCTGTATGAGAAGAGACTTTTGAATATTAAAGGGTCAATTGCATTATTGTTTTCTTTTGGGTCTCTATCTGTAAATAAAGGGGACTGACCCTTTGATTTGTCAACACATCGATCAACACTTTCCATATTTACTTAAAGGGGTGATGGTTAAGGATAATTCATATGAGAGAGTAAGGTCCTATTAAAGATGTGGAAACAAAAATGTGAATAAAAGAGGAAGAAATTGTAAGTAACAGTGAAAGAAATTTTGTTTCCACAGAGTTGAAAGTGTCCTCTCCCCCCCTTTAGCAGAATGTAAGCCAGGTGACTGGTTCTAATCAGAGCTGTGATCTAGGGGGCTTCTGATCTGGTGAAAGGTTAGAAGCTTGTCCTCATGCTTAACCAAGCCATTTGAGGAAGGCATGACTTAGAAGGCAGTCAGGAGTGGCATCTGATCAATGAAGAGTCAGGCGGGAGATTCGAATTGGGAGTCAATAAAAGGACTAGTGTTTGTCTGAGTCCTTATACTCTCCTGTACTCTGTTCAGGGGATGTACCTGTTTATTCAGAATGAATAAAAGTAATTAAAACCTTCCCGGCTTCCCAACCAGTATTGTTTATTCCTAGATAGCAACATGAGTATATTGATAACAATAACAATAGAAAAATAGACCTCAGCATCAAAAAGACTTGTTTCAAGTACTGATTCTTCCACTCAGTAGCTAGCTATAAGGCAAGTCATTTAAATCATGTTGAGTATTCAGTTTTCTCACTGTATGGTAACCTGATATTACTTTTAGTGTCCACCTCACGGGACTATTGTGAGGGAAACATTTTGTGAATTGTAAAGTACCAAAAAACACGTACTACTGTTATCAACAATAGAACTGATTGCCAGTATCTTCCATCTCTAAAAATTATGATTTATATACTATGCACTGGTCCATTATTTCTTTTTTTTTTTTCCCCCGGCACAATTTTTTTTTTTTATTAACATCTTTAGTTTTCAGCATTAATTTTCACATGCGTTTGAATTACAGATTTTTCTCCCCATTTCCACCCCCCCCACTCCAAGATGGCGTACACTCTGGTTGCCCCGTTCCCCAGTCTGCCCTC
>CM053624.1:185699210-185719010 GCA_028646595.1 Phalanger gymnotis | reverse complement strand
CTGGAGTCCTGCTTCCCTCTGCCCCTTTGTGGGTTCTGTAGTTCTAGAATTGGTTCAGAGCCATTTTTTCATAGGTTTTTGGAGGGTCTTGGAGGGGAGCTCACGCCAGTTACTGCTTTCCAGTCGCCCTCTTGGCTCCGCCCCCTCTGGTCCATTATTTCTTTTGATTATTTTTTAAACCAGTTGACATGATTTTTTTTTTTTTAGTCCAAGTATCTAACTTAAGGGTAGCTAGGGGACACAATGGATAGAGCACTAGACCCAAAGTCAGGAAGACATAAGTTCAATTTGGCCTAAGACACTTACTAGCCTGGAACCTTGAGCAAGTCACTTAACCCTAATTACTTCAGTCTTTTCATCTGTAAAATCAGACAGAGAAGGAAATGTCAAACTACTTCAATATCTTTGCCAAGAAAACCCCAAATGGGGTCCAAAAGAGTCCGACATGACTAAAACAATTTATCAACAACTAATCCAAGTTAAATGAAGCACATATTTAATTTAATCACTGAGTAATTAATAACGGCCTTATCTCAGATACTTCTGAGATACTTTTAGCCAGAACTGACATTATCAAGAAGAATACATTAAAGCTTCCTGAAGGCAGGGACTGCCTGTTTTGTTTTTTGTCCATGATCTGGCACATAAATTCTTTTTGAATTGAAGCAATCATCTTGCGTCTGCTTTTATAAAACTGCAGTTCAGGTAATTTTTTTTTTTTTTTGGTACCCAAACATGGAAACAAGATCCATCTAGAAACTAAAAACTCAGAAAAATCAGGAAAAAGAACACAACTAGGAGTCAGAAGACTTACATTTCACTAACTATGTGCCCATGAGTAAGTCTCTCTGGCCCCTCTGCTAAATAAGACTATGGACTAGATTCTATGGTCTTTTCCTGCAGGAAGTCTACAACCTTAGACTGACCAAACACTAACTACTAACTCCAATATGATTTTCTTTAATCCAACAATATGATCTTCATAGGAACTTCTGGAAACCCCACAATGTTGAGGCCCAATATTATAGAACCATAAGAGACCTGGAAAGGGCTTGAAATACTTGTTTGAATGCCCTATCTTCAAAAAAATAAGGTGACAACTGTAGCTAAAAAAGTTCTTAAAACTCATCTAAGAAATTAGAACATTAAGACATAAATCGCTGGCTCCTACTGTAGTACTTGTCTACTCTGTGACCTCATTTAGTGCCTACTTATGAAACATTTCTAAAAAGGTAAAATAAATAGATCATTAAATAATGATTCTTCTGAGACCCAGTGCGGCAGTCAATCAACAATATTTACTATGCTCCTACTATGAATCAGGTTCTAAGCTAAGCACTAAGATATAAAGAAAGGCAAAAGACAGTCCTAGCCCTCAAAGATCACAGTCTTACCTGGAAACAAGATGTAAAGAATTATATACAAACGAGATATATACAGGATAAACTGGAGATGGTCAACAGAGGGAATGAACTAAAGAGGATCAAAAAAGGATTCTTACTTAGTAAATAAGATTTTAGCTAGTATTTGAAGGCAGGAGGCAAGAGATGAAGAGTGGACAGTCATTCCAAGCAAACAGAGGTTGAGTGACTTATTCAGGCTCTTGGAGCCAGAAAGTACATGGCTGAATTGGAACTTGGTTCTTCCTGATTGGAGGCCCAGAATTCTACCCAATGCACCATCTACTTGCCACAATAAGAAGAAAGAAAAAGGTGTCGAGTTGCAAGGCAGAAGGCTAAATAAATTTGTGATCAGATAAGAAATTTAGAAATTTATGAACATGAAAGTGGTACATTTCTGACAGCAAGATCAAGAGAATGATCATTTTGGGGTGTCTCTGAAGAACAGTGGAATGGAAAATGAGTAAGTTAGGGAACTAGGAGGTTAGAACTGTTGAGATGAAACTGGTTGTTTTTTTTTTCCATGTTTGTTTTTTTCCTTGTCCTTTGTTCTTGAAGAGGACCTTGACCCCAGGAATGCCATGGCACGCAAGTGAATTGGACTTAAGTTAGGGAGAGCTGTGCAAAATCACCAGCCTCACTTTTTCCTCTGAAGCCATCTGAGTCCTGTAGCAAGATGTAGATCAAGATGACTAGAAATGGCCCTGGACAGTGGTGGAGACCTTGGCCTTTTTAAGCTAAGGTTTTTAGCAGATCTATTTGACTAAGGCAAAGCCCATTCAGTGATTACCTGCTAGTCCCGTGCTCCCCACCCCCAAAAAAATTAATCTGGGAGGGGAAGACCCTCAGGGTTTCTGGCCAAAACAGAAACAATTGCTATTTACATTCACTCTGAGCCAATCAGCACCCAAACGATGACCAAGAGGGGCTTGGCCAAAGACCTATAGTTGGCCAATCAATGAGAACCACAGTATTTTGGGTTTTATGTACACTGGAATTCCCTAGCATGAGAGCAGGAGTTAAGAGGAAAAAAACAATGAGCCAGAGAAACAACTTTTTGAAGAGAGAAAATATCCTAGATGTCAGTATACTTACCAGAATTTTGATTGGGTAGTAGATATGGATGAGGGGACCTCAAAGAAAGAGAGGGTACTAAGTGATGGTAAGAGAGCAATAGGGAGCAAGGAGTACTCCTGTTTTCCCATCTGAACCTAAACTGGGGGGAATAAGTAAAAGTACAATAAGGGAGGCTATCATCAGAAAGGAGTCACGTCTCAGTGAAAACTAGTGGATAAATGAGCAGGAATGGAAAAGATTTAACATGCAATCAAGTTTGGCATAAGGGAAAGTGGACTGGCATCAGAGACAGAAAACTTAGCCTCAAGTAGAACCTCTGATACAAACTGGTTGTGTGACCCTGGATTGATCAATTAATTTCTCATTGTCCCAGGGAAAAGAGGTCTATACACTGAAGAGCAGGTGCCTATCTGCATTGAAAGTTAGAGTTTCCTCATCAGGAGTTCTCTTTTTATCCCAAGTGCAGATCAAAACAATAGCAACAAACAACAAAAACAAACAATAATAATTCTTCAAAATAACCCCAAATAATGATTCTTAAAAACGATCTGGCCTTGCAAGATCCATACCATCTTCAACTCTGTCATGTCAATTTCCATTCCAGGTATCCACTTTAGAATTCAATCACATTAAGGGGTAGGGGAATAAGCATTTATATAGCACCTACAGACATGCCAAGCTCTGTACTAAGCACTTAACAAATATCTTATTTGATCATCACAACAACCCTGCAGGGTGCTATTTATTATAGCCATTTTACAATTAAAGAAATTAACACAAGTTATATGACTTGCCCAGGGTCACAGAGTCTGAGGCTGAATTTGAACTCAGGGTCTTCCTGACTCTACGCCCAATGCTCGATTCACTGAGTCACTTAGCTGCCTGTCTCTAATATATTTAATCCTGAATTCCCTTACTCTGACAACTGTGCTCTCCTCTTTCCCCTTCACCAAATTCTTAAACAATGTATGATTTATATATTTTTAAACATTTTTAATTTTGAATTCCAAATTCTCTCTCTCTCTCTCCAGTCCCCCGCAGTGAGAAGGCACACATTATATCAATTATACATGTGAAATCATGCAAAACATTTTCATATCAGCCACATCGTAAACAAACAAAAAAAACCACCAAACTTCTTTTAAGAGAAAGAATATAATCACTGCCTGAAATGTCTGGTCCATCTATTCATCAATCTCTTACAATCCAACTGCCATCCCTATCATGACATCTGTTCTCTCAAAAGTTACTAATGGACATTCTAATTACCAAATCCAAAGTCTTTCTGAGTCCTCAGTTTCCATAATCTCTCCCCCAAAATTTGAATCATTTCATCACCCACTCACCCAAACCACCTAAACGTTTAACTTTAAGTGTCAACACTATATGCAAAGTACTATGTTTAGGCATTAATAGATAAAAAATTAATAAGATTAAATATATAGGCTGTATTTCTCATCTAAGAATAAGCCTAGAAAAATTTCGAGGTCACCACCAGGATGTTAGCTTGTGAAAGGACTAGTTTTTTCAGTCACAGTATCCAATGAATACTAAAACATGTAGGGGTTTATAATTTGTACTAGTTCAGTGACTAAGTGACATTATACAGATGTGGATCACAGATTCCAGAAGTACTAAAGACAAAGCCACATACATGCACCACATACAAAAACTGTAAGAAACACATATATACCATATGAGAATACAAAATTGAGAATTACAAGTTAAAGAAAATGGAAAGCTGTATAACAAAGACAAGGCCCAGCTAAAGAGTCTATTGCAAAACTGATTTAGATTAGTCCAATATCAACAACCAAATGTAGCTTGTATGTTTTGGTGACTATCTTGGATGCGAGATCAACTTGGTAATTCTGCTATATATATACCCACTATACAATGAAACCCATCATGCAAGCATTTATTAAGTACCTACTATATGCCGAAGGCAGAGTGGTATAGTAGAGAACTAATCTCTGAGTGAGAAAACCTAGGTTCAAGTACTGCCTCTAATAAAGTAATTGTGTCACAACCTCTCAATGGTCCAAGCATCCTTGAAACTTTAAGTTTCAGAACAAAGTTTGACTGCATTAGTAGAGGGAGTACCCTACACCTCTGAAATCACTGGGCCAGTCTGAGTGGGGGGAAAAAAGTGCTGAGTACCAGTAATACCAATGCAAAAGTGGGCAATCCCTCACTTCAAGGAGCTATCGTTCCACAGATAAAACATATCCAGAGGTTAGGGAGAGAGAGAGGGAAAGAAGGAGGGAGAGAGGGAGAGAGGGAGAGAGGGAGAGAGGGAGAGAGGGAGAGAGGGAGAGAGAGAGAGAGAGAGAGAGAGAGAGAGAGAGAGAGAGGGAGAGAGAGACTGTGTGTGTGTGTGTGTGTGTGTGTGTGTGTGTGTGTGTGTGTGTGTGTGTGTGTGTACACACGCACAATAAACCTAGTGATTCCAAAACAGACTTAGGTCAAATTCCTGTCCACAGAAAATAAACCAATACCTACCTAAGTTTCATAGTATCTTTTTCAGAGCCAGGAGGAAAAAGTTCACATATTAAAGTTACCACACAATTTATCTGAATTCGGGGCATTTATAATTTTATTAATACTTCCAATAATGTACAATTAAAGGAATCACATTTCTAGAAAAATATATATACATACACACACATATATAATGCATACCTATGCACACATACATACATGTATATATACTAGGTTTTATTCAACAGTGATACAATTTACAATTAGCAAGTAACAAGCAATATTATAACTATGAAAGTCTTAGTTAACTACCCCGATCAATACAACCATCCAAGACAATTCCAAAGGACTCAATGATGAAAAAATACTATGCCCCTCCAGAGAGCACTAATGAACTGAGTACAAACTGAAGTATAATTTTCTTATTCTTTTTTTTGAATGTTTTCTATGACTTCATATGGATAATTGATATTATACTGATTGTCTTCTCAGCGGGTGAGGGGAAGGGGTGGGAGACAATTTAGACCTTAAAATTTAAAAAGGAAAGAATGATTAAAATAAATAATAAATTAGAAAAGATAAATTTACAATTAGAAATGCACTGACACTTCATTAAAATAATGACATAAATTCTCACACACACACTTACATTCTAAAACACAACTGGTAAATGTCAATAAAAACAAGTAAAAAAACTCAATAGGCTAATTGTAAAATTGAGAAAGCCAGTAACTAGTTATGTAATCTAGCTTTACATCTGATAAAAATACTACTAACTTTCAAAAACTTAAATAAAATAAGAACTTTTATGCCCCAAAAGTAGCACATAACAATGCCTATGGCTTAGAAACAGAAGTTGTGCTGTCTTGAAAAAGTAAGCTGGTAAATGCAAAACCATTCTGCTCATATTAATTTTATTAGCATGTAGAATCCTAAGACCAAAGAATTTTGAGTAAATAATCTAACCTCCTACTTCTGTATATGAGAAAACTGAGGCCTTTACAGGAGAAATGACTTGCCCAATGTCACAGAAGCAGAAAGCAGGAGTCAGGATTCAAACTAAGGTCCTAGGCCCTCTAATCCAGTGCTATTTCCACAGCACTACAGCCTCCTTGCTACTAAGAATCTCCCTTAGAAAGGACATGAGCGGATAATCCACAAAACTGGTCCAATCAATACATTTATTTTGGAAACACTGTGCAAATTAACAGTAACCTACTCCCAGAATCCATTGCTTTGCTTTTGGGAAATAATGCACTGCTTTCAGTGATAAGTTTTTCCTTAATTAAGCTGCATCTCTTAAATGAACAATACTGTATTCTTCTAGTAACAGTGTATATTTGAGGAGTCATGGATGGATCACAGATATAGCTGGCAGCAAGTTCAAAAGTAATCTAGTTCAACCTCGTTATTTTTATAGAAGTGGAAAAAAACTAAGTCTCAGAAAGGTTCTGTGACGGGTGGGTTCACATAACTGTGAACTAGAATTTGAAACCAGCTTGTCTGACTAGAAAACCTCTACTCTTTGCATTATACTAGGGTTTCTGAAGAATTAGAGGCAAATACAGAAGCACATAGTGGGTGTGAGCTACACAGGAAAAACAGCTTGTTAGATGTCAGAGACCCCAAAAAAAAAATGGATTGGTCTCTAGCAAGGTAAGGATTAACTAATAATGAGCACCCAGGATCCTTGTGACCTAGCAATGTGAAGAACTCTAGAAGAAGGTCCCCAGGATATATACGTAAGACAGTCCTCTGTGGAGGATTTACAAGAGGACATAGACAAGACTTTCCCAGGAGAGGCAAGCATAGATAGGTTGTTGCATGGGGAAAGGAGCACCAAAAAGAGAAAGTCCAAACAGACACAGGATTAGCATCACTAACTTAACTCCACTAGTAAACCAATAACAATTCTATTGCTTGTGTTACACTACAGTTTGAGAGTGACTAATGAAATTCTTACTTAGAAAAGTCCTAAAATACAAATCCCAGGCTTAATTCCTTATAAAATACACTAGTCAACATTTCCACTGCATTACTGCATTTCAAAAACATCAGCACAAAAACAGAACAAATGATTTATACCTAATAATTCTTCCTCATTCCCTTTCAAACCCATCGACCACACTATACAAATTATTGTCACATACTTATGGACAACATTAGTATAATGCAATAAAATAAATCCAAATTCCAACACAAGTGCTTTTAAAAATCCTTTTCTAAATGATTAGTCCACTTACTTACATGGGTAACTGTGTGGTCTGTAGTGTATACTATTTGTAGGCCACTACAAACTTTCAATAAGTCATTTAAAATGCACAACGCATCACGTATCATGTGAACATATTAAAAACACCCCCAAGGCATAAAAGGCAGTAAGCGTTAACATAATTTAAACTTTTAAAAAAATTTCATGTTTTTAAAGTCCAATACTGTATCAAATAAGAGATAAAATCCACAAAAGTTACAAAAAAAAAGCTGACAGGTATCGAATGAATCTCATCTTATTTTTCTGAGACTTGACAAAGATAATTTCAAAAGCAGAATTATAATTTTCACTTTAAAAAAAATCATTAACCTTATTTTATGACTTCACTATTTATAAGACAAAAAAAAAAAACCAAAAGAAAACCGTATTGGCTCCAAAGCGTTCCTGGCCTGATTTAGATATCTGAGGAGAGATTTTTTAAGTGGGGAGAGTTTACCCTCCACATTCTCTTCCCATAACTACTTGGTGCGCACACGTACCCTGAACTACACAGTACTGCATGCAAACCAAACGTATTCTTGTCAAAAAAAAATACCAAACAGGTGCAGCGCTGTCTAGCAGAGACGCTCCCCCCACCCCCTAGTCCTAAACTTGTCTCGGAAAGGAGCTTAGAAGTAAACACTTTGGTGATGCCACTAAAGCCTCCTTCCATAACAGACACACCAACAACGGGCTCTGCCCTACGAGCCTGCACACTCCTGCCCTTCCCATTCTGAGGGTGAGTGAGCGCACTTCATTTTCCATTTCCTCCCCCAAGGAGAGTTTGAAATGTGCACATAACTGTTCTTTATTCCAACCAGACTTAAGTCTTTCTGCCTGACACCTAGCCGCAGACGGAAGGAAGAGAGCGCTGGAGACTCGGGGAGAAGTGAAGCGGGCTGAAGTCGCTTCGGAATTACTCACTATCCCAGAGTTCAAGAGTTGGCCCGAAGTTGAGGCACGGTGGGGACCCAAAGGGAGAGGGGGGAAGGGGACACCGCCTAGGCGAACCGGGACCCCCGAGCAAGGTTCAGCAGGCGGGGGGTGAAAACTTAAAATCCTTTTCGGAGGGAGCTGGGACGCTCTGGGGAGGGCAGCTGTCAAAGGGCAGTTGGGGGAGGGGGGAGGACCTGCTTGGAGGAGGAGAAAAGGGGAGGAGGAAGAGCCGGGCATGATCTCGGACCGGGCTTTCTGGCCCGAGGGGGGAAAGGCTGAAGGCAGGCGTCGCGCGCGCGTCCGGCCGCCAACCCACCTCTCTCACTCGGGGGGTCGGCGGACGGATCGTCCCGGGGCCACGGGTCCCAGCTTGGACCGGCGCCGCCGCCGGACAAGCCCCGGTGGACGCCATGCTAGAAACCAAAATGGCTGCCCCGAGGAAGCCCGCACCGCGCAGCCAGTAAGGGCCGCGGAGAAGGCTTCCCGCCGCGGGAGAGAGGAAGGGGCGGGGGACCCCCGCCAAGCCCCGCTGCTGCCGCTCCTCCTCGGCCTGGGCCCCCCAAGGTACGTCTCGCCTAGCCGGTGCCCTCGGGCCTGGGATCCCCGCGCGGGCCCCACCCCCTCCACCCACCCGTCGAGGTCCCATCTTCCTCTCCACCCCACCCCCGGGGTCCCGCGGCCGGCTACCTGCAGTTCGGCCCGCTCCACTTCCCAGTGCGCCCGCTCCATCTCGAAGCGCGCCCATTCGTGCTGGATGTAGTGCAGTATGCCCGGGATCGTGTACTGCTGCGGCCGGGACAGCTCCGGGCCCGCAGAGGGGCCCGCGCCCTCCGCCGCCGCCGCCGCCGTTGGCTGGCCCCCGCCGGCGGCCGCTCCTCCGCCGACTCCCGGCTGTAGGTTCACGTTAACCCCCGGCCCCTGCTGCTGCTGCTGTTGCCGAGGGGCTGCCATCCCCGGGCCGCCGCCGCCTCCTCCCGGGAGCTCATCCATTGTGTGAGGGGCCCCAGCCGGGGCGCGGGGGGAAACGCGGACGGCCGGGGGCGGGGGGGAAGGAGGAGGAAGGTGGCCCCGCGCGGGCGGCTGGGCGGCGGCCCGCGGGGAGAGGGGCGGGGAGGGGGTCGTTGCTAAGTGTCTGCCGCGGGTCAGAGCAGGGAGCTGCCGGCCGCCGCCATTACAGTCCCTCCTCCATCTGCCCGTCTCACTCACTCACTGGAGGGAGGGGGACGGATGGGAGGGGGAGAAGAGGGTAACGTGGGGGGACGGGGGAGGGAAAGGAGTAGTCGTACAGCCGTCGCCCCCGCGCGGCATGCTGGGTAAGCAACGCTGGTACCGCTGCCGCAAATCCCATAGCCAAATAGAGTCCGTCTCCACCGTCGCGCAAGCGCACTGAGGAAGGGAGGGGCCGAGACTCGAAGTGGGAGGAGCTGCGGGTCTCCCCTTGCCCGGCGCCAGGCCAACCCAGTTCGGCTCCTGGGCTTTGCTTGCTGCCCTGTTACCGGCGGCTCCTGTTCTCACTTTTAGGTGCGCGATGAAATCTGGACCGGGGGATTTTCCTCTTTGCAGCCTTCCCGAGTAAGCTCGTTCCACCCCACTCGTTTCCCCGCACCCAACCCTGCGATCCGAGCTGGGACGCAGCTGCCAGTGGCCGAATTTCAACCGGTTTTGCTCCTCCACCGGCCCCGGATTCTTCACATTTCTTTGGCATTCCTTGCGTAGCTCACGCCGCCCCACAGTGCCGGGGCCTCCTTCTTCGTCTGTCCCTCCCTCTTTCTCACATTCTTAGCCCGTGCCAGTTTTTTCTCCGTTAAGGGCCTGTGGGAGTCTCTCTTTTGGCGAATAACCCAGGGGCAGCGGCCAGAGCTCGATCCCTTGTACTTAGGGACCGGTCTGATTCTTTCCTCTACCTCCCCCCCCCCACCTCACTTGAGACGGACGGCGGTTCCGGCTCTTTGGGGGAGGGTAATTTTACTGTTCCCCACCCCCACCCCCGTGTCTTGGTCTGGTCTAGGGGATTTTGCTGAGGGTGACCGGCTCGTGTGCGGCACGTCGGAAGGGGAAAAGGAAGGCCGCCTCTAAAGTTCCTTTTTATCCTCGCCTCAAGTCCTTCCTTCTTTGCCCCGGCTGCCCGATGCCACGCCGGACGTCCCCTCAGCACTGCCCTTTCCTTGGCTTCCTAGCCGTTCAAAGTCAGGGCTTCGGGCATGGGCGCTCGCGTGTTCGCCCTAGGTCTTTGAGGCTTGGTGGGCCGGGGAGGGGCCTGTGCTCTCCCCCAGCGCTGTTGAATAAATCAGATAAGATTTTTACGGTACTTGTATTTTAGCCACCTCTCCAAAGCATTTTTGGCACTCCTTGTATCCCCGGCACAAATGTTCATTGATAAATGTTTATCAGTCACCATTTTTAAATGGGATCCGTGGCCATGCAGTCCCAAAGCTTGCGTTTTACAAATGAAGAAACTGAGACCCAGAAGTTACGGGACTCGCCTTTGGTTCCTCACAGCGGAGGGCGCCATTCGAACCCAAGTTATCTCACTGCAAATCCGGCGCTTTTCCCCAACCTCGGGCTCCCTGAACCTCATTTTCCTGTCCCTTCCGTTATTCGCCATCCACGCCTTAGCAAAATCATCTGTCAGTGGGGCCTCCCCAAGTAACTGGCTCAGTGTCTCTGATGAGTATTGGCTATTGGCGACGGCTTATTTAAGGTCTTAGCCCCTTAAGGGTAATTTGTTTGTTTAAAAGAAGCTGGGAATTTTTTGAAAGAATTTATAAAAGGAAGAATTTTAGTCTTCCTAAAGTACAAACTTGGACTGTGCAACTTTTTTAAACGTCCCCTCTAACCATTCTCCGCGAAATTAAACATAGTTTTGCCCCATTACCTTGAGATTTGTGTACATTTAAGTGCTTTACTCATTTTTACCACGTAGAGACTAGTAACTTGTTAATAGGAGCGCATTTAGGGTTAGTGACTGGACCCAAATCTCTGACGGGCTTGGTTCGCTTAGAGCACCGCATTCAGGCCCACGTCACCAAAGGGACCTTGACAACGTTTTTCCTTATTCAGAGGAGGATAAACAAAATGGCACGGGGCATCCGCCTTATCAAGTAAAGAGTAAATGATCAATAACTTGGATAGAGCATCTAGGTAGCACAGTGGGTGGAGTTCAGGCCCTGGAATAAGGAGTTCAAACCTGGCCTTAGACACCAGCTTTGGGATCCTGAGCAAGTCACTTAACCCTGTTTGCCTCAGTTTCCTCACCTGTAAAATGAAGTGGAGAAGGAAATGGCAAATCACTCCTGTATCTCTGCCAAGAAAACCCCAGATGGGGTCACAAAGGGTCTGATCAGACATTTCCCAGAATGTGCCCTGGCCCTGCTTTCGCTTAGCTGCTTTCACTTAGCTGCTTTCACTCTTTGGGGCTGGGAAACTGGATAACCGTTGTTATTATTAGGAGTGTCTACAGTCTTAGAGTAAATAGTCTTTTTGTGAGGACTTGAGTACCTCTCCTCTGAGTTTAAGTGCCTCCCAAAAAAGAATGGATTAACAGGAGGGTGTTTAGTCTGAAGGGTAAAAAGACTTAGCAGAAACATGGGGGGGGGGGGGCGGTGCGCAAAGTGCAGTGTTAGGTGCATATCCAAGGATACAGAGACAAAAACAAAATACTCCCTTCCTGGGGTGGAAGAAGTCCTATATATGTGTAAATACAATGTTAGTTATGGGGGCGAAGGAGAGATCTCAAAAAAAGGACTCTAGGAATCACTGAGAAGAGATGAACATTTTTAGCCTGAGGTTGTTGGGAGGGTAGTTGTTCAGGAAAGGAGGAGGTGACACCGTTGGGTATTGAAGTATTGAATACTGAGTATTGAAGCAAGACTGGGATTTTGAGAGGTACGACTGAAGGGGAAGATGTCTTCTCAGGCCTGGAGGATAATGTATGCAAATTCATGAAGGCAGAAGGTGGCCTATTATCTGGGGAATAGCCAAGAGCCCACTTTGATTGGCACATAGAGTACACAGTCAGTAAACACTGGGGATACTAAGACAGGTAAAAGACATTCTCTGCTCTTGAGCTCACAATCCAGTGAGGGAGACAACGTGCAGATGACTACTAACAGACAAGCTACGGGCAGGATAAATTGGAAATAATCAATAGAGAGAAAGTGCTTGTCTTAAGAGAGATTAGGAAAGGCTTCCTATAGAAAATAGGATTTTAGCTGGGACTTACTAGGTTATTATTCTAGAGGAAAGAAGGAGCCAGTAAACCATTAAACATTTATTAAGCACATACTATATGCCAGGTACTGTGCTAAGTGCTGGAGGTACAAAAAGGGGCAAAAGACAGTCCTTACACATAAAGGGCTTACAATTTAATGGGGGAGACAACATGCAAACAAATATATGCAAAGCAAGCTATGTACAGAATAAATAGGAAATAATAAAGAGAGGGAAGGCACTGGAATTGAGAGAGTAGGGAAGAGTTCCTGTAAAAGGTGGGATTTTAGTTAGAACTTAAAGAAAGCCAGGGAGGTCAGTAGTCAGAGCAGAGGAGGGAGACTATTTAAAGCATAGGGGAACGGCCCAAGAGAATGCCCAGGGCCAAGAAATGGAGTGTCTTGTTCATCAGGAGAGTTGCTTGTTCAGACCTATGCCATAGGAAAGTAGAGATGAAGAACTGGGGTTGGATATAGAAATGTCAGAGTCATCAGTATAGAGTAATAATTAAACTTACGGAAGCCAATGAGATCGGGGGAAAAGTTTAAAGCTAAAATAAGAGGGCCCAGGACAAAGCATCAGAGGAGATGCTTAGGGCATGGTAGAAGTGTAACTAGCAAAGGTCAGATTGGTAGAAAAAGAACCAGAAAAGTGCAGTGTTTCAGAAGCCAAGAGAAGAGAGAGACTGTCCTGGAGAGAATGGTCAACATAGTCGGAAACTGCAAAAAGATCAAGGAGGGATTGATTTAGAAATGACCCATTAGATCCAGCCACCAGATCATTGGCACCTTTGGAGAGCAAGTAATAAGGAAGAAGAGGCAGCCAGTGTATGTTACTTTTACTAGTATTTTTAGCAATAAAAGGAAGGAGAGAGATACAGAATAATTTGATGGAGTAGAAGGCTTCATTGAAGAAGTTAGTAGATAGGAAGATATTGAAGATGAGAATGATGGAGCAGGCTTCTAAAGAAGACAGAAGCAGACTACGAAGAAGCACAAATAGACACTCAGAAACAAATGAGCGCAGTAATTTCGTGTTTGGTAAACCCAAAGATACCAGCTATTTGGGAAGGAGCTCAGTATTCGAAAACACCATTGGGAAAATTGGAAAGCAGTCTGGCAGAAACTAGGTATAGACCAGCAACTCACACCACATATCGAGATAAACTCCAAATGATTACATGGCTTAGACATTATGGGCGACATAAACAAATTAGAGGAGCAAAGAAGAAATTATTTGTTGTATCTTTGGATAGGGGAAGATTTCATGACCAAACAAAAAATATAGAAGGCAAATTATATAAAATTTTAAACTTTTTGCACAGACAACTAAAATTAGAAGAGAAGCAGGTACAAGGGAGAAAAAACATTGCATTAAGCTTCTCTGATAAAGGTATATTTCTAAGATTATATGGGCTGCTGATTTAAATGCATGAGAATATGAGCTATTCTCTAGTTGATAAAAGGCCAAAGTATATGAACATGTACTTTTCAGAGAAAGAAATCCAAGCTATCAATAGCTATGTGAAAAAGATCTCTAAAACACTTATAATTGGATAAATGCAAATGAAAACAACTTTGAGGTCCCACATCACACCTAGCAGATTGGCAAAGTTGACCAAAAAATAAAAGAAGAAAATGACAAATGCTTTAAAGGCTGTGGGAAAACACTTTGTTAGTATTGCTGTGAACTGGCCCAGCCATTCTGGAAAGCAGTTTCGAACTGTGCCCCCAAAACTATTACACTATGCATAATTCTTTGATCTAGTGATACCACTACTAGGTCTGTACCCTAAAGAGATTAAAGAAATAGGAAAAGGACCCATATGTACAAAAATATAACATCTCTGTTTTGTAATGCCTAAGAATTAGAAACTGAGAGAGTGCCCATCAATTGTGAAGTAACTGAATATGTCACATGAATGTGACGGAATACTGCAGTGGTCTAAGAAATGATGAAGAGATTGGTTCCAAACAATCAACTTCAAAAGCCTTAGGAACTCTGATCCACCCAGTGGCTAACCACAGTTCCAGAAGACTCGTTGAAATAAACTATCCACTTCCAAATAAAGAGGCAATGGACTCAATGGAGACTTTTTTTTTTTTTTAACATGGCCAACCTGGGAATTTGTTTTGTTTGACTATACATGTTTGTAATAGAGGATTTGTTTTTCTTTTTTTCCTCAGTGGGGGTGGGGAGTACAGAAGGAGAGAAGGCAGATCTTTATTTCTTAAAAAATTGATTAAAAACCAAAAAGCACAGGTAGAAGAGTTAACCTTGACAAGGAGAAGGGCCACTTCATTCCTAGGATTAGAGCAAAGAAAAAGATGAGTAAAGAATATAGAGAGGCTTTGAGGTGCGGAGCAGGCAAATCTTGTATTGCCTGTCTTCTTTCTCTTCTGTAGGCTGAATCACAAATAGCTCTTTGCAGACTCACTGCCATTCTAGTCGCCCTCTTCAGGACATTCTCCAGCTGGTTAAACTTTATGACACTGATCAACTGTATCTTTTAATTCTAAATTAACTTACCACCTTAAATAAATAATCAGTCCACAGTAACGTAGTCCCTCCAACTCCCACTGCTGGTGCAGTGCAGGCATGTCAGTATCTTTACCTGTTGTCTTCCGTTAAGAATATAAGCTCTTCCAGGGTTGGGACCACATGTTTGCCATTCTTTATATCCCTAGAATGTGCTAGGCCGGACTTCCTGGAAGACATAGTTGAAAAGCAGAAAAACCCGATGAACACTTTAGTCCTACTTCTGACCATGAAACCTGCCACAGCAGCAGCCAAGTAGCTCAGTGTTGGACTTGGAGTCAGGAAGGCCTGTGATTCACTCGCCGTGTGACCCTGAGCAAGTTAACCTCTCTCTCAATTTCCTTGTCTATAAAATGGGAACAGTAAGGATAAAAGAATGTAACCGATAGTGCTTTGCAAACCTTGATGAGCTATGTAAATGGCTATTATCATCATTATTATTACTAATGGATTTTGTTCCAAACCTTTTTCTTGCTCTTCGAGTCTCCTAGCTGCAAACACAGCCCCCTTAATATCTTCAGATAGATGACCATATCTCCTATTTTCTAAGAAGATTGAGGCCATGAAGTACATGCTCCCTCCATTCCCCTCTTCTTGATGTCTTTACTCACCTTCTGCTTTGTTTTTCCTTTCAAGGAGGAAGAAATGTCCCTCCTTTTCAAGACAAACTCCCGAACTCTTGATTTCATCTGCTCTTCATAGTCCTTACAATATCTTACAAACGTTATATAAACTTAGAAACTTTACTTCCTCTCTCAGCCTACAAATATACCAGGGTTTTTTTTTTCATTCTCTCCAACCCTACCCCCCAAAAAACCCTTTCCTTCAACCCTTCTATTTCTTTGAGCTAAGATTCCCTGTCTCCTTGTTCCTTTCATAACCAAACTCCTTTGAAAGAATTTATTCACTTTCTCTATTTTTCTCAAAACCTACTTTTTCTACTCTTTATGATCTCTCTTCTTCCCTAACCCTTCTACTGCTTTTTAGAATAACACCTATGAAATAACTGCCTAATTAACAAATCCAGTGCAGACAATCTGATAGATGAGAATGAATATGAATACTGAGATAGAAGATAAGAGATGCCACCTGATCTTGAGAGAAATCACTTCTCTCTGGGCCTCAGTTTCCTCATATGTAAAATCACAGGCTTGAGCTAGATGATCTGGAAGGTCCCTTTTAGTTATAAATTCTGTGATGCGTCTTAAACCCCTTTGACCACTCGGCCACATTTAAGCGAGAGGTAGGTATTTGCTAGACAAGGCCTGGGGAAGCTTGCAAAGTAAATCAGCAACGAGATTCTAATTAGAATTCTGGTGTGAAGATGCCATGCATAGCGTATTCAGGTGTGGCTCACTAAATGGACCCATAAGGGGGAACAGAGAGTAAATAACAGTTATTTTCAAATTATTTGAAGAACTGTGTGCTTCATCTTCTACTGTAGCCTGTCATTGTTATGGTGCCAAGCGAACCTCTCCCTAATTTGGAGAATGAGTATCAGTGCTGGAAAGGGTCAGACTCAAAAGTGTGACAAAGCCAAGAATGAGGACCAGGAAGGAAACTCGCCAGGTTGAAAGGGCTGGGACAGAAAGGGAGCCGTCTGAAGCAAAAATAGAATTAAAGCCAGGAATCAAAAGAGAGTTTGAGAGGAATAGCAAAAGATGAATTCCAGAATTTAGGCTTTCATGATTTAGTCCTGGGCTAAGAGGGACCTTGGTTTTGTGCTTTCAGTTGGTACTGTCTTTAGTTTCTTCTGCAGTCCCTGTTCTCTTCATGGAAATGTCTGAGTTCAGTAGGATTGCTCTGGAGGACAAAAAGTTACAAATGAGAAGTTACAGAAAAGTGCATTTGGGTTTTTTGTAAGAAAAACCATCCTCAGCGTTAGAAATTGGCCCGAAAGAAATGGGTTACCTTGGGAAGTATTAAGACCCACCACTAAAGGTGTTTAAGCAGAAGTCAGATGACTACTTGTCAAAGAAGTTAAAAGATTTGTGATGTGGGGTGACCCCTTCCACTTCTGACACTGTGGCGTGAGCACACAGCCCCACTTTCTTCTTTATGCAACTAAAATGATGCCCCATTTGTTATTCTTCTTATCTTTAAACTGGTGAGCATCTGATTTCTATTTCACCCTCCAAAAGTCTGTGAAGCTGTATGCCCACTTAGTAGCTAATGATAACTTAGCAACTATGGAAACAGTGCAATCTAAAAAGACATTAATTTCCCCTCTCTCATTACATGACCCACAGAAGGAGGTCCCTAATTCCTTTCCTTTTCTCTTGATAGGAAAGTTTAGTTCTTTTGCATCATCAGTGGGGTTCTTTGTTGTTCAGTCGTTTCAGTCCAGTCAGCCCTTTCATGACCCCATTTGGGTTTTTGGGGTTTTTGGCAAAGATACTAGGGTGCTTTGCCATTTCCTTCTCTAGCTCATTTTACAGATGAGGAAACTGAGGCCACCAAGGTTGCATGACTTGCCCAGGGTCACACCAGTAAGTGTCTGAGGCCGGATTTGAACTCAGAAAGATGAGTCTTCTTACTCCAGGCCTGGCACTTTATGCACTGTATCACCTAGCTGTCCCCACTGGGGAAGGGGTAGCTTACTGTAAATCAAGTTTAATAATAACCTAACGTGTTTCATAAATGTAATTTGCATTTGTGGCAGAATCTAAGTGTGTCTACTTCGCATATTTCATACTTTAACTGACATCTCAGAAGTCCTGAAATTTTTGTTCTCTTCCAGTTTTTTTCTCCAGTTACCAAGACAAGTTTGAAAGAGTCATAAATAAATAATGAATAAATAAGTATGTATATATGTACATATATATGTAATATGGGTTTGGTTAGGGGCAGCTAGGTAGCAAGTGAGTAGAGCACCAGCCCTGGAGATAGGAGGACCTGAGTTCTAATCAGGCCTCAGATACTTGACACTTACTAGCTGTGTGACCTTGGGCAAGTCACTTTGCCTTGTCCCAATTGCCTTGCCTTCCCTCCCTCCAAAAAAAGGGGATCTCCATTACCTTATAGCCATATTTTCTGAGCCAAAAATCATGACTGATTAAGGATATATTTTTTAAAAATCTTATTAAAAGTAGACTTTCCTTTCCTAATATCACCATATGGTTGCTGTTATTACAGGTCATCTAGGCTAACTCTCTTATTTTACAGATGAAGAAACTAAGGTTCAGAGCTACTAATGAACCACACAACATCAAACAGATAGTCAGTGACCAAATTTGGACTAAATCTAGGTCTCACAGTCTAGTTGGGGGGGAGGGGTGTTCTTCCATGTATGAAGCAAAAACCAACAAGGTATATTTTTAAAACTCTTTTTTCTACTATTTTCTATGTCTAAAAGTGCAAAATTAAGCAATATTGTCCATATAATAGCTTAGCAAAAACAATTTCTTCACAATTACCAATACAGTGTCAAAGCATATTGGTTATCTCAGCAAAGCAAGGACCTAAAACAATTCCAAAAGACTCATGATTGAAAATCCAGAAAAAGAAATATGGAGCCTTAATGCAGATTGAAGCAGACTATTTTCTTTTTTTTTAATTTTGTTTTGTTTTATGTTGCTCTTTCTTGTGGTTACTCCCTTTCATTCAAATTCTTCTATACAACATGACTAATGTGAAAATATGTTTAATATGAATGTATATGTAGAGCCTATATCAGATTGCATGCCGTCTTGGGGAGGGGGAAGAAAATTTAAAGCTTGAGGAAGTAAATGTTGAAAACTAAAAATAAATAAATTAACTTATTTAAAAAAACATATTGGCTAGCAAGAAGATGGTGATATCCCGAATTAGATCTCTCTTTTCCCATTTATTTCTTCCATTCAGAGATTTGAGCAGATGAGAGCCTCAGCATCTCATCAGCATTAGATCCCATGACCTCGCTCATCTCCAGACATGGCATCTCAGGGGACACTGATACAACAGACAAGTTCACCAGGGCTGGGGTTGCCACCATGGGGGTGGCTGGCTCTGGGGCTAGGAACAGGACTATCTTTGGAACACTCATCATTGAGTATGCTAGAAATGCCTTCTCTTCTTCAGCCCATCCTGGGTTTTGCCCTCTCTGAAAACTTGGGGCTCTTCTGCCTGATGGTGGTCTTCCTCATCAGCTTTGCCATGTAAGGAGCTATTTCTACTCCCCGGTGTTCCTTCTCCCCTTCCTGGACTTACTGTCCATCAGTTAGTTACTTACTTACATCAACTCTGTGAATGCCACCTCCTATACCTCCTGAGGAAGCTCTAGAAAAAGCTGTAGGCTTAGGATTGGACAAAGGGAAGACATATAAATACAGTTTTATAAGCAGGAAAAAATAAAATACATCCAAAGTAAATATAAGGTAATAGGGGGAAGCACCAGCAGCTAGGGAAATCAGGAGGGGCTTCATGTAGGAGATGTTATTTAAGCTAAGTTTTAAAGGAAGCTTGAGATTCTAAGAGGTCAAGGTGAGGAGAAAGTACATGCCAGGCTTTATGATGTACTCTCACATATGACAAATAGCAAGAAGGCTGCTTTGGCTCCACCACACAGAGTCAAACTTCCTTACATTAAGGACAAGAAATAGTTTGTGGGAAGACATGGCTGTTCTCCATTATAGCCTCAAAAGATTAGAAGTATAGTTAGTGTCCTTTTATGGATCTATAGCATAAGAAGTAATAGTAATATAGCTAATATCTGTAAAAATATCTATTTCCTTATATTTGTCTTGAAACTGTCTCAAGCTTCAGGTTTCAGTGCTTACTAATTAAAGCATTACTGGATTTGCTGAACAATTTCATCTTTAGCCAGCTCACACCCTTCAGGAATTTATAAACTTCAAGCATCTCTGTCTCTCTCTCCCCCCCCCCTCTCTCTCTCCCCCTCCCTCCCTCCCCCCTCTTTCTCTCTCTCCC
>CM053624.1:185642901-185692356 GCA_028646595.1 Phalanger gymnotis | reverse complement strand
AGACTGGGGAACAGGGCAACCAGAATGTACGCCATCTTGGAATGGGGGGGGGGGAAATGGGGAGAAAATTTGTAATTCAAACGCCTGTGAAAATCAATGCTGAAAACCAAACATGTCAAAAATAAATTTAAAAAAAAAAAAACAACAAAAAAAAATGAGACAGTCTTTATCCTCAAGGAATATAATAGGAAAGATTAGGCATACCACATAGTTAATTTTGTAAGAGTTACATCAGGTCTCATTCTTCACCACCACCAGCCCTGTCTGCTGCCATTTCAAGAAATGCAGGTGGTGGATGGGAGCTTTCCACAGCTGAAGATTATTTAGAGCACAGGATGGTAAGGCCAGCATCACATGACAAGGTGAAAGAATGCAGGCGTTCCCACCTTAATGAGCATGACAAATTGTATAGAAACTCTACGCAAGCTCAGTCTTTTGGATGCTTGGTTTCTTTCAACTGCAACCTAACCTAGGATTGCCTTCCTGTCTTACTTCTTGGCTCTGATAGCTAATTGCCAACCTGTTCCTTGGGTCCGTGGCTGCTGCCGCCTCTGGTCCTTGTTCCTTTGCATTTCATATCCATTGCCCCAATAATTATCCCTTCCCCTCCCAGACCCTACCTACCGCACCCCCACATAAGCATATTCCATTTAACCCACCTCTTGCTTATGGTCCTTCTCAAAGTATAACTTTACTGCTAGACTTTAATGCCTCAGCTAGTGGAGCCCCACTGGCCAGGGCATAAAAACCTCAGCCAGTGTCATGGTCTTGAGATTCTCTTAGTAACTCCTAGCTCAGCAGTGTACAAAAACACCCCTTCTAGAAATACTTAGGTACTCCAGTGTATCTGTCCGTCATTTCATCAGTGTGGAGATTTCCTGTAATATATCCCTCTAACAATATAAGTTTCACCCCATCTTTGCTCAGCCTTTGTGACTCTTAATGCAAGTTGTTCCATAAGTTTCCCATAGGGGATCCACCTGACATGTGGGGACCTCCGTCTCGTTGTCTCAATGTTTCAAGGATGCTGGTGGAGCAGACTGTCCATCATTTATCCCTACTCTAACCACACGACTTTGCCATCTTTTTGAAAACATATTTCTTTGATGACTGTTCTTTTACAACACTTCTCCTTGTTTGTAATATGTTGCAGCCTTCTCACACTAATACGCCATCTTTAGGGCAGTTTGGGTCATCCTCAGTTTCAGTTCTTTGGAGACTATAGTGGTTCCTGGCTTAAATCCATTCTGTTTCTCTGTAAAAATATTGTTGTTAAGGAGCCTTCTTTGTTGCAGGGAGAAACTCACAATTACTTTGCAGTTCCTAGGAACAATACAGCTCACTTCTTCCTCCTAAAGAATTCTGAGACCAACTCATTTTCCATTTACATTCTATCCAAGATTATTTATGTGAAAATTTCCTCAATCCATGTAGGTCAGCATCGTCTCCATATAGTCTTAGAGAACTGCCTAGGGGCGGGCGCGCGGGCGGTGGGCAGCATGGCGTCCGAGGCTGCGGCGGCGGGGGTCGGGGCAGAGGCCGAGGCCAAGCCCAAGCCCGGGGCTCTGCTGGAGGTGGCGTCCCTCCCTCTCGCAGTTCGAAGAGCTGCTGCACCTCCAGGCCAGGTCCCTCGTTGTCATCCATTTCTGGGCCCCATGGGTTCCGCAGTGCACACAGATGAATGATGTCATGGAGGAATTAGCCAAAGAGCACCCACAAGTGGCGTTTGTGAAGTTGGAAGCGGAAGCTGTTCCTGAAGTGTCAGAGAAATATGAAATTAGTTCTATTCCGACCTTTCTGTTTTTTAAGAACGCGCAGAAAGTGGATCGGTTAGATGGCGCCCATGCCCCTCAGCTGACCAGGAAGGTGGAGTGCCACGTCTCTAGCCACGTTCCTCCCCGGGCTGCCACAGGACGCACAAAGGAAGACCTTAACCTTCGGTTGAAGAAGCTGACGAATGCTGCTCCGTGCATGCTTTTCATGAAAGGGTCTCCACAAGAGCCCCGCTATGGCTTCAGCAAGAAAATGGTGGAAATTCTTAACAAGCATAATATTCAATTTAGCAGTTTTGACATCTTTTCGGATGAAGATGTGCGCCAAGGACTCAAAACACACTCCAATTGGCCCGCTTATCCTCAGTTATATGTGTCTGGAAAGCTGATAGGAGGTCTCGATATTGTTAAGGAACTGGAAGCATCTAACGAGCTTGAGACAATTTGCCCCAAAGCCCCCAAACTAGAAGAAAGGCTCAAAGTACTGACAAATAAAGCTTCTGTGATGCTGTTTATGAAAGGAAGCAAACAGATGGCAAAATGTGGATTCAGCAGACAAATTCTAGAAATTCTTAATGAGACTGGTATTGATTTTGAGACGTTTGATATCTTGGAGGACGAAGAAGTGCGGCAAGGACTAAAAGCTTACTCCAACTGGCCAACATACCCCCAATTGTATGTGAAAGGTGAGCTTGTTGGAGGATTGGATATAGTGAAGGAACTGAAGGAAAATGGCGAATTGTTGCCTATCCTGAGAGGAGAAACTTAAGGAGCCGGGAGGCTGCAGAGTGCTGCCCAAAGCATTTCCTGAGCGCAGAACAATTCATGAGGCAGTCCTGTGGAGTGAGGGAGGAGCCCGGGGCTTCTCCACTTTCTGTCACCTGTGTCTGGCCTTCTTGCCCAAGGTCATGCTCAATGTACACGGTCACATTTGGACCCCGCCCCCCTTTTCCCCCCACAATGGGATACTCTCAACATCTCAAAATTCAATTAAAAAATAATGCATTAAAAAAAAAAACTGCCTAGGACAACTTCTTCTGGGTTACATAGACCTTCTGTGTTTGAGGTGGGACTTGAATTTAAGTCTTTCAGGCTCTGAGGCTATCTCTCTATCCCCACTGTGCTACCCTTCCACTCATATATACCTATAAATTTATACACACACACACACATACATACACATAATAACTATGCAGATAGTACATGCAATTTCATATCATAGTCTGAGCAAAAAGCATCCTTTATTTGTTTCCTGAGTGGCTGGTTAGGCTAAAAGCTTTAGAGTGATCATGGATCTCTGTTAAGAGGCTCTACAATTTTCCAGGGTCTGATATCATCAGCAAAACATCATCAGCATGTAAGTCATCATTAGCAATATCCTACAGTTTACTTGTGTCCGCCATCCATGTTTCCAATTTTCTTTGGATTACCTCCAATTTTGGTTGTTCTGAGAGACTTATTCCATGATATGCAGCAATGCAGCACCAGTAGGTGGGTATGGTTGTTAAGAAAACATGTACACTTCAAAGTAGATACCCATCAGCGGAGGAATAGCTAAACAAATGGTTTGGATCAATATAGTGGAATATTTTGTACCATAAAAAAATAAATATGAAGAATTTAGAAAAGCATGGAAAGACAGATGAATAAATGCAGTGTGAAGTAAGCAGAATTAAAAATAACACAGTGGCTTTAGAAAATGTTTTGGACCAGACGTAATTTTATTGGAATAGGGAACTCTTGGTGAGGAGGTGCAGATTGGCACTTACTCTGCAACTTAGATTTTTAGAGTTGCTTTGGACATTGAGTGGCCAAGTGACTTGCCCAGGATCATATAGCCAGTATCTGTGTGAGAGACAGGGAAGGTGGAAGAGAAAGGGATAAGCATTTATATAATGCCTACCAAACACATTACAAGTATTACCCTTTGAGGTGGGTGCTATTATCCTCATTTTATGGTTGAGGAAGCAAACCAAAAGCAGCTTACCTAGGGTCACCCAACTGAAGTTTATAAATGGACAATTTTGATTACATAAAATTAAAACGTTTTTGCATAAATTCAATGTAACTAGTATTAGAAAGGAAACAGTTAAGTGGGAAAAGATCTTCTCAACAGGTTTCTCCAGTAGAGGCCTCATTTATACGGAGGAACTGATAATTCAATTATTATATAAGCACGTGTATGTGTACATGTGATCTATATTTAAAAAGAACCATTTCCCCATTGATAAAATGGTCAGATGATTTTCACAGGAAGAAATCAAAACTATCTAAAGCTATGTGAAAAAAAAATGCTCCAAATCACTGATAGTTAGAGAAATGCAAATTAAAGCAACTCTGAGGTTACACCTCATACCCAGCAGATTTGCAAAGGTCTCCAAAAAGAAAAATGACAAATGAGGGACCATGGGAAAACAGGCACATTAATGCACTGTTGGTGGATCTGTGAATTGTTTCAGGTATTCTGGAAAGCAATTTGGAACTAGTCTCCAAAAGTGACTAAATGTGGCTTCCTTTTGACCAAATGATAAAATACTACCAGTCCAGAGAAAGAGAAAAAAGTCCTATATGTACAATAAAATATACTCGGTAGCTCTTTTTAGTAAGGATATATCCATTAATTGGGGAATGGCTGAACTAGTTGTGGCATATGAATGTAATGGAATACTGTTATGCTGTAAGAAATGATGAAAGAGGTACTTTCAGAGAACACTGGGAAAACATATGTGAAGTGAGTAAAACCAGAACTGATACTATAACAACAGGGTGAAAAGGCACAGTTTTTCAAAGACTTAAGAACACCCATCAATGCAGTGACCAGCTGTAATTTCATAAGACCTGCTTTCCTGACAGAGAAGCGATGGACTCTGTTTGTAGAATGAGACACATCTGTAGACATGGCCAGTGTGTGGATTTGTTTTGCTTGACTGTGTGCTTATTACAAGGGTTTTCTTTTTTCCTCCAGTGTCAAGGGAAGGGAGTGAGAAAAGAAATGCCTGATAATTGGAAGAAAAAAAAGGTAGGGTTTTTTTTTTTCAAAGATGTGCGAGAGAGAGAGAGGAGAGACAAACAGAGACAGAGAGACAGAAAAGAAACAACTTAGGGTCACTGAGACTGCTAAAAAATGATCTAAATGCAATTCAGCCTGATCTCTTCCCATTTAATTCTGGACCTATCTCATTATCTGTCTTCCATGATTATATAAGATATATTTATTTGATAATATAGGATAACTGTAGGATAGGCTATACTTCCAACTATATGTCATAATTTGGTCAATTTGCATTTATTCTCCAATTGATTTTTCTTGTGTGAACTATTAGATAGTTCTGTTTAGAGTAGCCATGGATTTCATTGAGGAAGCCCTGGGGTCTTGAAGTCTCAGTGAAACCAACCCAATATGATGCACAAATGGGAGCATCTGGATAATTGCACCAGCTATAGAGAATTATTCTTCCATTTGGATTTTGTAAAGGACAGTTTACACAACAATGCCAACTAGTTTTCACAGACATTTGTTTCTGTTTTATGCCTGCTTTTATCATGATAATGGATCATTACATCAAGCAATCTTGTGGAATCTTAGCATATTCATGAGAACAGAACCTTTATAGGTACATTTTGCTGTACTGAATTAAATTTTTTTGGTAATAATAAACAAAGCAAGATCTCATAATTGCTATATATATCTCAGTCATTTGGATGACTGTGAACATCTTCTGTTGCAGAAAATTGCCTTTGAAAACCTGCCTGTTTAGTTTTCAGAGGAAGAAATTAAAGATATCTATAGTCATATGAAAAAAATGCTCTAAATCACTGTTGATTAGAGAAATGCAAATCAAAACAACTCTCAGGTACCACATCTCTCCTGTCAGATTGGCTAACATGACAAAACAGGAAAATGATAAATGCTGGAGAGGATATGGGAAAATTGGAACACTATTGCATTGTTGGTAGAGTTGCAAACTGATCCAGCCATTCTGAAGAACAATTTGGAACTATGCCCAAAAGGCTGTTAAAATGTGCATACCCTTTGACCCAGCAATACCACTTCTATGGCTGTATTCCAAACAGATCATGCAAGGGGGGAAAGGGGAAAAGGACCCGTATGTACAAAAATATGTATAGCAGTTCTTTTTGTGGTGGCCAAGAATTGGGAATTGAGGGGATGTCCATCAATTGGGGAATGGCCGAACAAGTTGTGGTATGAGAATGTAATGGAATACTATTGTGCTATAAGGAATGATGAGCAGGCAGACTTCAGACATACCTGAAAAGACTTATATGAACAACTGATGCTGAGTGAAGGGAACAGAACCAGGAGAACATTGTACACAGTTACAGCCACGTTGTGTGATGACTAACTTTGATAGACTTGGCTCTTCTCAGCAGTGCAAGGTTCTAAGACAGCACCAAAGGACTCATGATGGAAAAGGCGATCCACATCCAGAGAAAGAACTAGAGTCTGAATGCAGATTGAGGCAAACTATTTGCTCTCTCTTTTTTTTCTTTTCTTTTCTTTTTGGTTTTGTTACATCTTTCTCATGGTACATTTCATTGGTTATGATTCTTCTTTACAACTTGATTACTGGAAAAATAAGTTTAATGTGAAGGTTTATATAGAACCTGTATCAGATATATGCCGTCTTGGGAGGGGAGGGGGAAGAAGAGGGAGGGGAAGAAAATTGGGAACTCAAAAACTTGTGCAACTGAGTGTTGTAAACTTAAAAAAATAATTAATTAAAAAAATTTGCCAGTTCCTTTCTCATATTTCTCATGTCATCTTCATTTCGTGCCCACTGGAACCTGGGACTCTGCCCCTGTGATTCTGAATACTTATTAGTGAGCTTTCTTCTTACCTTGCCTAGGACCAGACCTCCACACCACTTCTCAGCCATCTCCCCACTGTCTCACCTCACTCTAGCTCCCCTTTGTGTGTTGTCTTCTTCCATTAAAACGTAAGCTTCTTGAGGCAAGTGCTAGCTTATATGCCTGCACTCGTATCTTTAGCACTTGGCACAGTGCCTGGCACACAGTAAATGCTTAATAAACTGTTTTCTAACTCTATACCCCTCTGTCAGTAATTGCTGATGACTGCTTGGTTGCTTTTGGAGGGCAGGAATACTATGCATGATCTTCATTCCTTTGTGGTTTTCTCCAGTTTGAAATAACTTGAAAATGTAAGAGTGCCTTAAAAACAGTGTCACCTCAAGTATGGATTCTTTCCATCTATGTTTGGTGTGGTTTAGCCACTCTTTCCCATTTCGTATTCTTGAGTTTCATTTTCTGTCTTCATCATATACCATATTGGGATCTGAGATTTTAAGAGTCCTAAGTGTGACTGTACTTTCACTAATATTGAGAACAGATCGTTATAGAAACACTGGAAGATCTGTAGCATTTTGCACTTATATAACTCATCTTCTATATCCTAAAAACTTTAAATTCTCAATTTACATTAGATGGAAGGCATTAAGTGGTAAAGCCTGCTGTCACGTGCCTGCTCTAAAAGACCTTGTAAACCTTTTGACAAGGAGAGAAAGGCAGATCACCCCCTACAATTTTGACTTTAAGAGAAATTAATCTAATTTGCAAATGGAATTGGGGAAAAGGAGTGGTTGAAAATACATCCCAGTTTTGGAAAAGTGCCACAAAATTGGGAAGTCCTATTATGTATTCCCTTCTTATGAAAAGCGCAACCTTTCAACTCCTTCATTGTCTAAAAGTTCATTTCAGTCTACCTTGGAGATGTTTTTCTAGAAAGAATATCTCTGATTTCTTGGATTGTAGGATTTAGAACTAAAAGAGAGCTATCTAATTATAGAATTATAGTTTTAGAGCTGTAATCTAGAGCTACTTAGACCTAACAGGTGAAAAAACAGCCCTAAAGTGACTCACCCAGGGTCACCTATGTAACAAGTAGCAGAACCCTGGTCTTCTAACCTCAATTATAATCTGCTTTCCACTTAAACCACAGTTGTACATAAGTAAAATCTCTTTGCCAGATTTCCTAGCTTATATCTCTTAAGTAAAATGTCAGACTTTGTCATTTGGATTTATATCACAGCTAGGATCAGAATTGAACAAGCCCTTTTTGAGTAACTAAACTAATGGAGTTGTGAGTCATTATCTACTAATAATGGGGAAATTCAAATATTCAGTTGCTGAGAAAGCGATAAAGTTGATTAAACTGTTCAATTAGTTCTTAGAATGTATGATGGGGACAGCTTACTAACACACACTGGGAAGCACAGCTTGGTCAGCTGTCCTTAATTTGGTTCTTTCTCTCAAGGGATACAGGCCAGGTACCTAAAAATGTACAGAAACCTTGGAAGAAGCAAAATAAATACATAGTCAGAATCCTACACAAAAAAAAAAAAAAACCAAAACAGATAAGCCAGTAAGCTTTAAAAAATGGCCTTGTGAAATTACATTTCCACAAGCTGAAAACCCTAGTCAGGAAGGATCTGATTGGAAAGAAAATCTTGTCAACAGTGTCCTCCAAGAACTTTAGAGCCTATTTACATGAAAAGAAAAAAAACAAACCTGGGGCCAAAATAATATAAAAAAACCCCATATTAATGTATGAGAAGGAAAGAAAAAATAATCAGTTGTCAAGTCAAAGGGAGAAGCAAAGTGCCCCAAACTGTGGTGAAAAATCCATTTTCTTAACTGCTAACCAGCATTATTTTCCCCTATCTTAGGGATACTCAGGGGCAAATTTTGCTCAGAGAACAAAGTCAATATGGAGTAGTAAATAGGAGCCACTAATTGCTACTCTGATGTTTTCTGTGTCCTTGCCATGTTGGTTACTTGATGTCAGCACAACTATTCTGCAAAGTAGCACATATTTTAAGGAAATATGACATTTAGAAATGTCACTAGGAATGTTGTGATGAATTCTGTGTTCTCAATAAATATCTATACTGCAGCTGGATGCTTCTCTGAAAATTATATCATTTAGCTCGACATTTTCAAGCAAATGTTACAGACAAGTACTTAGCACAGGTTAAAAGTACTGCAAAAAAAGTTACTTTACATAACTTGTCTTCAAGAATCCAGGCTCCGGTCATAAAATCATAGAATTTTAGGACTGAAAGTGACCTTAAATGTTTATCTAGGCCAATGCTGTCATCTTACAAACAAGGAAAGGATGATTATTTTTACTTTTTATTTCTATTTACTTTATTTAAAATGTGTTTTCTTAATCTTTGGAAAACTGAATTGCAAGTGCTTTCAGTCAGTCATGAGACACTTGTGAAGTGCCTACTATATGCCAAGCACTGGAGATACAGATAGAAAAGGGCCGTCCCTGCCCCTAAGAAGTAGTGTTTTATGTCCCACCAAAACTGTAGGAAATTTTAGAAGATTGTAAATGCCATGCAGATCTTCTTACCTTGTGTATTAGAAGTTATCCGTGGTCATTCATTGCCTACCATGGTACCTGATGAGGCCTTCTGATTTGATTTAATTTGACATTTAGCCTGGTGAGCCTTGCAGACCTGCAGGCTACACTGTGGGGAGTATTGTAGGAAGAAAAAGAATGAGTTGAAAGGGCGTCATCTGGAGTTGCTATCTAGGTCAGGGTAAGTAAGATCTGAGGCTAGAGATGGACAGCAGCGTTTATGGAATATTCGTAAATACACACATATCATCCATTGAAATTAACATGGAAATTCGGTGTGTTGTTAAGTAAAAAGGATATTAAAAATGGGTTTTATGACCTACACCATTAACACCATTCTTTTTTTGTGTTACAAAATGTGCATTGCCATCAGAAGTGTTAGCCCCGCTAATTTTAACTTGTAACTGATTAAAATGCTGCTTTGAAATTTACAAAGTACCAGACGTACGTTGTTCATTAAATCTTTATGACAACCCTGTGAGGTGGGTGGCACAAGGTTTCTTTTGCTGTCGTTTTGGTCTGAACCTGTGATTTTATTGGTATGAAGAACTGCCGGGGAGGATCACACTTGATACCGCTGATGTCTTTCATCTAACTTAGCATATTCGAGAATTGCCTGCCTCTCTATATATCACTGACTTGCCCAGCCACAAAACTAGCAGGTGGCAAAGGCAGGACTCACGCCAGACAGGCGTGATTCCAGCACTGGCCTTCTATGCTCAACACCTTACGTATCTAGGAAGTAAGGCTCTGAGTTAAAGGCTCTGAGTTTGAACCTCAGACTGAGGTTCAAACCTACATCTCTTTCTTTATTGCAAATCTAGTACCTTTTACAGTACGGCACATTGCTCCTAATAATAATAGCTAACGCTTATATACTCTGTGCCAAGCGCCTTACAAATAGTATCACATTCTGATCCTCACAGTAACCTGACAACTCCATTTTACAGTCAAGAAAACTGAGGCAGCTAGGGTTATACTGCTAGTATGTATCTGGAAGACCTAAGTTCATATCCAGCCTCATCTACTAGCTCTGTGACCCTGGGCAAGTCACTTGACCCTGTTTGCTTCAGGTTCCTCATCTGTAAAATGAGCTGGAGAAGGAAACAGCAAACCACTCCAGAATCTCTGCCAAGAAAACCCCAAATGGGGTCACGAAGAGTCAGACATGACCGAAACTACTGAACAGCAGTGAACTTCCTGACTTCAGAACCAGCGCTTCTTCCACTGCACCACCCAGCTTCTCATTAGCTTGCCATGGTCTTATGAAATCCAGAAGGAGCAAGCAGCTGTTCTGAGCCAGATGAGTTATGGAACCCATCTGCAGAGAAAGACCTACCAAGTGACCCCTTCGATTGCCTAACATTCCAAACTAACAAGCATTCAGGAAGTTTTTTATGGTGAACAGCAGTCTTTATATTATTTGCTTAAACCTTACAGATATAATGGGATTTTTTTTTTTGTAACCAGTTTTTTGGCACAGATACACTCATAGCCTAGTGACGATGTGCTTTCCCTCAAATGATCACGCATGTATTTATCTGCTCTCATGTTGCATCTCATTCAGTAAAATACAAGATGTCTGAGGGCAGGGGCTGGTTTTTGGTTTTGCTTTCCTAGTGCAAAGCAAATAATATAAAGACTGCTGTTCACCATAAAGAGATTTTTAGGCCCATCACTCTCTGCTCTAGCTTGAAATTGTTGGGTTGTTAAAGCACTGTCACAGAGGATCATAGAATTATAAATTTAGCTGGAAAGGACCTTTCAGATGACCTACCACATTTTACAGATGAGGAAGCTGAGGCTCAGGTTTCAGGTTAAGTGAATGTCCAAGGTCACACAGAGATTTACTGATAGAGCTTGGATTCATATCTAGGTTCTCTGACTCCAGGTAAATTCTTTTGATGTGGTGTCAGGGAAGGCATCAAGGGAGATGGAGGTTTCCTATAATTATTTATAGGTGTATACTGTAGCAGTCAGCACATAGGCCATACTTCTCAAAAATATGGCAGGTGTAAAACCGGAGTGTGGCCTGTAATCCGAATTATTTTTCAGTTTATATAACTATTTATTTTCCTGTCCAGAAGTCTTCATTTTAGGAATTATAGCCTATGTGAAAAACACAGCCTGGTGAGTAGAAAGTATGATAGGCCTCTAATCAGGAAAATTGTGGATTAGAATTTTGCCTCCAGGTCTTACTTTCTTTGTGACTTTGAGGGAGTTACAAACTCTCTGAGCCATACTTTCCTCATTACAAAATGGAGTTAAGTTTTGGAGACCTTAAAGCCCATTGTTAAGGTCAACTAGTATTACCTTTCACCCAGTATGGTACTGTTAGTATTTTAGGTTTTCACATAAAACCAGGGTTGCTGGAAATATCCTTTCAAGATGCTATTACATGATAATATTGTTTCATAAAGAGATTTACATCGTAAGGTAAATTTATATAAACCATTAGAAAGAGTTGGACCATTTTTTATTTCTAGAGAGTACATCTTTACTGTATGATAGAAATACGTTCCAAAATACCAAGAACCATAGAATTTTTACAGTTAAATGGGAACTTAGATATCTTCTACACATAGTTTTCCTTTTTTGACAAGTACATATTATACATTTCAGTGATTTATTTTGGCCTTTTTTCAAATTTATATTGCAACTCTATCAGAAAAATAAATATTTGATTCTACCATTTTATTTACCAAAGCTAACAAGTCAATAATTATAAAAGGTATTGGGTATTTCTGCCTGCTAAATAAATTTATCCAAGCAGAAAGATTCTGGTATACTGAAGAGAAAACCCAGCCACCAAACCTGGATAGGCCCAGCTACTAAATAGCTGTGTAAACGTGGGCAGGCCACTTTTCTGCTTTCATTGTTTTCTTGTCTCTAAAGCAAGGGAGTCGGACTAGATTTCATATAAGTTCCCTTCCAGCTCCGACATTCTCAGATTCTAACCCACAAACACCACCCACAGGAACATAAAGACAAAAAATAACAAATAATGACATCGCTGTCCAACTCCGTTGGCTTGTGCTTTGACCAGGCTTTTGTCTGAGCGTTTGTTCTTAGGGTCTTGAGACACATCTTTCTGTAACTGGCTCACTTTACTAGTTGTAGTCTTTGTACCTTTTTATCTCCCTTCGTGAGGAGGGCTGCCGATGGGCTTCCGCCACAGTTACCTCGTTTTCTTTTCCTCTAGGGGTCTCGTGGTTTCTTTGCAAGGACGTACAACTAACTCTCCTGCTTAGAATATCTGAACTGGAAAAGCCCTGAGAGTTCACTTGGCACCAACCCTTCCATTTCACAGAGGGAAAATGACTAGCCCTGGATTGGCCAGAGGCATAGTGGTGGAGTCAGGTTTAAAGAAGTCAGAGCCTCCTAGCTCCTGGTCCGAGGTTTGTGTCAAGGCCGCCGTGCTCCCTTTGTCCCTTAAATAGGGATTTTCCTTACTTTGTAAGCACCAAGCTCCTTGATTTTGGGTTAAAAGCCAAGAGTTTACCAAGCTAAGAGTCAGTTGCGCCGTCATGGAAAGAGCCCTGGGCTTAAGATCCAGGTTCAGCCATTCAGCAGCCCCTGTGATCTTGAATGAGCTACTCAACTTCTCTGTGCCTCAGATTCCTCAGTACATTGAGGATAATGATCTTTGTAGGCACGACCTCACAAGGTTTTACAAGGCAAGTGCTTTGTAAACTTTAAAGCCCTACAGAAAAGTGAGCAATAAACGGGGAAAGTTAATTCCTGCTCCCTTGCCCCTCCCTACACTTGTCTCAACATATCCCTTATTACTCTTCCTGAATTTCATAATCATTTGATCTCCTTCCTTCCTAGTAAATAAGGACCTCAACTAGAAGCATCCTCAGTTCCCTGATGTATTTATGTTTTCCTGTGTCTGTTTTAATATTTTATGGTAAAAGAAGTCTGTAAGTACCATACTCCATTGTTGCCATGGTGGGGTCCTATCACATATGAAAGGGGCCCTTGGCTATGGGCCGACACAAAGAGCTGTGCTTACAACCTTTTAGTCACATTTATTCTTTGCCTTTAAAATCATGCATCTTAATGAGTGTCAGGGTCACAAGCCCTTCTCTGGAATGCTTGTGGTAAGAACCCTATCCTTAAGGAAACAGGAAAGAATTTGATCCCCTGGTAAAGTATCTTGGTGAGCTCTTTTTACATTCTCACTTTACTTCATATTCCAACCAACCTGTTTAAAGGCATCGGCTTAGTTGTGGGCATCTTAAACAAATGAGAAAAGGCTCTCCTCCCATGAAGGGAAGACATGACCCCATATATCTCATTCCATTGGGTTTAAAAGGAGCTTTAAAATGGTTATGCTGGAAAAAAAAATTTTAAAAAAGAAGAAAGAAAAAAGATACCAATCTTCGCTTGTTGGGGTAATTTCTCAGCACAGAGTCACCTGCTATAATTTCCCAGCACTAGCTTTTAGAGAGAGTAAAGGCCTCAAAGACAAGCCATTATGCTTGTCAGGACTGTGTTGCAATCCCACCTACAGCCATGAGTTTTTCTTCCTGGAAGAGTGGCTAGGTGACCTCAGCACACCCCGACTGGCACAGCTGTCATAGCATGAATGGGAACCTTTCTGAATAACATCCTGTTCTCTGAATGGATATATAGATGCAGTGCCACACCTTGCCAGACAAACCGTATATTAAATATCTGGGCTCATTACAGCTGTCGTCACTGTTAATCACTGCAGAGGTTTGGTGTGGGCTGTTGGCTTGGATTTAGGTGTGACATTTGCTCTGCTCATTTTTTTAAAAGGTGACCTAGGAGAACAATACCATAGTACATAGAAACATCACGTACCGCCCCCCTTCTCTGCCAACCCCAAGTTCCTTGGTTCCAGAAGTTGCATGCAAATTCCCCAAATTGGAAAAATTTCTGTCGTTTTCTCTTTGGGTCACCGTTTACATGGTGTAGAGGTGGTGTAACCTGGACCTGCCTCCACAAGATCCAGTTTTGCAGGACATCCTGAGGATTAGCCCTCCCCCACCTTATTGGGCTAACATACATCCAACCCTCATTGTTCTCCATAACTCTGTATGCTTTGTCAGAGCTGCAGTGCTTTTGCTGCCATCATTAATCAGTGAGATTTAAGGAAGTGAGAGGCAGTTAAGGATTATTCAACTCTATCCTTAGCTAACATTGGTACCCCATCAAAGCACATGATTAGAGGCTATATATCTTACAAGGGATACCAGTAATACCATACATGGCAGAGTTCATGTTGACACCTTAAAAATAAAAAATTCTCCCCCAAATTAGGCTCACCATATACCAGGAATACAGACAACTGAATTCTTTCCAACCTGGATCTCAGTAGTAATGGATACTTTATGGATAGCAGTAACACCTGCGCTAGCTGTTAAGGGCTAAATGTTCAACGTCATTCAATGATAATAGTAATAGCTAACATTTATGTAGCACCTACTGTGTGCCAGGCACTGCACTAAGTGCTTTACAAGCATTATCTCATTTGACTCTCACAACAACCCTGCTATTAGCCTCGTTTTAAAGGTGAGGAAACTGAGGCAAATAGATGTTAAGTAACTTAACACCCCAGATAGGAACTTACTCATTAGCCGTTCCTTAAGCATCTGGTAGGGCAGGCTGTTGGCCATTTGTTGTGTAACACTTGAGAGCAGCAATAAAACAAGAGCAGACCCATAGATCAAGTTTGAATTTTTTAATTCAGAAAAATCAATCAGTCTGTATGACCAGAGACTTCTACTCTGTGATATACAGCTAATATCTTGTGAATTCATTGAAGGCAGAACCTGTTTTTTGCTTTGTATCCCCAGGGCTCTTATCCAATGCCTGGCACATAGTAGTTGTGTAACAATAAATGTTTATTGGATTGGTTTGCATTTCATTGGCTCGATTATGCTAATAAAACATTTCTGCCAGAAGAGTTAATCAATTGAGAGGCATTTTACCAAGCTCTTACTGTGTGCCAGGCACTGTGCTAGATGCCGGGTATATAAACACAAAAGTGAGGGATACAAATGTTGGGATGATATCTTTTACAATACTTCTTACAGGACATTTAAAAATTACTTCATGTGCAAATTCTCTTTGGGAACATGTTACAGCTTAGTTATGTCCACAGTATCTCGCCACTTCCCCTCTGGCCCACCCAGTTTTGATTCTTTGGAGATTGTGGTGTTCCTTGAGTCACAGCCAGACAGCATCACTGGAAGAACGATAATATCACAAAGATGGATTCTTCTATCTGGGAACAACCTCGGTTCATTGAAAGCCCTGAGCAATTTTCTAAATATAACCCAAGTGAATACTCTTCCTTCTGTTCTGTTTTGAGTCTAGATCTATCCAAGATATGTACTAATGGACAAACTAATGAATTTCTCATGTTAACTGGATGGATAGTAGGCCTTTTTACTTCTCTTGGGCTTGTTTGAATTAAGTTGATCTCTTTTGAGTAGTCATAGATCCTAGGACAGGGGTGCTATGGTATTCAAGGGTTTGCAGGCAACCTCAGAAGGGCACATTTGAAAGACACAGAATCCCTCTTCTATGACAGTGGCAAACATCTTTGGCAGGCATGTGCTTCACAGTTTTGTGCCACTTTGATATCTATAATCAGAGGATCATTGTACAAAAACATGGCTGGATTGCTTCTGCCGAGGAATGTTGTGTGATCTGAACATAGGTGTAGGTGGCCATTGTTGGATGAGACCCTTTAAGGCTAAATTTTGCACAACCGATTTTTCCATTCTCTTAAATCTTTCATCATTTAAGTCACTGGGAAGATCTGGTCTGCTGTGGAGGACTGTCAACTCAAGTAAATACCACCCATTTCTTAGGGTTGGGTGAGGACCGATGAAATGTATTTAAAGCATACTGCAGAACTTGAGGCAATATATAAATGTGACCTATTATCATCATCATTATTATTATATTATCATTCAAGAATGCCCTCCATATATATGTCAGTTATTCTTACAAAAATTATAGGGTAATAAAGTAGACATATGGGTTCAGTAGTTACTGATGTCCTCTCTCCATCATGCTTTTTATTTTAATAAAACAACCTGCAATTTTCAAGAATTATTTGTTATATCCACCTCTTTTTGATATTTTGAAAATCAGTACTTTCAAAATTGTGTCACCTTAGTACAAATCTCTTCTTTATAAATTTAGTCTTGTTCAGCTTTTTCTCTCAATTTCATTTTCTTGATGTCACACTTCTTGTGCAGGGAAACCAGTTGTTTGAGTCTCAATGTGGAGACATCAGTAATAAAAATAGATTGCTATAGAAATATTGGCAGGTCTGTTCCATTTTTTCATCCATTCTTTGTTTTTCCAAATTACTCATAAGCATTCTTGGGATGATCTGGTTCAATAGAGGATCATGTGAAACTTTATACAGACTCATTTTTACTTTGGTGACCCTTTGTTCTGCTGTCATGGGTCTCTTCTACCTCTATGATGTTTTGCAAATGAATTTTGTAAATAAGATCAATTTTGCTCTTGTAATTATAGCATCTGCTTGACAAGAAAGTTAAGTGTTTGCTGGCAGAAGTGGTTCCTGGGCATTGTGAGCCTCCTTGTTTTGGTCATAGCTATAAAATAGTTAAACTTCTCTAGGCAATGGTGATAGTTAAAGTCATTGTCTTTGCTTATATCCATTTCCCTCTTTTCATTGTAGACAAATAGACTGTCAGAAATGTGATTAATGACCTTTCTTCTTTTTTCTTCTAGATTGATTTTGATTTTTATCTTTGTTCTAACTAGCCAACAGTCCTAGCACACATGCAAATACGTGCAAAATAGAAAATGACTTCCACATTGGCAATTAGATATTTCCTGTCTGTTATGATATAGTCAATTTTGCAACGTTATTTGGTGCTCACCATATCCAACACCTTTCAGTCTCTCATGAAAACAAATATCTATGGCATAGAGTATTTCACTAACTTTTATCTTTGTTCATTTCTTAATCTCAAAACATATTTCCCACCATACTTTATCCCCTGTGCCCATTTTCACATTAAGTTCCTTAAGCTTCAGTGACTCATTTGCTGACTTTGTTTGGAAGAACTTGTCAGGTTCTTCATAGAATTTCATTACCGCTTCATCCTCTGCAATTGATGTTGCCACACAGACTATATTATATTCATGACGGTCTTTTTGCTTATAGTAAGAATTTTAGTATTAACACAATTCACTTACTCCATTGAATGGTAAATAGGTGACTGACTGAATGAATGAATAAACCAGAATTTATTAAACACCAGTGCTAAGACTTCTGCTAAACTCTGAGGATACAGACAGAAAAACAAGACAGTCATATTCTGAGAAGCTTGCACTCTAACAGGGCAGAAGGTCTTAAACCTTTATTGGGTCATCAGCCCCTTTTGGAAAGGTTGTCTGGTGAAGCCTATAGACCCCTGTTTTTCAATGCATAAAATAAAATACATAGGATTTCAAATGAAACTATGTTGAAATAAAGTTATAATTTTTTTAAATCCACAGACTCCAGGGAGCTTAGATGGAGAGGCAGATAGAACAGCCTGGTGGTCCTTAGGGTACAGTGGCAAGACTACTAATAATGTATTTTCTTTAGTGTCATTTCCATTGATAGCTATATCGATTTCCAATTTTGAATCATTTGATCATTTCAAAGACTCCACTGGCAAGAACTTTCTTTTCCAGGTCTTCAGTTGCTGTGGCTGCTGAAAGAGGCAATGGCTGCGACACCTGCAGAAGCAGTTGTGGGATCAGGTCTCTGTAGGAAATGCTACCGCAGATAACGGCTGTGAGAACAAGCTTGGGAGCAGGGCTGTTGGCCTGGGGGGCTGCTCTTCTTCTAGCTTTCAGGTGTAGAGTCTGGGCTATATCCTCTGCAGGGGAAGTAGTGATCTAAGTGATGGTGGTGGTTCGGCCCAACCATCCAGAGTGATTTGTTAGCTTGTTGGGGCTTGAACAAGGAACTCGTGCTTTAATAACCAGCATTTCATATGTATGTATGATAGATATGCACATATGTGGTACATTCAACCTTCTGCCCAATGTCTTTCTCTTCAACCACAGTCACTGAAAGAGTAGAAGACCACAGACAACTGGGCCTTTTTAAACAGTTTTCTTTGTTTTAAGGGTACTTTGACCAAATAATTCATCACCTTGTAGCTAACCTATTAGTGAGGACCTTCTCTGTAATTATATAGACTGGCCCTCAGACTGCAGATACAGTCTGTTATGGAGACCATACTTGAAGCATTTCCAACTTGACAAAATTTCCTGGCACTTAAATTTTGCTGACATAGCCTTTGAGGTCATTTGAGCATTCTAAGAAGACATCTAAGGAGAACTTTCGTAGGCAGTTAATACCTAGTATAAATTTTTTTTATTAAGTCATAAGGTGCTCTTTCTGGGGAAAAAAGTTCACATATCTCAAAGAATAAAGATTTTATTTAGAGAGTATTTTATTTATCTCAGGGCCACAGGTGGTACAATGGATAGAAAGACAGGCCTCGAGTCAGGAAAACTCATCTTTCTGAGTTCAGATCTGGCCTCAGATACTTACTAGCTGTGTGACCTTGGGCAAGTCACTTAACCCTGTTGTCCTCAGTTCCTCAAATGTAACATGAGCTGTAGAGAAAGAAATGGCAAAACCAGTCCAGTGTCTTTGCCAAGAAAAGTCCAGATGGGGTCATGAAGTCAGACAAAAATTGAAAATGACTGAACTGAACTCAATTGAAATTATTCACCTCAAATAATTAGAAAATATAATGGAAGTCTTTGGGAAATTTGGTGTTTTTAAGAATTTGTTTTTGCATACCTCACACTTATCAGAATGCCTTGCATATAGTAGGCACTTAGTAAATGTCTGTATGATTGGATTAGTTTTAATACTGTTTTTTTTCCTTTCAGGTGTACTGTTCCAGTTACAGCTGACATTTCTGTACTATATCAACATAAAATCCTACCCAGGAAAAATGATAAAATTTTTCCTCATGGTGAATAAGCAAGGACAGACCAGGCTTTCTAGATACTATGAACATGTGGAAATCAATAAAAGAACTATTCTGGAAGCAGACGTCATCAAAACATGCTTATCACGCTCCAAGGAACAAGTAAGTTTCTGTGATTCTCTTCTATCTCAATAAGGCAGCCTTGTGTAACAACAATGGGGGTGTAAGACCAATAACACCAGCACAGAGGAGGGCTGCTAGCACAAGTTCCTTGATCTGCTTTTCTAAAGGAAAGCAACTTTAAAGGAGTCAACAATCTCACTTTAATCAAACATAGAAGATACAAACAGCAAAAATCAATGGACAGGGCTTCCAACTTTCTGTCCAAAGCAATACATACATAGTTCCCAGAGAAAGAAGCACCAGTATCTGGGTTTTGAAAGCTGGGAGGCTCCTTAACGGTTACCCAGAGTCTCATCTGGCCACATCACATTAACACTCTTCTAATGAGTGAGCCCCAAAGCAAAATGCTAACCTCAGAGTATATATACACTTCTTCAGGGTCAGAGGGCATCATAACCCTCGTGACCCAGGCTCATGTGACTTAGACTTCCATGTGACTTAAACAAGTTACATGGGCCTATTAACGGGTGGGAAAGATCTTCCCATTAAGCAAAAATACATTAACAATACACCTTGGCAGTCATATTATTATGGGATTTTAAAGAACATCATTTTCTTTAGGCTATCTTTTTTTCTTTTCAATACATACGGCTTGTCCCTCCGCCACCCCACCCTGGCAAAAAAAATACCAACTACCAGAAATTGTTTGGGCCCCAAACATAGCTCCTTTTTCTTTCCTTAGGGACAAAGAACACTACCAATTCTTTGCATTGTCCATATACAGAAAACAGTGCACTCACTGGAAGTGGCAACTCAGATGCCTTCCTCCTACCCCAAAATGTTAATGGATTATTACCCTTTTTTGGATTAATACAGAAATCATTCCTTATGAGTCTTATTAGTCCCCTGAGCATGTAGTTTTTTTATGAAGCCAAGAATCAGTTTTGAAATAACTAGAATGGAAGTGAAATCTCTTTGGCCCATTTTGTGCCTGTTATATGACATTTTCTCTTGGTTTATATTCTTGTTGCTATTTGCCCACCTTTATGGTAAACAGGCCTCTAAAATTACAGCGAAGCTGGAAGATTTCATGTAACATCTACTACTGCCAAAACACTCATTCAAACTTGGGGTTTCTTTTATTTCTAAGTTAAGAAAAGGGAGAAAAAAACTCATGAGTAGATAAACCTACCAACCCTTCAGTTGTGAGTGTTCATAGGTTAGTAGCTTCTAGCCCTACACTTTCATTTTAGCAATGGTGAAACTGAAGCCCAGAGCAGTTAAGGGACTTGCCAAAGGTCACTCAGGTAGGAATTGAATAGCGGATCTGGGATTAAGATTCTCATCTTCTTGTTCTAGATTCAGCACTCTCCACTAGACCATGATGTCACATTAAAAAAAGTCAAACTCATACCTAACTCCCTACCTATATATGCAAAGTAAAGTGAAATGAAGAATTTAGACAATTCTCTGATAGAGTCAGGCTCCCAACTCCTTTTTCTTTCCTGAAATATCTGGAAAATTGAGGCTAAAATAGGAAGCCCCTTTAGATTATCTCTGCCAATGCCATAGTTGCCCATTTTATTCTTTAGCAAATATAGACTGAGAATATGAGCTACTACCAGGATGAACATAAAAAGTTAAGTTGTGTAAGTATTCACATCTCATATATTAAAACTGTTTCCCTTTCTTGGCATCTAAGTTCATTTTCCAGCCCTAATATATCAGAAATCCTTTCCAAGTCACTACTGTGACTTACCCATGGTGCATTCGACTTCATGTTCTCAGAAATAGCTAGTCAGAAGAAAACAGGGTTAATTGTTCAAGAGCTGTGTTAAGAGTCATAGAAATATAACTGAACATAACAAACTAGTCATAGTTAAACTCCTTACAGAGAACCAGCACTCAGCAAATTATGCATTATTTTCAAACTGGCCTTTAGAATGTGAGCTCTGGAATGTGAATGTATGGCTGTGCAATTTTTGAAGCTTTCAAAGTTATTTTAGAAGTCGCCTCGCATCTTGGAAACCTAGTGAGTTTTTTGGCATGAATGAGTACCAGGAGTGCACAGTTTCTGAGGTGACCTCTGTTCTTTCTGCTGAGGTTCTCTGATGCTTTTTATGCCAGTAATTCCTTAGGGGTTTCAGAAAGATGTCTGATTCTCACAAGTGAGTGAATTGTCTTTATTCGAAGAACCCAGCTGTGTGTAGAGATGCTACTGGCTCCAAAGTCAGAGAACTGTGCATGTCACCCTTTATCTGATTCAGAAAGCCAGGAGCAAATGTCCGTTCCATTCCTCCAACTCAAAAATATTCAGATGAATCTCCAACTGCAGAATTACCCTAGTGAAAACTATTCCACAGGTGCATCTAGCCCCTTGAGAGTAACACATCATCTTACTACTAAAAGCCAGAAAGTGCTTTCTTAGCCTGGATTTGGGCAGACATGCCCTAAGTCCAAAGGAAGAGTACTGGGATCCTTACAGCTGCCTCTCCCTTGGGCAGCTGCCATCATAGTTTCTCCTGCTTGTCTCCTTACGACGGCTTTAGTAGACAAGCAAAGAAAAGGAGAAATATTTTTGCATATGATAGTGATGGGAGAGTAGTTATTTATTCATATGAAGCTATGTTTACAGTAGGAGATTTTTTCCAGCATTTGCCCACAAAAGCCATTTTTAAATAATTTATAGAAGGGAGAAATACCTGTTTCTTTTACCTACCAGGAAAAAAATCAAGCTTTCTACTTGACGTTTACATTTCACATATGGAGATCTTTGAGGACCTGCAAGCACTTTCTGAAACTTTGAGGCCTTAGTTCTTTTCCATGAGACTTGGGGTAAACATAAAGAATAAAGAATTTTCCCTTCCTTGATAGGTTAGACATTTTCATATTGGAATCAGCATGAGCAAAGTTGTCACCCGTGTACAGAATATTCATTAAATATATCTTCTATGTTCCCCATGGAGGCAAGCCAAGGAACAAAGGGAAAATAGCCTCTATAGATGGGTCCCTGTGTAGACAGACTCACTTTTCTTTACCGTAGACCACAAATTCACTTCCCCCTGTAAAGTGTCCAAAGTAGTACCCAGAAGGTTGCAGAGAGAAGGGGGAAACAAAGGCTGGCTCATCTTTGGTATGTTCTGTATTTCTGGGAGTGTATTGACAGACACTCACACATTAAGTGGGAAATAGGCACATTCTTGTTAAGAAATCTCCTTAACTTAGGATCTGATATTTAAATGTGTTTCTATCTAGTGCTCTTTTATCGAGTATAAGGATTTTAAACTTATATACCGGCAGTATGCAGCTCTCTTCATCGTGGTTGGGATCAATGAAACTGAGGTAAGAAAATAGAAAGGCCTGTGAAAAATGCAGGAGAATTGGGAGTATTGAGCCTGTTTTTGCTAAACTGGCATTTCTCTTTCCTCATTTCCACTGACATTTCTCACGACTATTTGAAGACTCAATTTGTGCTAGAGAACAAAAGGTATGTGGAGAAAGAGAACTGAAATATCATCTGCATTAGGTGATGGGCAGCTAACAGTGTTGTCTTCAAGCCTAGACATGTGGTGAAGCCTTAAGCAATTAAGCACACTCAAGACAGCAGAGCTACATTCCTGTCTTGTCCTGACTTTTGTACCCTACTCAGCATCAATCCCCCTCCCTAATTTTGGGTTCAAGATAGGGTCAGGAGAGGGAGAGAGCAGGCATTCAAGAAAGTCTTAGTGTCCATCAGTTTGCTACAGCTGTGAGGGCTGGCTTACAGGTGATAACAGATTATCCCCCAGGTGAGTTATCTGAAGCACCAAAAACAAAGGTCAAAGTGAGCTCAGCACTCCTCACTCTCATGTGCTAAATTCTTCTTTCTACTCCAAGTCCTGCCTTTGTTGGGGTACTGCTTATTGATCCTATTAGGCCATTAGGAACTGAGAAGAAATGGCTTTAGAAGGAGTTTCTTCCTTTCCTGTATTTACACACACACACACCCCTTCTCTGGGAGTTGACTCTGTGTTTCACTCTATATTCAAATTCGTCCATCAGCTTTCTTTTTTATTTCAGAATGAAATGGCTGTATATGAATTCATTCATAATTTTGTGGAAGTTTTGGACATGTATTTCAGCCGAGTGGTAAGTATCATAGCAAAAGAAGTAGTTTCCTTCATCTGCCCAGTTGTCCAGAAAAGGCCTTGGTCCTTTCGAGTTTTGAATTAGTTGTATATATAGCAGTTCAGCAGTTTAATAATGAAAAGGTTCCCAGTTTTTCTTCTTTACCGTAGCTCACCCAAGGAAACCTATGTTGGCTGAAGTCTTTCTCACAGAATTATGTCTAAGAAACTGATATCCTCTTCTATTTGGAGCACTTTAAAAACAAGACCACTCTTCTCAGTGAAGTCCTGTGATCATCAGAGTTATAGGTAAACATGACAAGGAGAATTTGGAAATATGATCAAAGGAGATTCTTCGTTAATTTAATAATGTCCTATATTCTCTCCACAGACTGTCCACCATATTATCCATATAGTATATCATAGAATGCTAATGAAAAGGCTTGAAACGTACCATACTTTAATTTAAAATGACTCTTCTGTATAATAACAATAACATATCATTCACCTTTGCCACATTACCTTTAAGATTTAAAAGCTGCATTACCCTTACGATCTAAAAGCCTTTTACCTTTAAGGACTTTCTCTATACAAACCCATAGTTTGAGAGCCAAAATAAATTCCCTATAGGAGACAGCTGAGTTTATAAGAATAAGAGTACAATGCCTGATTCTGGAAGGATATAATTCATTCAAAGTGAAACAAATAGGTAAAAGGTAGTGGAGCTGAGCCACACCATAGGAAAATACTTAGGTGAGGAAATTTAGGAAGCAGAGATGGAGGCATGGTTGGAACATTTGGATAAAGATCAACAGAGACAGGAAAAGTAGTGACACTATCCTTGGACTGCACTACAGAATGTACAAAGCACCTGGATGCAAAGAGGAAATAGATGAGGAGTTTGGAACACATCATAAGCCTGGGGGACTTTTGTTTCCCAGGCTTTGGCTAGAGCCTTTGCCAAAAACAGAGAAGATAGTAATTTCTTGATTTGCCTCAACCATAAATTCATTCTTCAACTGGTAAAGGAATAAAAAGGGAAATTCTATTCTGGACCTAATTCTCAATAGAGGAAAACTGATTACTAGGACAGAAGTGATAGAAACCTTGGAAAGTGAAAACTCCATTATGAACAAAAAAGCTAGGTATACTATGAAATGCATCCTAGACTTTTGGAGAGAGCATTTCAGAAGGCTCAGAGGAAGAACAGATTGGATCCAGTGGATGAAAGTTCTAGAGCAGCAGTCCTCCTAGGACATTTGGAAAAACTCAAAAATGAGATTTTTGAAGACACAGGAACAATTCTGGCGAGGAAATTAGGGTATCATCCATAAAGTAATGTGGATCCACAGGAATCTCACTGACCAACTTAAATTTTTAAAAAGCTTCTACAAAAGGATAACGGAATAGTACAAAAATGTGTTATGGTCCCGATTAGAATAATTTTAGAAATACTATTGTGCTATAAGAAATGAAAGGGGTGGTTTCAGAGACACCTGAGAAGACTTCTGTGAACTGATGCAGAGAACAATTAATATAATAACAATAATGTTGTAAAGACAAACAGTTCTGAAAGACTTAGGAACACTGTTTAACACAATGACCAACCACGGTTCCAGGAGATTCATGATGAAACACGGTATTCACCTCCTGATAGAGGGGTGGTAGACTCAGAGTGCACACTGACAAAAATTTGGGACCTGGCCAATGAGGAAATTTATTTTGATTGACAATACATGTTTGTAACAGAGACTGTGTTTTTATTGTATCCTCAGCAAGGGAGAGGCTGGGGGCGCAGAGGGGCAGGGAGGAAGAAAAACAAATTTTCATTTGAAAAATTTAATTTTAAAAAATAGTCTCAGAAATGCTAAACTCAAGAAATGAGGCAGTTAAAGACAGCAAAATCTTTTTTTCTTCTTCATTATATTAGGACAAAGAAGATCAAAGGAAAGATAGGACTGCTGCTTGAGGTAGATGGGACAGAGAGACAGGAGGCAATGCTGCTCAACTCTCATTTTGCTTTTTTTTCTCTGCTACAAAGAATGTCCTTTGAATAGGAAAGGACAGAACAGAACTGACTCCTGGGAAGTTGGAAACCAAGATAGATTCTGCAAACCATAGGCCAAGGAGCTTGACTTTAATTCCTGGCAAAATTCTAGAATATGTTGTTAAAGGTGTAATTAATGAACATCTAGAAAAGGAAGTAAAGGGCCCACAAAGCTTCATCAAGAACAAATCTTACCATATTGCCCTCCTTTTCTTTTTTTAACAGGGTTACTAGACTGGGAGTTCGGGGGAGTACTGTAGGTATCATTACCTGGATTCTGTTATTGTTGTAGTTGTTAATAGTATTTTATTTTTTTCCAATTACATGTAAAGATAGATTTCAGTATTCATTTTTATAAGATTGTGAGCTCCAAATTTTTTTCTCCCTCCTTTCTTGTCCTCCACCCTCCCCAAGACAGCAAGCAATCTGATATGGGTTATACATGTACATCATATTAAGCATATTTCCACATTAGTCATGTTGTAAAAAGAAGAATCAGAACAAAAGGGAAAAACCAAGAGAAACAAGAAACAAAAAAGTGAAAATAGTCTGCTTCAATCTGCATTCAAACCTCCATAGTTCTTTCTCTGGATGTGGATGGCATTTTCCATCACAAACCTTTTTGGAGTTGTCTTAGATCCTCGCGTTGCTGAGAAGAGCTAAGTCTTTTAAAGTTCATCATTGCACAGTGTTGCTGTTACTATGTATAATGTTCTTCTGGTTCTGCTCACTTCACTCAGCATCAGTTCATATGAGTCTTTCCAGGTTTTTCTGAAGTCTGCCTGCTCATCATTTCTTATGGCACAATAGTATTCCATTACATTCATATACCACAACTTGTTCAGCCATTCCTCAGTTGTTGGGCATCCCCACAATTTCCAATTCTTTGCCACCACAAAAAGAGCCACTATAAGTATTTTTGTACATTTGGGTCCTTTCCCCTTTTTTGAGATCTCTTTGGAATACAGCCCTAGAAGTGGTATTGCTGGGCCAAAGGATATGCACATTTTTATAGCCCTTTGGGCATAGTTCCAAATTGTTCTCCAGAATGTTTGGATCAGTTCACAACTCTACCAACAATGCATCAGTGTTCCAATTTTCCCACATCTTCTCCAACATTTACCATGTTCCTTTTCTGTCACATTAGCCAATCTAATAAGTGTAACGTCTCTGCCTAGATTTTAGCAATGCATTTGACAGTGCCTCTTGTGCTGTTTTTGTGGGCAAGATGAAGAGCCACATCATTAAGTATGCGGGCCAGATCATTAAGTGAATTCAGGACTAGTTGAATTACTGGACTTCAAAAGTAAATCATTAATTATTTAACATTAACTTGGAAAGGAGTTCTTTACTAGTAGAGTACATTAGTGATCTCTGCTTCACCCTTTGCAGTTTAATTTTTTAAATCAGTACCTTGGATGACATTCTTATGAAATCTGAAAATTACATAGATCTTAGAAGAATAGCTAACCCACTGGATGACAGGATCAGAATTCAACAGTATTTCAATAGGCTAGAATGTTGGGCCAATACTTATATGATGGAATCTAAGAGATAAATGTGAAGTCTTACACATGAGTTCCAAAAATTCAGCACCACAAATACAAAATGGGAGGGGAGGGAAAGGGGATGGCTAAGCAACACTTCATCTGAAAAAAAACCCTGGGTATTTTAATGGACTACAAGCTCAATGTGATTTAAAATACTGAGGGAGGGAGAGCATGGTAATAGAAAAAGTACTGGATTTGGAGTCAGAGGACTTGGGTTCAAATCTTGACTCTGTCCCTTGACTATCTGTGTGTCTTTCAGGCAGACCATCCAAGGTACAGAATGAGATACATTTTTTAACATAACCAGTGTGAGGAATTGTTTTGCTTTTCCCCAACAGAGAGTAGGAGGGTAAGAGTAGGAAAGCAATTGCTGTGGTTTGTTGTTTTTTCATTAAAATGTTTAGAATGACCTTTGTGACCTTGAGCAAGTCACTAAACTTCTCTGGTGTCAGTCAGCCTCTGAGGCTCTGTCCAGTTTTCTATATCTATAATCCTGTCATCCTGTGGACGGTGGGATAGAGCAACCAAAAACGACAAGGCAGACTTAGAACGATTAGACATAACATCTAGGACAAGGGAGGAGATACTTTTTGTATCTGCCCTGGTTAGACAACATGTGGAGAATTCTGTCCAGTCTTAAGTACCACATTCTATGGAGGACATTGATTTGCTGGAAAGAATCCAGACTCAGCCAAAGGACCTCAACGTTGTGCCTTATGAGAATGAGCCGGAAGAAGTGGGGATATTTTTACAGAAGATATGATCTAGGAGGGAGGGACGTAATGGCGTCTTCAAGTATGTGAAGTACTGTCTCTCATGAAAGAGATTAAATGCTTGCCCTCAGTGGGTGGAACTAGAGACAGCACACGAGTGGGCATTCCAAAAAGGCAGATTTAAACCTAGCAAAGAAAAAATTCCTAATGATCGGAGCTGACCTAAGGTAGAATGGACTTAGGAAGCAGGGGAGAAGGAAATATTTGGGAAGAACATGATAGCTCTCTTTTTAAATATACGAAGGATTGTTAGGAGGACGACGGATTAGCCTTGTTTCTATTCCAGAGGGCAGAACCAAGACTGCTCATTGGAAATGACAGGGAAGCAGATTGGGGCTCAGTCTATGAAAACATTTCTTAATAACTACAAAGGGCTAAAAATTGAATGACTTGCCATAAAGGATTGTGAATTTCCATCACTGGGGATCTTCAAGCAGATTCCGAATATCCAGTTGCAGATGGCATTCATGATTTCTATTAAGACTGAGAATCCCTTCCTACTCCACCAGTCAGTTATTTTATTAGCCTGACATAAGAAAGATTGATAACAGTTCTCCTGAAAGGTTTTAAAAGCAAGTCTGGCACACATAGCTGTAACCCCTTCTCCTGGAGAAGCTAAGCTTGGGATTTCTGAGTTGCCCTGTGTTATGCCAATCGAGTGTCTGCACCAAATCAGGCACAAATATGGTGAGCCCCCAAGAGCAGGGCCTCTAGGGAACAGCAGGTTCATCTAGGAGATCCTAAAGAGGACACCCAAAGTCCATGTGGTGTTGCCTACCCAGGACTCTGGCATTTGACCCTATCAAATGTAATGCAGGGGACCGAACTTACTGAGATGTGATTCTAAATGAAAACGAAGCTTGTGAGCTTGGAGCTGACATTTTGTAACAACATAAAGGTTTTGTCTCACAAAGAAGGAACCTTACCTAAAATAGCAGAGCTGTAGATTTGGAGGAATCCAAAGGAGAAATGAGCAACATCCTGCCTTCAGTCTATTTATTTGTTTGTTTTTTATTATTCTGTGACAGAGAGAGTAAAGTAACAGGTTGTTGAATTAGGGCTATAATTCCACGAAGAGATACAATGACCACATAAACCATAAAAGTAAATAATAGAGATTTAGCCCTAAAGAGGCGACTAAACAATACTTGTATAATCTCAGTATATGCCCCACCTAGGATGACAGTAACAGAAAGAGGAGAAGAGCAAAAAATACTGTGGGAAAGAAAATAACATCTGTCCCGCTCAAGCAGGACGTCTTGTCATCAAACATTTATTTTTAGATTTAGGAGTTTTGAACCTTCTTGCTAAGCCTATTTTTGAGCTTACTGAATTTCCAGCTCTTTAATCCAGAGATCAGTTTCATGCTGAGGAAAACTTCTCAGAATCAAGATTTCAGAAAATTAAGATAAACCTCAGCTAGCTTTCACCAGGCAAGATACTTGGTGTTAAGGAAACATCATTTCTCTGGGGTATGCCGGGACTTAGCCAAATTCCTCTTGAATATGATATAATTTTCTCCTGATCCCTAAGATGAATTGTTCTGTCTTAGAATTCCTCAGGCTGGCCCCAAAGTCAGGACTCCTCAGCCTTCTCTTTTCTAAATTAGAATAGCGTTGTGTGCTCAGAAGCCCTTCTTGGTCAGTATCCATATGGAGCAATACTATTCTCTGTCCTAGCTTCTCCTTTATTTTTTTTTAATCTTTTTCAGAGTGAATTAGATGTATCCTTTTCAATTCTATTTGCCTGTTTGCACTCTACCATGCAAAGCATCAACTCTCTGAGCAGGTAAGTGTTACTTGTCAGATCCATATTCTCGGAGATGGACAGAAGCCTCTGTCTCACAAAGAAAAAAAGTATTACTGGCTTAATTCCTAGACAGTGTTCATTTGTATATTACTATTATTAATTTATTGATTTAACATCTAATAAGCTATATAGGGGTTTTTATGTGGTGTCAGTGAACTTTTAAAATATCTTAATAACCTTATTCCAGTATTATTTTTTTCCTCTGTACAATATACAATTCTATGTATTTTATTTTATGCACTTAAAAATCTTATTCTGAGAAGGGGTCCACATGTTCCACAGATTGCCAGAGGGATCCAAAGCACAAAAAACGGACAAGAATCCCTGGTCTAGAATGACTCGGGCTCTGGGTAAAATTTAGGGGACATATCCAGGTCTCTTGGAGCAACTGGATTTACAGGGATTCCCAAATATAAAACTGATAACAACAGCCCACATTTACCTGGTGCTTTAAGGTTTGCAAAACACTTGACATTTAGTATGTCATTCGATCCCCAATACAGGGTTTAGTAAGACCAAGATCATCACTGATGATGAGTCCAGACAAGATAGAAGGTTGGAAAGACTGTCCTCGTCATCATTCCTTTTGACGGCAGCCGGAGATGACTGCCTTTTCTTCTTTTCTTTCCTTGATCTCCCTTTTTAAATCAAAGCTGCAAAGACTCCTAAAAAGAACTATTATTTGCACAGAAATCTTTCAGGCACATTGATATTTGGCAGGAGGCTAGAAACAGGCTTTGTTTGGATGCCATGGAAGCAAGCTGACTTTTGAGTTAATTTTTTACTTTAAAAAATTCTATTTATCACTGGGAGGTAAAATAAGAGGCCGCTTTGAAAACCCATCTCGCCCTTGTAAGTACCTAACTTATATTTGGGTAATGACAGTAATGTGGTAGCAATTTTGGGTGTGTTTTCAAGGATCTGAAAGGCTGTGATGTTGGACTGATTCTGGCTGGCAATTTGGAGTAGAACTCATCCCAAGTCATGAATGTTACAAGGAGGTCAATTTCAGCTCCATCCAGGGGAATCTCCTTACCAGTTTTTGAGCTATTCCAACATGAAATGGGCTCCTTCTGGAAGCAATGAGTGCCCTATCACCAAAAGTGTTTGAACAGAGGCTAACCACCGGTATGAGATACTGGAAATGGAATTCTTGTTTCAGGGAGGAGTCCATTTTCACCTTGAGTTTGTGAGATCTCCTCATTAAGATGTCTGTAACTACTTCCCCTTCTCAGGACCTTTCCATGCTCTTTTCACAAAATGTTTCAGCTTTTTGAATAACATTTAAGCAGTTTTTATCACGCCTAAGTGATGTTCCTAAAGTGTAGGTCTGAACGTTACTCTGCTGCTCAAAGAACTTTAATGGCACCCTATTACCATAGGATCAGATACAGAGTCTTCTGCTGGGCATCTGAAACTCTTCCCAGCCTGGCTCCTGCCTGCCTTTCCAGCCTTAGACCACTACATTCATGTGCTTTTTTGTCAAGCCAAACTGGCTTTCTTGTCCCGTCTTATACATGGCATCCCATCTGTAGTCCAGTCTCAGCCTTTCCACAGGCTGTCCTCCATATCCAGAACGCACTCCCTTCTCCCTGCTGCCTCTCAGCATTCTTAGTTTCTTTAAGGTTAGCTCATATGCCATCACTTCCTCCATGAGAACTTTCTCGTTTCCCTGGGTGCTAGGACCTCCACACCAAACTTTTCTTGTATTTGTTTTATATGGACCGATGTTTATATTGCATGTGGTATGTGTAGATAGATAAAAAGCCTTAGTATCACCACTGCCTAGCACAGTATTTGGCAGGTAGCACTTAATAAATGTTTCTGGACTGACTGATGCCTCCTCCACTAAAGTTCTATTCCAATGCATCATCATGGTATGAAGATGATTTGGAGTTCTCAGATGTTCTATCAGTGGACCACTGGCTCTGGAAAGCTTTGCCTTTGGCCTAGTGCCATATTTCTATCTGTTGTCTAAGGAACAGTGCAGCTAATTGGAGAGACCCTCATCACCAGATGATTAAATTTGGGTCCTAAGAGTTCATAAACTGTGGAGGGATTATGATCTCTGTGGAAGGACTTTATGAATATCATCAAAATGTCATCAATCTTCAGTCTGTTGCACACAGAAAGGAAACAAAACACATCATGTGTCTCCTGTTCACTTCTTAGTTTCTCACTCAAGTTCAGGGCAGAAAACAATCCTTCTCTTTCCCTGTTTTGGTTGTCATGGGTCCATGGGATACCCACTTAACCCTTACTCACCTGGCCTATAGCCTCTGTCCTGGAACTCTGGGCAACTCTATTATTGTTAGTCTCTTAGAAACAGGACCAACCAACAGCCCTAGAAGTTCTAAATAAATGAATACCCAGGGTGTTTTTCAGAGCACTACCTGCATCTAGGTACTAGAAGAAATATTAGCCTTCAGGCCTTTGCCTCAATCACAGACATGTAGGTCCTCAGAATAGAAAGCAAAAGACAGATTTGATCAACCCTCCTTTAGAGCTTTAGTTGGTTGCCAGGGATCTGAACGTTTTTTGAGCTTTTGAGCCAACGCCAAAGCAGATAGGCTGCCGTTCCTGTGCCTACAGTCATCAGTTCAGAATTGCCTCATTCCTGAGGTGACTTGAATCTTGAATTTCCAGGATGTTGGGAAACGATGGTTGCCTGAGGACTGTGGCCCTCCCCACCACGGAGTGATGCCAGTGTCTAGCATGACAACAAATCTCATCTGTTAAAAATAACTGGCTAGTGGCCAGAAGGTCCATCTCAAGTGCAGATCAACTTCTTAGGCTAGATAGAACAATCCCCAGACCAGTTTGGTCCTTGAACTAACCCTGAGATATTCTTTTGTCTCTCCGAAAGCCACCAGAGATGAGCAAAACCTTGCAGAGGCAGCTGGTTGACCTTTCAAAGTTGTTTACTAAATGGAGCAGGATCATTGTCCCAAGGTCTGCTTCCATATAACTTTTTATGCTGTCCATTTCTGCCTCTCTTTGTCAAAACCTTTTCAGGCTTTTGTGTGCTTGGCAAGAGTGGCCTGGTGGGCAAGGCTGAGTCAAGGGACTAAGATTCTAGTCCAGTTCCAGTTTGACAATTACCTGGTGATGATCTATATAAATGGAAAGCATTATTAATATGCCATCTTGGAGCAGTGTTTCTTTTCTGGGTCATATAAGGATGTTTCCCATGAGTCCCCAAAGAATAGTTTATTCTGATAGAAGATTATTTGAATGAAGCTTAATAACTTATTAAAACACATCCCAGTCTAACCTGCTGGATTCTAACGTCTCATTTGGTGAGTAGCTCTTTCTTATAGGGAGACCACTGGAGTAAATACTGAAGGAGATAATAAATTTCACTATGAAATGACCCCTCTCCTTAGGAATCTAGTTGAATCTATGGCACATCCACAAACTTATAAAAAGAATACATGGTAATTAAATGCACAACAAAGACACAAAGGGCTATGTGAGATCCAAGCACTGGGGCAGGGAGGGAAGGCCATTGTCAGCTGGATATTAGGATCTCCTGGAAAAGCTATAGCTTCTGATTTGGGCCTTACAAGAATTCAGATGGCTGCAAGTGGGTGGGAGGGAAGGGATTACAGGTATTTGCTATTCAGTCACATCCAACTCTGTGACCCCATGGACCATAGCGCATCAGTGCGGTCCATGGGCATTTCTTGGCAAAGGTTGCTGGAGTGGTTTGCCATTTCCTTCTCCAGTGAATGGTAAACAAGGGCAGAAGTAGGAAAATGTAGCGTAGCCACTAGGAGTGCCAAGTAGTCCAGTTTGGCTAGAGCACGGACCACGTGTAGTGGTTGTTCAGTCACGTCTGACTCTTCATGACCCAATTTGGGTTTTCTTAGCCCAGATACTGGGAGTGGTTTACCATTTCCTTCTCCAGCTCATTTTATGGATGAGGAAACTGAGGTACATAAAAAGTCAGGTCCTTTGTAATATGTTGCTACCTTACCTTTCCAGTGTTATTTGTACATGACTCCACTACATTTGGGGCAGCTAGGTGGTGCGGTGGGTAGAGTGCGAGGCCTAAAGTCAGGAGGACTCACCTTTCTGAGTTTGAATCTGGTCTCAGACACTTACTAGCTGTGTGACCCTGGGCAAGTCACTTTACCGTGTTTGCCTCAGTTTCCTCATCTGTAAAATGAGCTGGAGAAAGATATGGCAAACCACTCCAGTATCTATGCCAAGAAAACCCCAAATGGGATTACGAAGAGTCAAACACGACTGAAACGACCAAACAACAGTAAAGAGTTTGACCTTTATACGGCAGGCAACAGAACTAGTAAGGAACTTCAATCAGAGTGGCACGAATGAATCTATGTATGTTTAAGAAGGACAGTGTCTAGGTGAAAGATGGCTTCACGAGGGAGGAGAGGAGAAGCGAGAAGACTTCTCAGGAAGCTGTGTTAGGTGTGTAGGCAAATAGTAATGAAGATCTGTGCATGGTTGGTAGCAGTGGAAACACAAAAGAGGGCATAGATGTAAGAAAGACTGTGGAGGTCACTTCTGTAGGATATGGGGTGAAGGAGCCATAGGAGGCTGGGCCAATGAACAGTAATGTCATTGAGAGAAATTGTGCAATCAGAAAGGTTTGAGGGCAAGATGACAAAGCTTGGTTTCAGGAATGTTGGGACATATTGGCAAAATGTCACGTAGGTACCTAGAGTTAAGAATTCTGTTCTAGAGACGTAGACATCTCTCCTTAAAGAGGAAGGCCGTATGGTAATAGTGGGAAAAGCACCTGGAGTACTCTGCAGACAGATAAGCAGAGTTCAAATCTCCCGCTGGAAGCTTATGACCTATGTGACTTTGAGACAGTCACAGTCTCTCTTGGTCTCAGGTTCCTCTCTCTAAAATGAGGGGGGTGAACTAGATGGCCTCCCAGGTCCCATCTAGAACTATGATCACTGTAGTCAAAGGAGCTCATGAGATTCCCACAACAAAGAGCCTAGCAGGGGATCCGAGACAGAACTCTGAGAGATTGAAATCGACTTAAGAAATTAAGAGGAGAGTCGTAAGCTAGCAGAGACAGAGAAGAAGAGCTGGAGAAATAGGAGACCCTTGAGAGCGTGGTGTCTCTTTTGCCAAGGGAGAGAGGTGACGAACAATGTCAAGACCTATAGAGAGATCAAGGTGGATGAAGACTACTGGGAAAAAAGGACATTGATTGGCTACCTATAAGAGACATTTCTGGTGAAGAAAAGTTCTCTAAGAACTTTGGCTGTGAAGGAAAGTTGAAATGATTCCTTCAGTCTTCCCCTACCCCGCCTCCAAATCGTCCCTGTGGACATTTCTATTTAGTTTTTCAAACTTTCTCCAAAGTCCTCTCCGAGTGTTTTGTGCGATCTCCTGAGGAAAGAACATTTGTTCCATTTCTGGTTAGGCTGTTTTCTGCTCATCTTCCTCATCTTCCTTCATTCTGTGTATATACTTATATTCCATTAGGAATTCTAAAGCAGCTTTTTTTTTTTTAAAGAGGAAAAAAATGTGTGAAATTGTTTTACCCTTGGAGTCCAGGGGTAATAAAATGGAGATTCCTGACTCTTCAGGTTTTTTCTTAACTTTTCACCTTTTAGTGCTGTTACGCTACATCCTTTTCAATTCAGGGTCTTGGTTTATCTTCACATAAGGTAAACACATTCCCACCCACCATACTTATTCTCTTTTTCTTAAAGAAGGCTTCTCTTCTTTCCCAAGAGGGGCCTTTCCTTTTTACTCATTAGAGAAAGTGAAAATGTAAGCCAGAAGAGGACATCAAGTATGCCTTACCAGTTGTTTCTGTAAATAAGCAGAGGAGACATTGGAACCAAAAGAGGAAGAAAAAAATCTCAAGAGTTCAATCTGAGAACGACCCCAAATTTGGGAACCGCAGATTAAAACCAGTCCAGATGCACAAATATGAGATGGGGTGGGGGAGGCCAGGGGTGTCCGTCTAGCTAGCTCTTTGCTCAGGTGTGCCAGTGTTTACTGAAAAGCTAGAAAAGGAAGGTTGTTTCCTGGTAAGTTTTTGAGGCTAAGGCAAGGATGTCGTAAATTTCATGATTTTTTTTTATACACAATAAGAATAGTCCGAGGTGAAGCATCCAACTATGCTGTTTAAGACCACCAATTCATTTGCTATGCTGCATAGACTAGACCTTTTTATGGTAAATTCAGTTTTAGTAAAAGCAGATTTCATCTATTTAGTATGTTACCAGCTCATCAAAAAATTCAGATCCTCTAAAAAACGTACTGTCACTTATGTATGAGGACGCACAAAGATTACCTTTGTAAACTGTGGTGGAGCTTAATTATATTTAGTCTCTTAGTATTATTTCTGTCCAAACTCATCACCTTCATACAGACACGAGAAATGAAAACTTTTCACTTTCATTAGAAACGTCTAGTCTAATTCTAGGATTAGGTTTGCGGCCATGTTAATACAATGCTTTTGATAGTTTGGACTTGGAAAATTTTTTCTGCCCCTAAACCCAGAATTTAATTGTTCCTCAAGTGAAGCTCTCTAAACAACAAAAGATCCTTAACTTGACCTTCCCCCAGATAATGTTTAACCTGGACAAAGTGCACCTAATTTTGGATGAAATGGTGCTGAATGGCTGCATTGTGGAAACTAACAAGGCTAGAATCCTCGCTCCTCTACTGATTCTTGACAAAATGGCAGAAAGCTGAATAAAGAAGCCCTGTCCTGAAGGCACAGAACGCCCCCTTGCAGCTGTACCCCCAGAGACTCCACAAGGCCACACATAATGGCGAACTGGGGGCTAGTGCCAAAAGCAGGGTTTGGGGATTTGGGGATTCCCATAGTATCTTCAAAATGTGATATGCAATGAAAATTACTAACTAAATTAATAGGTTGAGACCTTACCAACTTTAATTCTAAGCATATTTCACACTTCTTAAATTTTGTTAAATGAAGAATCTGGGCAGTCAATTGAATTTAACAAAACAAACCAAGGAATGGTAGGATGAGGTGGGAGGGAAGCTTGACATGAATGAAGTTTAAAAATTGGCTTGAAAAATTACATAAATGATGGAAGATTGTGTTGTTTTCTTATTTATTTTCTTTTTTGGATAAATTTTCCTTTAAATTTGAGTATATCTTCTAAATAAACTTTTCCAAATTTAATCTGATTCCATTTGCCATTCAGCAAAAGCTTTTGTAATTAAACTTTCAGGGCTCTATAGCAATTAAAATATCATTATCAAGTAATGGATAATTAGAATCAAAATAAAGCGTTGTCAAACTACCCATTCTACCACATCTTCAAAGATTTCGGCTGCCTTGATGATACCTCATTTATGTTCACTGTCATTTAATTTGCTCAGCATTAATCTCCTGTTTATATGAAAGATGTAGAGACCTCTCATCCTGCCCCTGTCTGACCTAGCCCATGTCTCCAGAAGAAGCACCATCACTGGAATCAATCAGTCTGTTTTTTGTGTGCATGGGGAGAAGGGGAAAGCCCATGTGAAGGATAGACATCCTGCCACCTTGTGGAATGCAGCAGGTCTTCCCCCACCATTTTCTGACAGCCCCACTGTCCCAAGTCAAATGACCACGTTCACTGAATATTTGACAAAACACTAAATACTACAACTATTATTAATTGGGTCCTAGTTCGGTTCCTCCGAACTTATTTCCTAGAACATTTTTACTCACTTAAAAATGTGCATCTGTAAAGCCAGAATCTAACTGTAAAAACTGAGGGACAGAAGCAGCATTCTAAGGCAGATCTTGGAAAAACTAGAAGATATATCGAAAAGAAGAATGCAGAATACATGAGTAGAAGTGACCATTGGCAGCAGCATTATAGAGACCTAGGGCGATGGGGAAGCCCAGGCTGCAATGAGGTCTTTGAGACATACAAGTTAGAAAACACTGCCCTACTTGGTAGGCACTTCATTAGTCGCCTATGTCAGGGAATTACTGGAACTAGTACACCAAGACTTGGCACCAAGGGAATGAATGCACAAAATTAATTTCTGGGTCGTACCAAAATAGTAGCTGTCTTACATCTTGGCACAGATTTTTAGAACCTTGTGAGCTTAATGACTTTATAAAAATGCTAGGCAGGTATCACTGAAGAAATCCTACTTAGGGAGCCTCACATCTGTTAGTTATCTTTATGGTATTTTGAACTGAAAAATCAATATTCCCAGAGTGGCTCTTCAACTTTTTTCTGGTTTGTTTTTGAAAATGACCATTGGCCCTAAACCAAACAAATCAGCAATGGGTAAGTCTAGGAAACAAACTGCTGCGATGGATTGAGAGTAAAAAGTAGGAAGGGTAAAATATCCTGGGGGTCTTGCAGTTTACTCCCTGTGTGACCTCAGGTGGGTCACTTCATCCCTCTCAGACAGGGCCGCTATGTTTCTTTTGCTTAAATATGCTTCTTTGTTACAAGGGAGGCTTCTATGAAGGGAGACATTGGAAGTGTATGTAGTATGTATCAATAAAACACTTTTTTAAAGAAGTGGGTAGTACTATCCCCACCGAGTATTACATAATTTCCAGTCGTAAACCAAAGTCCGGCATCAGGTAATACCACCTCTGCCCCTCTTTGTACTTGTTCCACACACAGACCTCGACTGCTCAGTTCTCTGGCAGCAACAAGTCTACTTTCACTGTAAGACAGTATAGGAAGAGAAGACCCTGAGATAAACCAGGCTCTACTGCTACTTACTACCTATGTGACTATGGACAAATCATGACACTTCTGGGCTTTAGCATTCTTATCTTTAAAATTAAGGGTTTCAATGCAATTTAAGTTTCCTTCCAGCAATTAAATCCTATTAAACTCAGGCAGAGCAGCTTACTTGGGACACACATACACACACACCCACAATCACAAGGTATTAACTATCCACCAAAGCAACAAGGTACATAAAAAAACAAACATTTCTGTAACTCTCCAGGTAATTTCTGACTATCCTGTCAAATACTGTAATATCCAAGCTGATTTTTACCAAATTAATCATTATACCAGATAGATTAATTTTCTAGAATAGGTCTCTGCAAAGATTCAGTGAAAGTGATCTATTGACAATTATTTAGATTTATATGATGGCAATACTCCAACATATAAAATGTGTTTTAATCCAAATACTGGCACAAAGTTTTAGTTGTGCACTCATGGCCTTACCAAGACAGTTAACACCACCAGTATTTTTTGGATTAAAGCAAAGATCATACATTTCAATATTGCTTTTGTGTTTTCATTTGGACCTTAATTCACACAGAAAACTATGAGACTGACAATGAGGTGAAATGTGTTTTTAAATGCGGCCTTCAATAGCACAGTTGCACCTTCTCCTGCAGTTCCCAAATCTTTGTGATAAGACCACTCAGATACTATGGAAAGGAAATGCACTGGCTGTGTGGGTAAATGTGCAATTTCATCACGTGTTTGGCTCTGAAAAGAATATTTGGCTAAGTCAAAACTAGTAATACTGATGGCACAAGCAGGTGCTTATAGTCTCAAGAGTTTAGAAACTGTGAACTAAGGGTATTTAGTCCTGTCTTCAAAACCAGGCAACTGCATTGGAAGAGGGCTCTTCATTCTGACACAGCTTTCTCAGCGTCATCTAAATAAGAACTTAAGACTTACATGTTTCTGTAGATACAAGGGTAATAGATTTGGTTTTTAAAAAGTTAATAAAAGTAACATGGTTGTTTCTTGCTAATGTAACACTAAGGCTGAATACACTATTTGAAATGAACACAAGCTAGGAAACAAATTCTACATTTCAACTCCAATAAGTGAATTTACTCTAGAAAAATACATTTTTTCACGTAATGATTTCATAAAATGAAATCTGATAGTAAGAATAAAAGACAGTCTGGTCAAGCTCAAAGTGATGAGTGACAGCGAATTAGTCACATGACACAAACTTGTACGCTGCAAACATTTTAATGATTATTGTTGAGCATACACATTGGAATTTTTTTTTTTTACTTCAAACTGCAACAAGTTAAATAAATGTTTATAATATACAAAGAAAATACAACCAAAAGCAAAACTTGCTTTAAGTGTGCCTTGCACCTAGAACCAGTGTTTTTTTATTTTTTATTTTTTTTAATATAGCTTTATCGTTGAGCTGCACAAACACACTTAAGAATTTGATCTTTATAGCAGGGCATTAGGAAATAAAAATATACTCCCACTTCAAAGAAATAAGGTTGTGCATGATTATATGCCAAACTAAAGAGAGAACACTAGAATACTCTGGTAGTGCAGGCATCGTTCAAACGAAAAAGAAAAAGCTGGAGATGCCCAGTAACTCTCTTAAGTTTTAAGGAAGCAGGTTTTTTGACCAAATAGCTTAAAAGCCAGCAAAATAGGGATCAGTGATGGCAACTGTAGTGTACAGGGCATGAAATGACAAATTTTACACAAATGCACTGTAAGAAATTTTTCAGTGAACACTGAAGATCTGAGGAGCTGCTCTTTGGAACGATCCAACGGGACCATCTTATTCCAGTCACGTGAGCCCTTGAAGCATCACACAGTGTTCTGTGCTATTTCCCTGCTGGCTGGGTATTTAAAAGGGATTCATCTTGTCTTTAGCAGCTAACAAACTTATTCCACAAGTTTCTAAGCCTCAAAGGTGGAAAAACAAGGCAAGTGTCATCAGCATGGCGTGAAGGTCATACACTTTTCTGCACACAAACATGAGGCTTCACGATTATCAGAAAGTCTTGGATGTCTTTCATTGCACTCCATAGTTCAATTGAGATGAAAGCCTTTCTCCATAGTAGCAGCTAGTAGGCGTTCTCTCATAATCTCCTCAGAGGAATATTCAGGCAACTTAAGGTAATGCACACAAGTGTTCACCGATGGGTAACTCGCATCTGTAGCATCGACCTACAAAAATGAAAAGGAAACCAACGATCACGACTGATCTGCTAAACTGCTTGTAGTTTTTCAAAGTCACTCAATGATAAAATTTCATTTGGAGCCCCGCCAAGGACAGTCTGTACCTTGCGTACGACAGTAAGACGGGGATGAAGGTTCGCCAGGCCACCGGGGGGCAGAGTTGAACAGCCAGTCGTAAACTGCAGGAAGGCTTTCCTTTCATCCGATGACATACCACACAAAACCCTCACAAACCGCAGGAAACCAGGGCTGGACCAAAAAAGAAGAAAATTAAAGTCACAGAAACTAACTAAATGCACAACAGTCAGTACATGTAGCCAGTATCACAGTCTGCAAACTGACTTTGGTCAAGTACCATCGTGTATCAACTGCGATTATTTTCAAAATGACTACAAAAGTCAATATAATTCTAATGACTTTTTAAAAAGCAGATTTAAAGTAGTCACAAATGGAGAAGTCAAGAAAATAAGTGCTCTCTCCCATATTCAGGTGATTTTGCTAGAAAGCCTTCCAAAATCCTCTGTAGCACAAAATTCTGTATTTCCTTCTATACTATACTACAGACTACATACTTTCACTTACACTACAAGCTGATCATGGGGAAGAAAAGAGGGCAAAACTTTTAAATAAAGGCTTACAAAGTGGGTTCAGATCCTGCCTTGGATGCTTACTACCATGTACAAGCCCAGGCTAGTCACATACCTATCCTCCAAGGGCCTCTATACTTCATCACCTATAAAACGAGCAGCTTGGACGAGAGGACCTCTGAGGCCTTCCAGCTCTAAATCCTACCATATGACGAACTGAGAGCTGTCTTGTGAGAACTGGCTCAAAGCATGGTCATTAAAAGGCAATGCAGGCGGACGTCAGACAGTTACAAGCCCTACAGGGGAGAGGCTTCTGGGAAGATGGCAGAGTAGGTCAGAAAATTCGGAGCTCTCAAGATTCTCCCCCGCAAAACAGTTAAATAGCACCTTGGGGCAAACCCAGTCTGGGTGGAGACAAAAAAGAACAGGGGCACAACGGGGACCTTCCAGAAAGAGTCTGAGAAGATCTGAAGAAGAACCCCAGGCCTGGGTCTGGCCCCGTGAGGAGTAAACACTTCCAGGCTTGGTTCTGTTTTAACGACAAGCAGGCAAGCCCCAGAGTTAGTTGGTTTGAGAGGCTGCCTCGGCCCCAGCCACTGGAACTTTTTACCCCAGGATAGTGAGGGGAGTCGTATGGGAGACCAGGAAGATTGCGGGAACCTCTCCTGCAGAGGAACACCAGACCCAGCTGTGCTGTAAAGAGCAGTAGGGGTGAGTGCAGAAGCAGTGGGGCAGAAAGCCCATGGCTGTGGGCACTTACAGGAGGTTGGAGGTTTGGCTTTGGTTCCAGACTGGAGAAGAAAACTGAAGATCTGGGGCAAGAGGCACCAGTTCCCACACCCCAGGGCTAGAGGTGATTACAAAAATCAAGTTATTACCACAAAAAAAAAAAAACCCCAAAAAACACAGGCAAAGGAGAAAGAATCCAACCACAGAAACCTATTATGGGAATAGAGATGGCCAGGATTCATCTTCAGAGGAGAAAAATGAAGTAAAGAAATCCCCAAAAAGCAACGTCAAATGGTCACCTGCCCAAAAAGAGTTTATAGAAGATCTTAAAAAAGCCTTTAAAAATCAAATGACAGAGACGGAGGAAAAACTAAAAGAAAATAATAATAATAATAATAATCCAAGAAAAACGAGAAGGTTATGAAAGGAAAATCAACGAATTAGAAAAGGAGATCCAGAATCTTAAGGAGGAAAATGACGCCTTGAAAATTAGAATTGGGCAAAGTGAAGCTAGTGAAATTATAAGAGATCAAAGAAATAATTAAACAAAACATGAATAATCAAAAAATAGAAGAGAAAGTGGAACATCTTATAAGAAAAACAACAGATTTGGAGAATAGATCAGGAAGAGAAAATATAAAAATAATTGGAGTAACGGAAAGTCAGGATCAAAAAAGAATCTTGATACAATAATACAGGAAAAAATTAAAGAAATTTGTCCTGAAGCATTAGAACAAGGCAGAGAAGTAGAAATAGAAAAAATCCATCACACACCACTTAAAAGAGATCTTATGAGGAAAACTCATAGGAATATCATAGTCAAATTCTGGAACCCCCAGCTCATGGATAAAATATGAAAAGCATCAAGATTAAAGCAATTTAAATATGATGGTGCCACAATTAGAATTACACAAGACCTAGCAGCAGAGACATTAAAGGACCGCAGGTCTTGGAACACAATGTATTGAAAAGGAAAAGACCTGAGGCTCCGGCCGAAAACATCATACCCTTCAAATTTCGGTATTATACTGAATGGAAAAAAATTGACATTTGACAAACCTCCAAACTTTCAAGACTTTGTTAAAAAAAAAAAATCCTCAACTTAACAGAAGATCTGACATACAAGAACCAAGAGAAACATAAGGTACATACCAAAGATTGACTATAAGAGATTCGTAAGAACAGACTGCTTACCTAATTTTATATAACATAAAATGTAAAATGTATGTCTAACATTCTTATTAATAATTGTGGAGCTCATAAGAAAGAGGGGGATAAACCTGACTATGATGTAAATTTAAAAAGGAGAACCATTCAGAAACAGCTAAAAACAGTAACTATTTTATATAAAAGAGGTGCAAGAAGAAGAAAGGATTACAGAGGATTTAGATGGCGAGGAGGGCTGGTAGTTCTGGTAACCTACTTTCATTGGTAATGGGTTTAAGAAGGAACAATACATATATATTTAGAAGAGTATAAAAGTCTTCTAAATTTAGAAGAAATAAAATGTACTTGTATTCTGGTAAAATAAAAAAAAGTGCTATGCCACCATTTCTTAGCAGAGTAAGGCAGATTTGTTTAGACACCATGAAGGTATTTTGCTTGATTGTGCTTTTTGTTACAAGGGAGGGTTCTCTGAGGCAGGGAGTATGTGGAGCGAATTTTGAATGTACATTTGGAGACTTCTTGCTCAGTGTGCTACACAACCAATGATTTGAGATGGTCTACATTCTAATCCATTTTTGCCACGGGGGTTTTTCACAATTCTGCGCTATCCGCTTGTCTACATACACCTCAGGTTTTCAGCTTTAAAACAGAATGCCTGACATTAATACCGATCACTCCCCATCAGCCAAAAGACAGATGTGATAAACAGCCAGCAAAGACCATGTTGTAAATTAAGTACTTTTAAGCAAATGCAGAAAATAGTGCTAATGACCATTATTAGTCACATAATTCAGACAAATAATAGAATCCAAAAAATGATAGTGTCCGGGGCAGCTAGGTGGCGCAGTGAAGAGAGCACTGGCCCTGGAGTCAGGAGGACCTGAGTTCAAATTCAGCCTCAGACACTTGACACGTGTACTAGCTGTGTGACCTTGGACAAGTGACTTAACCCCAAATACCCTGCCAAACCCCCCCACAAAAAAAAACAAAAAATAATAGTGTCCAACTAAATACATTATGAATTTGTGTTATCCAAACCCAACTGGGTTTTCCCTGTATCAAAACAGTTTTTTATTCTTCATTCATTCATTCCCTATCTTGGTCCTAAGTTACTCCAAACTTTCTATTTCTGCTTTAAGGCCTCCACACCACCTCCTCCTCCTCTGCCCTCAGGACCTTGCTTCTTACTTTACTCGCACAATAAGATGTGGGCTCCTCTTCCATGTTCATCACCTCAAACCCCTTCACATAACCTACTCTCTCCTCCTCTGCCTCAGTCTGACACACAGGCGGCCCTTTCTCTTGCCAAGGACAGACCCCTTGATAAATGTACTTCATCCCATACTCCTCCTATCGTCTCCAGGATACTGCATCTTAACTCATCCCCTCAAACAATTCTCCCCGCCAACCCTTCCCTACTATTTTTAAAATATCCCCAGGTTTCCCACATCCTTAAGAAAGCTTCACTGGATCCCTCCATTCCTCTATTCTATACCTCTTCTCCCTTCCTCAGCCAGACTCCTAGAAAACTGTTTGCAGTCGTTGCTTCATGTACTCTCCTATGATTGACACGTCAGCCCTTTGCCTTGTGGCTTCTACACCTATCACTCAACTACAATCGTTCTCTCCAAACTCAGTGGTGCTCTCTTAATTGCAAAATCTGATGGGTCTTTTCTCAGTACCGATCCTCCACCTATTTGCTACATTTGATACTGCTGACCAGCTTCACCTCTTCCTGGATACTCTCTTTTCTGCGGTTTCTCATGACTCTCCTGATTTGTCCCCTAACTGTGGGTGTTCACTCAAGTTTATTCCTAGACTGTCTGCTCCTCTTCTACTCTCCCTTTGGTAACTTGATCACTTACCTGGGTTTAAAAATTCTCTTTATGCAGATGACTCCAAGATCTATGATCTATATCCAGCCCATTTCTCCCGTCAGCTTTAGTTCCACAGAACCAACTGCCTACTGGACATTTCAAACTGGACGTCCCAGAGACATCTTAAACTCATTATGTCCAAAACTGAACTATCTTTCCCAACAAACCCCCTCCTCTCTCCCAAACTCCTTCCTGTCTACTAAAGCCTATAATCTCGGCATTACCTTAGGACTTCTCATTTTTCCTCAGCCCATATATCCAATTAATCGCCAAATGCTGCCATTTCTACCTTCATAACATCCCTAGCTTTCAATCCTTTCTCTCCACTAAGAGCTACCAAATTAGGTCAAGTCCTTGAGGGGCCTCCTTGCCTCAAGTCTTCCCCTCCTCCAGTCCATCCTACACACTGCTACCAAAATAATATTTCTGAAACAGATCTGACTATATGGTTTCCCTACTTAATAACTCCCGGTGCTTTGTACTGCCTCGGGGACAACATAAAACCCCTTTGTTTAGCCTTTAAAACCTTACATGACCAAGCCGCAACCACCTATCTCTTCTGGCCTCACTGGACGTTACTCCCCCTTCCACACTCTGTCTCCCAGCCCAACTTGCCTGTCTCTTTGTTCCTCACACAAGACTCTATATCTCCTGTCTCTATGCTATGCCTGGAATGCACTCCCTCCTAAGCTAGTGCCTTCCATCCTATACTATCTTGTATTTAACTACTTTGTAAATATTTATGGCCTTCATATTTATGCCATATTTTTTTATGTACTTGTCTTCCCCATTAGAATATAAACTGAAGAATTAACAAATAAGGACGGTGTTTCATTATTTGTACTTGTATCCCTAGAATCTAGCAAAATACCTGGCACACAATAAGCAGTAAATACCCCTCCTAGATCACGGCCTTGAAAGGAAAGATAGAGGATGAGATGGAGAGAGAGTGTCCTGGAAGCAACAAACATGAGGCTGGACAGACTTCAGGAGACAGTGGAAGACAGAAGGGCCTGCCAACTATGGTCCATGGGGTCATTAACAATCAAATACAACTGAACAAATGAACAACAAATGCATTAAGTACTTTTAACTGAAATGATTTTACAGGGGAGGAAATTTAAATCTCAAAGATCAAGTGACTTTCCCAAAGTCAGGGTTATTGGCAAGCACAGGTGGGACTAGAGTTCAGGGCTTTAGCAACTAATGAAGAACTAAGGATAAACCAGCCCCAAAACATTTCCCTTAAACATCAGCCCTGAAAGCTGATAAAGTTGTCTGGCATCTTCCTTACATAGTGCAGAAGAAACATGTACAAAGTAGGCTCCCGATATGGTACTGGCTTGAATTATTTTTGAAAGCAGAAATCTTGGCTCATTCAAAACATAAATGAAGTTGGTTCTTAGCTGTGAAAAGCTTCCTTCCCACCCCATCAATGTATAATGTTAAATTATTTCCATGAGACCATTAAGTTAATTAAAAAAAAATTAATAACTATATGTCTTATCTGCTAAACTGCTATCATTACAAGTAAAAGTTTATGATAATCTCTTTCAAATTCCTTAGTATATGGATTGCATGTAATTTGCTAAAGGGGAAGAAGGAGGTGGTGAGTAGCGATGATAGAGGGTTGAAATGGGGTTAGTTTGCATTAACAGAAGTTTTGTATAAATGATTTCAACACCTCTAGGAACAATTTCATGCCATAGGAAATTTCAAATGGAAAAGTAAGCCCCATAATAAAGTAAGAATTTACAGAAAAATACACCTTAATCCTTTTCTCTCAATCTTTTTTTTTCTTTCATAACTAATAATGGAAACTGAATTTATAATAAAAATGTCATTGAAAAACACACTTTTACTCCATTTGCATTACAGAAGTTATGATGCAAATCTCTTCTCTTGGTCCTAATTCTTTTGCACATACCTATCACGTGTATAGCCAAGCTTGGGTTCGGTATAATTGATAATATCTTCAGCAGCCCAAGATGGTGACTGATTTCCACAAAGAATCATCTGGACTTCTTCATGGCTGAAGGAGCTCAGCTTCTCCATTGGGAAGACTTTATTAAATCCATCTTCATACATAAACAAATTTAAAAAAAAACATCACTAAGAATGAAAACTCCATTTCTAAATTCTGATTTCAAAACATTTTTAAATTATAATATCTAATGTAAACCAAGTGAAGAAAACACTACTAAGACATTAAAAGGAAATAGTTACGAATAAGTGATCGACTTGAGTGCTATACAATTTCTCTGCTAAATCACTGCCATGCACAAAGGACAGGAAACCAATATGAAACCCCTATCAGTGTAGATGACCCTCCCTGGCCCACCTAGGCTGGAACTGGCCATAATCGGTGTGTAACTATTGTACAATCCAGTCACATTTTCTAAGCATTTGTAGCTGATAGATATCACTTTTGTTGGCATCTTTTCCAGAAGAAATAAAATGTATTATTTCACTCATCTTGACAATGTTAAGTTCCCACCCAGCTAAAACCCCTAGATTTCATGATCTTCAGAAACTCATCATTCTGAAATACTAAATCAGCTCAAACTCACCCATCCTCAGATCATTTCCTACTCCAGCCACAGGAATTCATCACGCTCCTATGCCAGTTAACTTCCCCTATCCTCCCTCCTACTTATCAGCTGTTCTTTATGTGTTCTCTTCCCCCATCACAGTATGAGGGTAGGGACTGTCTTATACCCCTCTATGTATTGCCAGTGCTTAGCACAGTGCCTAACCCATAGCAGGCACTTAAGGAAGGAACTCTCAACTAGGCAGCATGTAGGTATGCTGTCCATTTTACAGATGAGTAACAATGCAGTTATTAAACTATGTCTAGAGTTTAGCAGCCAGTGTCCAGTGAACAGTCAGAGGAGTGGGGAGCTAAGCCCCTCAGAAGATTCTAACGACTTCTTCTTGGTTCCCTTCAAGTCTCACTATCTCCTTTTTTTCTGGTGGCAAACTAGATGGGAGATAGAACCACCCTCTATGGGGAAACCTGCAAAAATCAGGCAGTATTCATTACAGAAAAGTTAGACAAACCATCTTTCACCGACTATTACCAAGTCTAGTACCTTGCCAATGAGTCCCTATGATTTAGCTCCACCCCCTCCCAAAAAAGTGTCATAAAGGAAGAGATAAAGAAAGAGAACCACGAATAAGAATTTTTTAATTTAATTAATTTAATAAATAAATAATAATAAATAATAAATTAATTAATTTAATTTAATTTAGTTAATAGTTCCTTCACTGTAGTTAACCTAAAAAATGTCTGAAAGAGTTTTCTTGTAATAATTGAAATTACCTCTAAAAGCCTCCATCTGTTTCTGAATACCCGTCTGCATGCAGAAGTCAAACATCAGATCTACATATTCCTCGGCATTGTCCATTGTAATCATCTATAAAGGAAAAAAAGGAGATGAGCCATCCCTATACTTGTCAAAGAGTGTTTCAGGTGCTTTCTAATGCAGATAATATTGATTAAGATACTATGAGAGAGAGAAAGAGGGAGGCTACCTCCCCCTCCAAGGTAAAGCTATAAAGTCCAATCACTGAAACAAAACCTTTACCTCATCTTCACCTCGAGGTTTGAGATCCACAGCTGTAAACCCATAAACTCTGGAGGAAGGACAGAACTGGAAATTTAAACTGAAAAGAAAAAGAATAAAGGATTCATTACCAGTCCAAATCGCTTAGGTATTCAATACTAACCAGGAGTGGATCCCTCCCTATGGGAAGAGTTAAAAAAAAAAAGAAACCCAACACTATAAAAATTGGCTCATCTCTTAATATTCAATCAACCATAAAGGTAAAGTATCCATGTAAACTCCCTGCAACCAGATTAAAAAACAACCCCCCAGGGGGGGCGGAGCCAAGATGGCAACTGGAAAGCAGTAACTGGCTCCCCACCAAGTCCCTCCAAAACCTATAAAAAATGGCTCTGAACCAATTCTAGAACTGCAGAACCCACAAAGGGGCAGAGGGAAGCAGGGCTCCAGCCCAGGACAGCCTGGATGGTCTCGGGGTAAGGTATGTCCTGCATGGAACTCCCAGCTCCCAGCTGAGGGGAGCGGAGCTGAGCCAAGCAGAGCCCAGCACGCGCAGCGCAGACCGGAGACCACGGACCGACGAGGCGAGATGTGGAGCGGAGAGTACTCTAGCATGCTGAATTACTGAGCTGTGGCATGTACCAGACCAGAAAAGCTGCGGGACAGGACGGAGTTTGCGGTTCGCCTACCGCCCCTGGGGCAACAGAGGCCAGGCAGCTTTAGAACTACAGCTGCAGTTCCTTCTGGCCCCAGGCCCACCTGGTGGGAGGAATTAAGTGGCTGATCAGAGCAGGAGTGCAGAGCCTGCTGAAGATTTAAGCCCAGTCCGGGTAGGGGGTTCTTGGGGAAGGAGGAGTGCTGGTGAGGCAGCGCATCCACCCAAGTGTGGAACATAGAACTCTTTAGTCACACCCCGTTGAAAAACTCAAGGGTTAAGTAAGTTGGCTGGGAACATGGCCAGGCAGTGAAAACACACCCAGATTCAGTCTCAGACTCTGGAATCCTTCTTTGCTGACAAAGAAGACCAAAACATACAGTCAGAAGAAGTTAACAAAGTCATAGAGCCTACAACAAAAACCTC
>CM053624.1:185598453-185642401 GCA_028646595.1 Phalanger gymnotis | reverse complement strand
GGAGTGGGGTGACAGAAGGGAGGGCTGACTAGGGAACAGGGCAACCAGATTATATGCCATCTTGGAGTGGGGGGGGGGGTAGTAATGGGGAGAAAATTTGTAATTCAAACTCCTGTGAAAATCAATGCTAAAAACTAAATATATTAAATTAAAAAAAAGATTAAAAAAATAAAGTAAGCATTCTCATAGCATAAAGCAGGGCTGTCCAAAATGTGGCCTGCAGTGAGATTTATGCGGCCCACCTACATGCACAAAAATTTACATAAATGCTTTAGTAAACACAGCCAAGCTACTGCAGATCTCTCCCTAAAATGGCAAATCAAAATATATTGTCTGTTGTTTTAATAAAAACCTAGGGTTGGACAGTCCTGGCATAAGGCATCAGTTATATTAAAATTATTTTTTGTTTTTTTTTGCCGGGGGGGGGGGGGGCAGGGCAATTGGGGTTAAGTGACTTGCCCAAGGTCACATGGCTAGTGTGTCAAGTGTCTGAGGCTGGATTTGAACTCAGGTCCTCCTGACTCTAGGACCGGTGCTCTACTCACTGTGCCACCTAGCTGCCCCTAAAACTAACTTTATAGAAAAGAGCTTGTTATTTGTGCGTATGTATGTGCGCGCACGCACACACGTTTGTATGTATACAGAGAGGAAGGGGTTAGAAGACATCAGTTTAAATCTTGTATAGGGTATTGATTAGCCGAGTCAGCATGGACAAGTACCTTAAATTCTTTGGGCCTCAATTTATTCAGAAGTAAAATGAGGATAACCCACAGTGACCTGATGGAGTTTGTGGTGCTCAAAGTGTTTCAGAAATCATGAAGTGTAATATGCAATTCACACAGGAAAACATTTCAAAGTAATTAAATATGAATGTCTCATATTATGCAGAATACAATGCACATTTAATAATCTCTAAAGTATAGAGAGCAACGCAGCAATGATGAACATTATATTTACAAGGCTTAGAGCACTAACTCAATCCTCACAGCTCATAAAAGTGTGCGATATTATTTTCCAAATACGTTATAAATGAAAAACCACAGGATTAAACTACCTTTATAAACGTGCAGCTGCTGGGTACCACCAAAAAGATTACTGTTTGTCATTTACACTTTTTATGTTGTAATTATCACAGTAGCTGAAAATCTATTGGGGAAGATCAATGTTTTACTTGCTGCAGTAATGTATGTCTTACAGTAGAATTTAAGATGTATGAAAATTAAGGTTTGGCAAAAAATGTAATTTGAGCTGTTAATAACTAAAATACTATGGAACTTTAAGGAGCTTTTTTGATAAATGGACAAATTTCCTATCCCATAAAATTAAATCATACTAAGCTAGGATGGTGCCTGGCACTTCTTAACCATTATCCAGGTGGCAGTGTTTCTTCCATTCAATAAGCTTTTATTAAGTGCCTATTATGTCACAGACGCTAAGGAATACAAAGACAAAAACAAAACTGTCTGGGCTCTCAAGAAACTTACATTCTATCTATTATTTTATACAGGTAAAATATTACAAAAAAGTAATGCCCACAATTGAAAATAAATTGAGAAATTAAGAATTCATCTTTATCGGCCACTAATTAGATTCACTAATTTGTGTAAAAATTTTATCAGTATATAATGAAGGCAAATTCTTTTTTCAACTTTCAGAAATTTATATATACTTCTTGGAAGAGTGTAATGACCTTGCTATCTGGCATTCCCACAAAAGAATTTCCCCCAAATAATATTTTTGTCTTTGTTTCAATCACAACTCCTTTCAGAAAAGAAGTATTTTGAAGCCTGGGACTTCATCTTTTCTTTTACATAAAACACATCGTTTTTTCTGCTTCCTTCTCTCTTCCAATTTAAAGTATGTAAGACTTACATGTAAGCCTACTGAAAGCAACAGATGCACAATTGAAAACCTTTCCCCCCAATCTTCTCTGAATCAAAAGCAAATATTTAAAGAATATTTCAAAGCAAAATTTTATAACCATAAGGCACATTCTAAAAGATTACAGCAGAAAGTATCTAGTAGCCCTAACTATGGTACTATTTATTAAGAATACTATTACAATGTTGAACAACTTCCTGAAAGGAGATACACTTCTTACCTGGATGCTCCAAATGCTGTACATGTGAAATAAAGCTGCCTAGTTTCAAATGGTATTAAGAAGGGACATTTGCTGGTTAACTGTTCACACCAGTCCGGCAGAGCCCCACTTGCTAGTGCCAATGGTTCCTGAAAATTATTGTATAAAACAATGGTCTCAGTACTATATACGAATTAACAGAAAAAGAATAAATTCTGATATGTAATTAAGCAAATGCAAAGCGTGTTTAGGTCCAAATGAATAAAAATCATAAAAATCAGGCAGAGAACATGTCAAAGAAAGGACTTCAAAAGCCCAGCACTTACAGTATTGCACAGTTCATTGGCCTGCTGTAATTACCTCAATCTGCTGCAAGATTTTCGTAGTGATTTTTTTGCTTGTGAATTCATCTGGTGGAAAATTAAACTGAAGCTGCTCATCTCCTTCTGTAAACATTAATAAAAATATAAAAACTTGACTTGCTTTTTAAATGATGCTGAAGAAACCAGACAAGGTTCCTTACATACCTTCTTGGGAAGATCGTGAGTAAGGGTCACTTGCAACTATATACAGAATACGTAACAACTGTAAAACATCTTCTACTCCACATGAATTCTGACCATTGCCTGCTTTGGCCTGTGGCTGTTCTTTGACCAAACTAAGAATATCACAATTTTGAAAAGTAGAAATGGCTCCCTGGTTCAATCCAGACTTTGATCCATGCTCACAAAAATCCTATAGAAATAATTAGTAAAATTAATCATTAATTCATATTTTCAGAACAAATGAAAAATTAAACCCATCATTTAAAAATGGTTACTTTATTAAAAGTTGCTGAAAAAATATGCCTTCTTGTCCATAAAAATAGTGCATAACCCAGACAACAATTTCAATATTAAATAACTTTATATTTATATACATTTATATGAAATACACTTATAAGAAATTTTACTAGCATCTGATTTTATAAGACCAGATTTTAAAATAAAATGTTGGAACATGGACATCGTTAACTGAACGAGTTTCTAAGAACACCCCATTATTACTTTCCTCCTCATGAGAGGAACCTACAAAGCTGCAATATGAAGCACAGAGTCATTCCCCAACAAAACAGCATTTGGATAAGGACAAATACCTTGTATGCAGCTATGAGCTGAGAACAATTTCTGTTTTTCCTAATACTTTTATTAGTGCCGGTTAATTTCCAGTGGCGCAGGAAAGCGGAGTCTGCATTCTTCTGCAGGTAGGTTATCAAGTCATTCTTTGGTAATTCATCAGTGCCAAGGTACTGTTCCACATGCTCTATAGACCAGCAACCCTACGACAGGAAGAACCAAATGTTGGTTTTTCCTGATTGTAAAGACTGAGATATTTTACATGCATCACACTAAGATATCTTCAGGATCATGCATGTAATAATCAATAGCTTATTTCTAATTTAAAACTTTAAATGCCGTTAGTATTGTGTTTTCCACATGGTGCACCTCACAAACAGCAAAATGCTGGTTACTGCCTAAGAGCAAGAAATGAGAATTTTTAAAATAATAAAGAAAAAGTTCTTACCATCTTCCCATTTTCCTTTTCTTTGTCAGAATCCTTCATTTCTCTGTACATGATTCTAAATATGAAGATATTATCCAAATTAATTAAGCCTTTTCTTACAGTTTATTTCCAATGAAGTTTATTTATACTTTAATAAGGGTCCACCCTTTGGCCACATCCTGAGGGGGATAACAGGGATAAAATCTTGGGAGAAGTTTTATGAACAGAATCAGAACAGGTAACTTCAAAACCAAGACTCATTGTAGAGAAAGATATATGAACTGAGTATTTCATCATGAACAAAAACCAAGGACACAATAACAATTGCAGAAATCTTGATTAAGCCATAGTGTGCTGATAATGAACCACTGGAAAGAAATATAACAGAATGGAAAGCCATTTGCATCTGAGGTTACATTAAAAGAATAACCACAGGCAACAAAAAAGGGTATTTTTAACATACAGCAATTAAGAGAGAAATTTTCAAAGACAAAAGCCAAAAATTAAAAGATGGATTTGAGAAGTGAAATGGAGAAGGGAATCAGAGACTAGAAAAGGAAATTACTGCTCTGCTTACTTCCTTTTCCTTCCAAAAACTGAAGTATTCCATGAGAGACTTTGTTAGTAAATAACTACTTTTATATCGCATGCTTACTTTAAAGAACGTCGACCATCAAATTATAAAACTATATCAATACAGATATTCTTTAATATCAATCAGTTTATAGTTCCTGTGACATTAAGCCTGATGTACAGATATGCTTTATACATACTGAAGGGAAAAGGTCATCAGATAGGTATTTTTAAACAATTCTACAAATTTTGGTTTATAAAAAACAGAACCTGAACTAGTGTCAGAAAAAGAGTTCAAACTTGGGCTATTTCTCATCACATGCTATGAAAATCTAATTCAAAAAAATCTCTTACGTGTATGTTGGTTCCCAAATACGCCTAAGTTTATCAGATTTCACATTGCCATTACAGGAAAACTGAAGTAATTTTTGTACGTAATAGAAGATGGTTGATCTGAAGTTAGTGAGGGGCAATTCGACTTCGCGAGTTGTTCCAAGACCTGTTACTTTCAAAGTAAGTGCTAATCGAGGTGATGGAGTACATTCAACTTCTTCTAAGAGCTCTGAGTGAGGTGTACCTACAAAATTTGAAAATCGTATGAGAAACTTCACTACAGTAAAACATACAACATAAAGTAGAAAACCCATTCCACCAGCACGAACAATGTCTTATCTTCTAAAGGCAGGGGGATAAATTTGATCATATCTATAGGCACCTTCTAACCTGAACACTTATATTTATGTATTACGGATTAGCCAGGTTTATTCAAGGACAATGCTATACTATAAAACATGCACCTACCTTCACAATTAAACAAAAATGCCCTTTCCAGCTTTTTAAAGTACTTTTTTAAATTGTTACTGCCTAATAGTGTTTCACCAAGATTTCCACAACATGGTTTTTTTAAACTTTACACAAAAATCTTCCACGACAATAGTTTATTAAAGACTGAATAGGAACAAGTCCTAAATTTTGTAAAATAAGCAGAAAAGTTAAACTGTTTCCATATTCATCAAAAGCTGTTTTGAAAACAATTCTCTTTTTAAATAAGGATAGAAATTTCAAGAAAACCAAATTTGTGATTTCAGAAAGTTATTTGTTCTTTATTATAATGAACAGCAACAGCTTGGAGTTATCAAAGTATTTTGTACCTGAAATCTTCCTATTTACATGATTTTATATTTTCAGGATGAAAAAGAACAGAATACTTCTGTTTTTTTAAACCAATATCTTCTTTTCCTAACTATGTGAGTATTTTATTTAATGTCTAATAAATTAAACTAAAATTAATCCGAAGATATAAAATACACACTATTCTCTCTACGTACCAGGGGGTGGAATTTCTAGATCGGTTGTCTGTTGGACATTAGTACGACCAGGTCTAGGATCAAAAGCAGGCACTAATGCAGAAAACTGACGTTTTAGCACATAATCATCATCCCAAGTTCTCCGACGTCCTCCTTTAGTTTCATACTCTTCCTCTTCCTAAAAAAAAAAAAATTATCTATCAGCCAAACATTACCTGAGTAACAATTTTATGCATGCAAAAGAAATGCAGTGAAATGTTTCTAGGCAGCAAGTTGGTTTCTTCATAGTCAATAGTTTAGTATTACAGTACAGCCATAAATCACATCAGAGAATAAGCAAATACAAATTTACATATGTAAATATTATATACAAGACAAAAGGAATTATACTACCACCAAGTTCCCTTGGACTGTAACTAAAAACATGGGATATGCTAAATTTTAGTAGTTTAAGATCATATGCTCTCAAAAACCTACCTCATTTCCCCTAACTTTTTATTCCTGACCAATTCTATTAGTGAATAGTAAGTGTCCACCCTGATAATGCGTTGCTAAATTTTTTTATGGCAAAAACTACACAAGCTTAAATAAATACAACCCTTCAATTCAAGCTTAAAAAAGAGGAGAAAAAGTAAACCCCCTATTATAGTTACTGGATTTAAACCAAAGCGGCTAAACATATAGCCCTTTCAACCAGCATAAGCTGTGCTTACATATGCTACTGGGATTTATATGTTAGCTTAGCCACTAAGAAACTTTTCTTAGCATGCCAAAGAAAGTAATGAAATGTGACCTTGAGAGGCAAAGTACTGAAAACCAGAAACTGCCAGTGTGACCTCCCTGCTCCTCATGGCCAAGATGGAAGAGTTAGATATAGACACCGTGTCTCAGCTACCACAGCTATTACCACAGCTCAGGCACCCCGCCCCGCCCTGCCCAAGTCCTTTCTCACAAGCCCAAGGAAGTAAAATGTCCAGGGACATATGTTGTCCTAGGAAATGTCATCTGCTATTCTTCTGTGGAGATTCCTTTTATTTATCTCCTCTTTACCTTAAACAACAACATACATTCTTCAAAGCTCTTTTTTGTTATTTGGAGTAAAAAATCATAAAATATATTATAAGTTGAGGTAAAGGGGCTAAGGTTTAGGGATAAAGACAAGATAAGTCTACCTGTTCCCCAAGGGGCCGGCTGCCTGCGCCAGCAGGTACCTGGGGCAGCTGCGATGTGACAGCATGGTGGGTCACATCAGAGCGGGAACCTGCCCGACGTTGCAGGGATGGACGCCTCAGGATCTCAAAAAAAAAGATGTAAAAGATTTGTTTATTATATTAGGACTATTTCTCCTACCCCAACCAATTTTGCTCTGAAACAATTAATACACGCTGATATATTAAAACTGGGAACTTTATCTCTATAGGTCACTTTCAGAAAAACTTAAAAAGTGAATTGGTTTGTAAGCATCTCTCTCTCTGATCATAAAACTGTAACCAATTTATTATTCATTTTCTAAGCCACAGATACTAAAAATAGCTTCCACCTTTCCCCATTAAAAATTCATTTTATTAAGCTTGATCAAATAGAAGAGTTAATATAGAGAGACCCAATACATTCAAGTTCCTATAAATAGATTTTCAGGAACTGGACTTAGTTGGACAACTACGAAACAGTCCAATTCAGCCCACTAAAAAGAGACACACACGAGAGCTGCATTGAGGTGCTATAATTCACATAAAGAGGAGATCGACTTCAATGCCACGGTGCCACTCTAAATCTGATAGTCCAGCTTTTCTTCCCTATCAGTCAAAACATCCATCAACGTACACGGAAAAGATGTTTTGCTGCCCAATTTCCCTCGATTACCACACTTTTACTTCAGTGAGCATTTAGGACACCACTTGATTTCCCATTACCATAACTTCTTCGTACTCTTGATCCTCCTGGTTGTCGTCTTCATTCTCGTCATCTTCTTCGTCTGGCTCAGGCAGGTCCTCGTCATCGTCTAACTCTGCTAACAGTGTGCTGGCACGACAACTATCGAGAAAATCTGGAGAATGACGTCGATCATTTTACTTTCACAGTTATCGGTGAGCTGACAAAAATGCCTCTTATAGCCCAAAGACACGCGATGAAAATGAGAATAAAGCATGAAATTATATATTAAGGATCAAATGACCCAAACATGATGTACAGGAGAATCTGTAGGGTAAACTGGCTCCAAAGAGGCAAGGTGGCATTAATGAAGTGATCTAACACAAGTGAGGCATAAAAATGTATTATTTTACCTATTTTTCTCATGGTCCACTGGAAGGGAAAATCATCTAATTGTACCGATTCTCCATTTCTTCAAGCTGCCAAAAGGCACTCAAATAGCTGACAGGTGTTTCTTTTTCCTTCTTTACTCTAGGAATGCTATTGAACATTTCTAACTAGATATCTGACTAATTAAATTAGGCCTTCTAAATATTATTACACTAGCACTATAAAAGAGTGCCTTATAGATATGTTTAATAGATGTATTTTAGAGAAATAAGAAAGGAAGAACCTAATGAGTCACAGCTTAAGTTTCTTTTGTTCTACTCTTCCTATATTAACACATTCCCTTGCTGCACATACTTACACTATGTATACACATGTATGTATGTATGTACACAGTCATCCATATGCGTGTATGCATGTAAAGGTGTACGTGTATATGTATGTATGTCTGAAATATGTAGTAGCCAAGAACGATCTTTTACAGAAAAGGTAAAAGCAGAGAAAGTCCATTATTAACCAAAAAGACAACAGGAAACAGTTCCTGGTTCAGATCATGAGCTAACTTACAAGAAAACAGTCTATATGGTTCCAGAGACATAACTGCAGAGTCACTACAACAGGAGAAGATGCAGAAGTTCAAAGAATACTATATACAAGAAAGAAATGGGTGGTCCCTTCCTTTTATGGATTATTTTCACTTTATCATATTATAACTTGTTTGTACATAATTGTTCACAAGTCATCCCTTCCATTAGTCCCTTGAGAACTGGGGCTGGCCTGTATCTTCCTTTGTACCCTCAGCACTAAGCACAGTGCCTGGAACATAGCAGGTGTTTAATGCAAGTTTAATGACTGACCAGTAAAAATCTATGGTCTTGGATATCTATACACAAATGTACAGTAAAATAAGCGAGCTGAACCGGACACCTTAAGGCAATGAGGAGAAGTTGGCCTGACAAGTATTAGGAAGATATGATAGAATAGGCCCCATGCCTGGAATATGGATCCAGAAAGAAAAAAGCGGGGTGATGGTGGAAAGACAGCGCTGCATAATTAAGCCTACATTGTTAGGCAGGACCAGACGGCAGTGATACAGCAGCCCTCAGAAGCTGGTACAGTCTTGGGCTATGCTGAGAAGCCTCCAGGAGAAAGAAGGTGAGAGAACCACTGGACTAGGCTTAGTCAAATGTTTCAGCAGGGAAAAAAGGAAAGAACCTACATGTTTTCAAATATTTGCAGGAGTTCTCTTTGTGTTGGCAAAGAAATGGAAATTGTGGGGATGCCTGTCAAATGAGGAATGGCTGAATGAGATGTGGTATGCGACTGTGATGGGACACTACTGTGCTATAAGAAACGATGGGCTCAATGATCTTAGAAAAAAACAAGGACAGACTTGCACAAAATAATGAAGAGTGAAATAAGCAGAACCAAGAAAACATTGTGTACAGTAACAGTAATATTATTTAAGAACAGCTTTGAGTGACCAAGTCATTTTGGCCATAATAAATAACAAAATTAACTACAAAGGATATATGAAGGAAGATGCTATCTGTATCCAGAGAAAGAACTGACAGAAGTATAGAATGATTTTATATAGTATAGGTATATATATAGATTTATAGTATAGAATGATTTTACATATGTGTATATTATGTATGCATGTATGTATGTATGTATGTATATACACATACATATCTATGTCTAATGGTAGCCATCTAAGGGTGGGGGGAGGTTTAAAAAAGAGGGAAAAAAAGAAATTTACATGATAACATATTTATAAGGAATAGCAAATTGTACATAACAGATTTGCAGTTTCATGTGCAAGCATCTTTTTTTTTTATTATAGAAAGTTCACAAATAAATGTAAAACATCCAGAGGAAACAAGAATGGCTAAGAGAAATGAATTCACGACATGAAGAACAGTTGAAAGAACTGGAAATATTTAACGCAAGGAAGAAACAACTCAGAGGGTAGACGATAGCTATTTTTAAGAACTGTAAAGATGAAAATTACCAAAACTCAAATGTGGGCTTGATGTAAATAGATCAGATATCCATATTTGTGATTTCCTCAGTATAAGCAATCCCCAGTATAGAAATTACCTCCACTGATACAGATCACCTACTCATTATTTACAGCACTGGTCTTCAAAGCAGGGACCAGGGACCCTGGGGGACAGGGATACACCTTAACTCACAGGTGGCATGATTAACCAATGGGAGGGTGGGAAGGAGTGGACACTTCCAGAAACAACTGTGGATTTGTCCCCACCACAACTACACCATCCCCCTAAAGCTCTCACACCACTGGTCTCCTGGGATTTCAACATTCCCCACAGCCTCAGGGCAGTTAAAACATAGACATACACAACCAAGGTGAAGGCCAAATTCTCTACAACAACCCCGTAAGCTCCAGCATTTCCCATCCCACATCCTTCTACCACTTAGTAACTATAGCAGGTACTCCTTAACAGCAGCCTCAGCAGTCTGGAGAAGTAGCCTGAGGACAGCCCCACCACACCTACACTTTTTATTTTTTAGTGCAAAAGAATGAATAACCCAAGATAAGGAAGCTAGAAAGGCTAAGATCACCTTATCTTTCCTCCCAAATCCATCCCTCTTTCAGACTTCTCTGTTTCTGTTGTAGACACCAACATTCTTCCAGTTACACTTGGTATTCCCAATTCTTTAATTCCCGTGTATCTAAACTCTAATCAGTTGCCAAATCCTTTAATTTCTATTACTACCACACCTCCTGCACTTGTCCCCTTCACACAGCCTATCACAAAAGTCTCCTAATTGGTCTCCCTGCCTCAAATGCCTCCCCTCTCCAATCTGTCCTCCATGCAGCCTCCAGAGTTGTGTTCCTAAATCACAGTCTGAACAGTGCACTCTCCTATTCCAGTGGTACCATAATGACTCAAAGTTCAAATATTGTCTCATCTTTAGCTAATCCCTTTTAAATTTCTATTTCTGCAGAAATTTTCTAATGTCTAAAATTATTAATACTTGTATATGTACATAATATAAAAATAAATAAGCTTTCACATACTGGGGTACATGGCTTAGGACACTTAGAGGTTAATGACTTGTGAACTTCTCTGCTTGACAGGCAAGTCTTGAATCCAGGGTTTCCTAACCACAAGGTCAGTTTTTTATCCACTATGACATACTGGGTCTTTTCTAATAAAACTTACCCCAAAATGGAACAAGCTAGCTGCTCTGGGAGGTAGTTAATTCCTCCTCAGGAGAAGTCTTTAGGCAAAGTCTAAATGCCTGGTCAGGTTGTAAAGGGGAATTCTTGTTCACTTATGGAGTTATACACTAGGAGGGCTCTGATGTCCCTTTCAACTCAGCTTCTGCAACTTTCAGAAAATCAGAAAACATTTAGATGATTTAGAGCTGGAAGAGACTTTAAAGATTATACAGTGCAACTCCTTCATTTTACATAAGAAACTGAGGCCTGCCTTACTAAAGGAAATTACTTGCCCAAGATCACACAGATACTACATGTAGTAAGGGGCAACTAAACTTGGGCCCAAATTTAGGGCCAGTACAACCTTCCTAATCATTTCCCTACTCAACAAGCATCAATATAAAATAAATATATATCACAATAAAATATAAACTATGTTTTAGTTTAGTATTCAAGGGTTTCTACAATCTAGCTGCAAATTACATTTCTAGTCTCATCTCTCAAGTACCCTATCCAATGCTTCAAACTAGAATGACTTCTTTTACCTCCATGCTTTGCTGCACTAGATCCCTCATGCCAGAAATAGCCCTCCCTTGACCCAGTCTACTATCTAAGGAAATCCTTCTCTTTAAGGCCAAGTCCAGGTACCACCTTTTCTTGCATTTTCCCTGATCTCTTCTCTAAATTTCTTAGCCTACCTACCATGTTTGATTCTATACATTACCATTTTAGAACTTCTCTTATAGCTATTTGTCTGTGTCTCTTCTTCACTGGATTATAATTTCAACATAGGCTCATTCCTTTGCACATATCAGGTGCTTAATAAATGTTTGTGGAATTCAGATTTCATCCGGTTGAACCAAAATATGCATGGTTAAAAAATAACAAAATTTTAATGGAAGAAAGTAAAAGATCATATGGTTTGGAGGATGAGAGGGAAGAACTCTTAACATATTTACAAGGTAGAAAACACAGGAAGAATCATTTTTATAAAAATCAATTTTAAAATACCATTTTAACATAGCTTATTCACCTGTACTTTTATTTCTTTTTCCTTTACTAAGACAGTTCTCCCAGTACCCTCTGCTTATCCAACAAAGGTATTTTACATTTTTTGTCTTTCCTATAAAAGAAACTATGTATCTACTTATTATAAAATCATGCAAATTAAAATATATATTTTTTTTATTTCTTAAATCAACACATTTAAGTTACAACATAATGAGTGCCTCTTTAAACATTTTTAAGGAAAGGTCTAAGTTCTCCCAGAGGAGAAAAAGAATCACTATATAAAACAGCCGACAACTTAAAACTTCATAACAACTCACCATATAATGAATATTCTGCTTCCTGACCTGTGTCACTCTCACTTGATGTCGACGTGAGGCTGGTGGTTAAAGTGTTACTTAGTGACTGACCAACTGACAGAACTGTTGTCGCCGTGGCTACATTACTGCTGCTAGTAACACTAGATGTTGACATTGTCACCGTAGATGTAGTACCAGTTGTAGTCAAATTAGGGAAACTCTGGGCACCCATAAGAGGAGAAGCTATAGATTAAAAACATGGTAAGTTAAAAATGAAAAACATACCCATGTGTACAGCAGCAGACAAAAAAAATCAAAACAAGGAAAATAACTTTTATGCAGGCTTAGCAATAAACATAACGGTTCTGAAGACTAAAAAGTAACCAAACTGTTTCACAGTACTATAATTTTCTCAAACTGTAACTAAAAGTGGCTGAATACAAATAGGAACTAAAATAATTCACCTTTTCGAGTCATGTTTTCCAAAACAAATCACTTTGAATATTTAGTCACTTCAACTGGAATAGAAGCTTTTCCCCAGCTAAAGCTAACTGAATGAAGACCTAAGCAAAAACTGTATGAGAATAACCCTAATTTCTATGAAGTATGCCCAACTACTGACGGCTCCCTCTTATCAAACTTACCTTAGGAACCAAAGACTGAAGTTTCTTTAGTTTAGAATGGGAGCAGCCCTGAGTATTTACATTTTTTTAAAAAGCAGTGTTTATATTTTTAAATAAAGTACACTGTACAAAGACAGGAAGTGGAATGGATTTGGCCCTTGGTCTACAGTTAGCAAGCCCCTGGTTTAGAACATAATTAATTTTAGCCCTTCAATATAAAAAGAAGTCAAAAACACTAGAAAGCAATTAGAATTGCAGCTTTTAAAGTCACTGCTTACAAGGCTCACTTACTTGCCGTGCTCATCACGTTCCTTCCCAGCGTGTTAGTGTTATTGTCGCTGCTGCTCCGGCTCAGATTCATGTTGTTGGTGGCATTGGTTCGCGCTATGTTTGCCACTCTCCTGACAAAAGACTCCAAACTAGAAGTTTCTCTAGAGGATAAGTTGGGAACACTGGCACTAGAGCTCATGGGGGCCCCAGCGGCCAACAAAGAATTCACTGAGAGTCTGTTACTTGCTGAGGAGCTAAGGGGTCTCTGCGAAGCTGCTTCTTTGTTCGTCAATTCAGACACTGAGCTAACATCGGGAGAGCTAACGCTCACGATCCCCATGGATATGGCACTAGACTCTCCGGCACGAGCAGAACTATCAGGACCTAACTTCCTCTCGGCATTTTCACTTCCTGTGTCCGCTGTTAAGGTGCTGGTGCTCGCGCTGGAGGAGGACCCTACTTCAGCAGACGAGAGAACGACCACCGGTTCGTGGACATCAGTTCCTGAAACTACACTCTGCTCCATTACACTCTCTGATCTCCGCTCCATTTTGGTCGAACCCAAGCTGATGTCGCTGCTACTGGCCACGCTACACACAGAGCTGCTGCTTCCTTTTCTACTTGAGGAGCCTGCAGCAGCAGAGGTCTTGTCTGGACAGTTGTTTTTCACCAAGCTGCTCCATGATTGTGTTGTGCCTGAAACAGTGGATGAAACAGGTTTGGGTGATGCCGCTGTATCAGGGTCGTACCCTGGTGCAAGCTTGAGGTCAAATTTTCCTTCTGCGCCCATACGGTAAGAGTTTGAGCCACCAGCATCCCAGGTGACATCAATCCAGCCTGGAAAGGGACAGGAGTTTGTGAGACCCAACACAAAGCAGACAGGAGCGTGTCAGACAGAAGCTCCACAACACGGGATCAGCTTTGTATCTCTGAGTTACTAGAAGTCATTAAATAACTTTCGTCTGCCAACTAAAATTAAATAGGAGATTTGAAAATTCAATCGATTTAAACCCTTTGTCTCCATAAGGTCACCAATTTCACCAGAAGGCCAGTATTCTCTGGGTCATATGATTCACAAGAGAACAGAAGAATAGGAGCTGGAATTGGAGGAAACCTGGGTTCAACTAGCTGTGTAACCAGAAGCAAATTGCTGATTTATCTTAGCCTCTGTCTACTGTGAGAAACGTGTTTTATAAAGCCATCAAGAACTACAGAAATGCAAACTCTTATAGGCCAGTTATTTAAAAAATCAATTCCGAGCAAATTTTTATGTTACACTTCAGAAAAAAGTGTTAAATTCTTCATTCTATTCTTTTTCTGCTTTTTGACAGTTCATTTTGATCATATACATAGAAAATGAATAGAGAATTTTATTCCCAGTGAGGGTTTCTGTTTCATTTTTCTAAGTGAATGTTTGTACAAGCACTGGGGAAATGAACAAACCTTTTTTCACTATGCTAAAGAAAATTATACAGTCAGGTGGTCGGTCTCTCTCTGGAAAAACACAAAATCATGTAAAATAAAAAAACTGTTGGTTCATTGATAATTATTTTGCAAAAACTGAAGGAAGCCTTTAAATTTTTACCAATCCATGGGAAAACATTACAAATAAAACACTGACTTTTTAAAGTAATGACAATTTTTGTCATTTTGGTCAGATTTTGAAGTTCATAGATTCTTTTTAGTGGAGCCTTATTATAAGATGGATTAGGCATAGAAAATTTCAAAGCCAGTGATTTGGTCTGTAATTATTATATACTGTATCATTTGTGGACATGTTAAAATGAATCATAATAAAGAGTTATAATCTTTCAATCTGTATTAACATGTACCTGAAAAAGAAACCATTTTAATATAAAATAGAGGTAATCAAATTTAAAAGTCATGAGTTGAACATTAAACTGATTTGAGAAAGAAGAAAGTTTAACGATCTTTAAGATTTATAATCTAAGAAGAAAAATGTGTACTACATACTTTCTTTTCTTGAACATGAAAAAGCTATGGCCATTTTCCCATTTCAAACTATATCTGAGGCAGGTAGGCGGCACAGTGGATAGAGTGTTAGACTTGGAATGAGAAAGACCTGGGTTTGAATGCTGCCTCAGACGTTATGTCACCCTGGACAAGGCATTTAACCTCTCTTTGCATTAATTTTCTCATCTCTATAGTGGAGAAAATAGTAACAGTACTTCCCACCCGAGGCTGTTGTAAGGACCAAGTAGGATGACACACGTAATGTGCACTATAAATGTTAAAGCAACATGCATGCTGGCTATTAATATCGGGGTAATACATTATTTCATATTTTTATCTGTCTCTCACTCAAGAGATGTAATTAATATCGAAACAAAATGTTTGCCCAGGATCTATCTATGGAAAAGATTTTAATAACTCTAGACCCCTTTAAAATAGTTTGAATATTATAAGCAAAAGGAAGAAGTAAATGCATGGTCACTTTAAATATTATTGGTACTCCTAGAACACCCCTGACTGTATACAAAATATAGGCAACTCAACTATCCAAGGGAGTTAATTACATGGATTTGAGCATGTTCACAGAAAATCGTAACTGGATTTAATTTGCTTTATTTGACTAGCCTCTTAATTTGCTTTGCCTGCAGAGTAGCCCTTTGAAATACACACATTTCTTCTCTTGCAGAGAAAGAAATGGGAGAGGTGGGAGATTTTAGAAATATGTTCTCTGTTCTCTTTAGTTCCTTCCCAAACAGACAGGACCAAACTTACAAACCAGTTATATTATTAAAAACGCAGTTTTAAGTTAATTTTTTGAAACTAAAAACACATTTTCCCATAGAAACATCATAACAAATAGTTGTGAGGTTATTCAACAAACCCTTATCAAACTTACCAATCATTGTATATTATTAGTTCTATAGAAGATAACTGACATGCATACTAATGTTTCTACGGAGAAAATACAGAATTCTAATTTGGGAGGCTAGACAGCAGGAATAATGATTCTCTCAGCTCTGTAGCAGTGGTGGTGGCTCCCATCAAACCTGGGACAAGAGGTCTGATGAAAAACAAGGCAAGAGTCTGGTATGGGGAACTGAGATTAGGGATGGGAAGGTATGTGCGAAGAACTCCTGCTGGTATAAACCATAAATACCACTTTGATCCAACTTAATTGAGTTTTTTCTTCAAAAACCTGAGGAAATGGAATGCCTATTCTTCTTTCTCGATAGTTTTTTTTAAATATTTAGATTTCTGATCTAATTAGATTTCATTACACTGTACACTAAATTCAACAAGCGAATATTTCTTTTGACCTACTAAAAGTACCACAGGGAGAAGAGGTAACAGCTTGGTTTCAGCTCTGGACCCTTAAGATTTAAAAAGATCCAAACTCATTTTTTTTCTATACAACTATCCAGCAATTTTTAACAGTGATTCCATTCCTTAGTATTTCTAAGCGTTATCTAACACTTATCTTGTGCAAATATTTGATTTGATTTCTGGATTCTCTCTTTGGTTCCATTAGTCAATCTATGCTTTTCCCAATACTCGACAGTTTTTATAATAATTATTCTATAACTTTTTGAGATTGGATAGTGCTAGTTTATTGGTTTGGTTTATCATAGCTGTTCATTATATTACTGTCCAACTTATTTTTTCCATGTGAATTTTAATATAAACTCTCTACTGTATATTTTACTATAAGTTCACCTAATTATATGAAATAACCCATTGGTATGTTTATTGATATTTCACTAAATCTGCAAGTTATTTTGAAAAAAACTAACATTTTTATTTTATTTGTTCAACCTAACCATGAGTAGGTAATATTAGGCATTTGTCTGTCAAAATCATTCAAACTCTTTTTGTCTAGCTCTCCTTTATGTTTCATCAAAGTTAATGCCCAAAAGAACTGGAAACTAGTGGGGTGACTATCATTTGGGGATGACTGAACAAATTATGGTCTAAGAATAAAACACCACTGTTTTATTCTGATGATGAGACATGATGAAGGAGACATTTTTAGCGAAGCCTAACAAGATTTCCATGAAGTGATAAAGAGTGAAGCAAGCAGATTCAAGAGAAAAATTTACACAAAATATCCATGTTATACAAACAAACAACACTGGCACACTTAGTAACTCTGATCAATTCGATGACCAACCCCGACTCCAGAGTAACAACAGTGAATCACGCTACCCGCCTCCTGACTGAGAGGCTACAGGTTTAGGGAACTGACTAAGACTTTTTGGATGATGTCACTGTGGGGACTGCTTTGCTTGTCAGTGCATTATCTGCTACAAGGGTTATAGTTTTCATTTTTATTTCTAGGAGGTAAAGGAAAAGGGAAAGGAAAGAAATGCTTGCTGATTCAAAGAACTAAAATGTTACTTAAAAAATAATTAAGATAAGGATCTTTTTTTAAAAAAAAGTTAACCACACACAAAAAAGCTAATATTCAACATATGTTAATGTTATTAAGTAATTTAAGGGGGAAACATAAGTATGACATGAGTCCCAAGAAAGAACAAGGGCTGAAACTTCTAGAGAGAAAATTTGTGGAAAAAGAAAAGAATGGAGTGGTGTTCTTATGGAGAGATGTTCCACCGAATGCAAACAAAAACGGAAAGGAACACAACTTTAGATGACCCAAAACGTCCTATCAATACATACATAAAAGTTTTTCATATTTGACTTTACAATAGGATTAAGTTGGTTTTCATTGAAAATTAGCTTGCACAGACACAACCTCTCTCCCTAGTAACCATTTGGTAAATAATTATTTTATAAGCTACAAAAACACATATCTCATACACAAAGTCTCTCTAATATAGAGACTGTCCAGCAAAACTGTTATTAGTAATTCTAATCTTAGAGATTCAAAACCCTAATGCTCTATGTGCCTCAAGCGAGTAGAATCAAGCCCCTCTCCCCTGAAGAGTTGCAACAGGTACACCCTGACTACTGCTAAGTACAAGACAAATCAATCTATCTTGGCTCTTTCCTTGGCACTAAAATTCATTTTAAAAAAAACTAGGAGAAAAGTGCTCTCGTTCATAGAGAATGTTTGCCGAAACATAAAGTCCATATTTTGGCTTTTTTAAATGGTCAGTTTACATGCATAATAACTGATTACTGTTTAAGGTACGTGAGCAAGAAAAAATGGAAAATTCACTTCTCGTTTTTATTTGGCAAGTCTCTACTGAAAAGGACCGACATACTTTCATCATTTCTGATATTCTAATCTAATTATAGGATAGATTAAACTAAAAACCACACCAAGAGTTGCTCATAGTTCAAAACAGCCATTTCTTAAGGGAATGGGGATATTAACTTCAGCAGCAACACTCTAATGTAGTTCTGATGTATATTTAGATAACACTGAACTTATGGAAATAAATGATAAGGTCAAACAATCAATAGAAAATTTACTCCATGAATTTAACTCTTGTGGAGGTCTCACAAAGAAAGAGAATGGTAGGAGAAAAGGAAAGTCAATCTACACAGATCCTTCATGTTCTTGTGCAACGGGAAGTTTTTAAAATACTTTTTAATAGGAGTAGTACCAAGAAAATAAATACTGCATGATCCTAGTGAATCCAGAAAGACAAGAAATCTACAGGCTAACATAAAATAAGAGACGAGTAAGAATATCGCAGCTGCTAAGAAAAGACACATCTGTAAGTTATGCGTATCACAAAGTAATAGTAAAATTTCAGCTCCTTTTTCTTACGCCATCATAGTAATCACATTTTTAAAATCACCAATATGCAGAGATAACTCGGGATCTTTAAGTTCCTCACAATCACTACTGTGGTGCCTATTTCAATTCTTTGTAAAATAAACCATGGTTGCTATTATAATCATCACAATTAAGTGTCACAATCCTGAAAAAAAAATTTGGAATATACCTATTCAGCCTCTGAAATATTATTGAAATGGAGAGAAAAAAGTACAAATCAATTCCAAGTTTTGACAAAAAATACCAATATGATATTTTTTAGAACCCCCTAACTCTCAAATTCACAGGTACCTACTGACCATTATGTAGTTCTCCTGTGACAGTGCCTTCTCCTTGTGGGCTGCCATCCTGATCTCTCCATTTCCAATCAATGCCTCGTATTACCCGGGCTCCAGGAACCATGTACTTTAAGACTTGGGACCGTACTAGCCGTCGCTGCCTTCTCAAGTTAGCCTCTGCTTCTTTAGCGGCTTTTCCTATAAAATGACAATTCCAACACTGTGACAAACAACTCACATTTGAAAACAGTTAATTTTCTATCAACATTAGAAAAAACTGCTACGTATCATTTCTATACCTAGCTGATCTTCACACACTCCATTCACAGTGCCGTAAAGTTCAAATCCAGATAAAGAGAGGTAGTGTGTTTGGCCACTGGCATTCTTTCCCATTTGTTTGATTCTCACATGCCTCCACCCTTGTTTTTCATCCTTTGGTGGATCAAGAGGCCATGTTGCCGTTGACCTTTTTAAGAGTCGAGATAAAATATTTTTCAAAGAATAGTAAAAGTTTTAAAATGAACTTCAAAATGTTGCTATTTAATTAATATAGTGTAAACTCTCATCAAAAATAGGCCAGATAAATCAGTTAAAAGGGCAGATCTGCTTAGTACACTGAATTCTTGGCTTTGTCAAGAAATATCTGACAACTCCCCCAAGAAACCAATATGTAAAATTCCTTACAATTACGTCAAAAGAAAAAAAAAATTAAGCCCCCCCCCATAACAGATTTGATACGCAAAATGCAAATATATGACATTTTATATCAATGTATTTAAACTAACTTCAAAGCAATGCTTAGAACAGAGCTTGGCATATAAATGCTTAAAAAATGTTTCTGACTGATCTGAATGTTCTATATGTCTTTAACACCCAATTTTCTAATATGCAAGTTGAGAATACATACTACATTAATAAATTCCAAATTCTAAACAACTGCTTTTATAAAATATATTTTCCTAAACCATCACACAGAAAAATAATCCTAAAATACCACATTACTAAGAAACAAATCCTCAAACAAGGACAATGCCCAACTAACCCTGGTTCATTCAGACTACAATCATCAACATGTGTATACAAGGTAGTCCAGTTCTGTCCGTCTTTGGATACTTGGAAGACCCAATTTCTAAGTGCAGATCTTCCATAACCACGAGCATGGCGCAATGTATATGCTGATGGAATTACCCACAGACCGAGATCTATGGCAAACCAAGCATTCTTATCGTCATTGCTATGACAATTAAGCGCCGAACTGTCCCGGCTTAGGATGTCTTCTAAGCGGCCATAAGGCAGATTTCTTCCTTCTGATGATGTTACTACCACCAGTCCATAGGCTGCTGGATTTACCCATTCGTATGCTGTTCTAAAGATATAAAATCAAAATATTAGGAAAATGTTAGTGCTGGTTATATTGATTCCTTTTATTTTTTACAAAGAGGAATGAGGGCAAACCTGTGAGTTAAAATGGAAATGCTATAGGTAGCAATATTCACAATTAAGTATCTTTCAATCTCATTAAATAATTTTAATACATTTTCATCATCTTCGGATGATCAATTATTAAATGCACCCAAATATATTTAAAACAATTATCAAAACCTGGCTGATTCCATCATGACGACTTCACTTATTTCCTCCCACTGACAGCTAATCTTGATACCATATAAGGTAACTGATAAAAGGTGAATCTTGAAGCTCACCTCATCTAACCCTTCGCTTTACAAAACTCACCTCAGTTTTTATATTGAGAAATGACATTTGTATTTGAGGAAAAAATGAGCCCAAAGACATCAAGGTTTCACAAATGGGGTTTTTACAGCTACCCATCCAACTCCAAACCTCAGAAAAATAAACAAACAACATAAATGGCTCTAACTACTACTGACCTACATGCTGCTTACAGAGACTTTGGGGGAATGGTTTTTGCATGCAACTCAAGTTTCCTCAATGAAAATATATGAGAAGGAAAAAACAAATTTTTTGTAGAAAATTTACTGTGGCTGCACGGTCACAATAAAATGAGTGTGGTCAACAATATAAAGTATGGCATTTGGTTGAGCAGAGCAAAAGGTAGTCCTAAATATCCTTTTCACACTATGTTTTTCCTCACATATACTAATTACACAAGACTCCCTGATAAATCTGACTAAAAAACTTTCCTTGTTCAACAAGGACCAGAAAATCAACAAGGTCTTAAAAAAGGGGGTAGGAAGAAAGTATGCCATCTATCTAGGTATAGATAGGTAAATAATAAGTAATGTACAATAAAGCTATGTGCAGTAAACTGAGTCAGGCACTGTAGATACACAAACAAGATAGTCCCTAAACTAAAAGAGCTTATATTCTACTGTAATTCATCCTACAGGCAACAGGGAGCAAAATTATTTTGGCAGCTTTGCAAACAGATTAGAGAGGGGTAAGGCTGGAGGCACAGGGAATTTTTGGTAAAGACATCATTTATGATAAAGACATCCTTCTCCTGGATAATTCCATTATTTGAGGTCTTCAAATGTGATTTTAAATTGGCCAAGTCCCTGAGTGCCCTTTAAAACTGTTATCCCGTCCCCCTACCCAGTATAGATCGTTTTATGTCTTGAGTGAAGTCCAAGAGTCCGTTCCAACTTTAATAGTTAAAATTTACATAATACACTGGGCACATGAGTGATAAGGTCTAAATGTGGTGGATCAATTACTGTTGCCAACGAAGGCAGGAAGGCTATGATATTGAGGAGAAGCATCACAAGTCCACAATGAACTGGGCCCACAAATGAGTCAGATGGGGAACTCTTACTGTACTGCACTTGGAAAACTGCACCTGTTTTCAATAATACAGAAGTGATAGCAGAAAATAAATCATTTTCTCTCTTTATGATTCCAATTTTAATCTACAAACACACTGGAAAAATCTGACAACTACATTTCATACCAAACTCTCCGCGGGCCCATTTCACCCTCAAATGCATCTCTTAAACAATGTGTTATAAAGGGTGTGAACACACACACAATATAAAAACAAAATGAAGTTCCTTCATCCATATAACCAAGAGCAGATCTTCTAGAAGTAATGTTTTATGGTATTAAGACTGGCTGTCAGCCAGAACATCAAAGCAGATATGTGCCGCCACCTGCCGCCAGCGACTGTGGCCACCAAAGAGTGAAAAGAGTACGTGGGCCAGGCGAGAGAGTAAGGACAGATCTGTTTATTAAACTCAGGGACAGGGCTTATATACTTTTTCAGGCAAGTAGATCAACAAGTCCCTGTGAGAAAACATTTGCATTGCATGATTTCCTCCAGCTTTGTTCCCCTTTGACAGTAAACAATATTGTGTTAATAGCCCACAGGTGGTGTTTAGGTGATGCCATGGCAGCTCTGGAGAGAGTACTTCATTCTGAGCAGCATGTGTAGGCAGGGTTTTGCAGAGCCCAAGTGCTGAGGTATCAGCCCATGGGCAAGAACAGGCCTCAGGGAAATCTTGGCCTATATCTTATCCCAGAATGGCCTTTCTCAGAACTGTGCCGACCTCATCCAGTCCAATCTTCAGGGATTTAACGATCAGCCCTTTGGGGATGACGCCCGGTGCAGTGCGTCCAGCCCAAGAACTAAATGTCATTCGGACATTTCAAACTGTCCGTCTCAGACAAACTGAAATTTATCACGACCCAAACAGAACTGATTATCTTCCTTCACAAACCTTTCCGCTTCCAAGCCTTTTCACTGCTGTGGGGTACCAATTTCTTCCCAATCTCTCCCGTATGCTACCTTGGCATCACACTCTCCTTCATCTCACATCAATACTCAGTTGCCAAATATTGCCATATCTACCCTCGCAACATCTTTAAATCCAAGTTATTCTCTCTACTTGCAAAACTTGGTTCAGCACCTCATCATCTCTTGCCTGGATCAGGGGTTAGTAAAGCTTGAAGCAAAGAGAGGTTTTTACATTTTTAAATACGATAAATTTTTATTTTAAGACACAATAACATTTTATTTCTGCAACTAGATGATGCGGTGGATTGAGAGCTGGGTCTGGAGTCAGGGAGGCTCATCTTCCTGAGTTCAAATCTGGCCTTGGACACTTACTAAGCTGTGTTACTCTGAACAAGTCGCTTAATCCTGTTTGCCTCAGTTTCCTCATTTGTAAAACGGGCTGTAGAAGGAAATGACAGACCACTATAGTATCTTTGCCAAGAAAACCCCAAATGGGGTCATGAAGAACTGGAAATAACTGAAAAATGACTGAAACAAAAAAAAAAAATGTAAAAAAATATGAGGAATTCTGGCCAAGATGGCTGATTGAATAGAGGTAGAAAACCCAGATCCCCAAACTCTACTCTAGCAAAATCTTAAAAATAACACCACACAATATGCAGGTCAACAAAAGTTATTTAAGAGATAAAAATTCAAATGTTCTGAATGACTATATATGATGCACAACTCGCAGTGAAAATACAGGCTCTCAGCAAGGAATAGTTTACCTGTCAGTTTTATGGAGAAGGGAAGATTTCATGACCCACAAGAGATAAAGAACATTACAAAATGCAAAATGGATAATTTTGATTACGTTAAATTGAAAAGTTTTTGTACAAACAGAGCCAATGCAACAAAGATCAGGAGGGAAGCAGAAAATTGGGAAAGAATCTTTACAACCAGTGTCTCTGATAAAGGCCTCATCTCTAAAATATACAAAGAACTGAGCCAAAATTATTGGAATACAAGTCCTTCCCCACTTGAGAAATCATGAAAGGACATGAAAGGAAGTTTTCAGGGGAAGAAATTAAAGATATCTATAGGCATATAAAAAAAATGCTCTAAATCACTACTGAATAGAGAAATGCAAATCAAAACAACTCTTAGGTACCACATCTCTCCTGTCAGACTAGCTAACATGACAAAACAGGAAAATGATAAACGCTGGAGAGGATGCGGGAAAATTGGAATACTGTTACATTGTTGGTGGAGCTGTGAACTGACCCAGCCATTCTGGAGAGGAATTTGGAACTATGCCCAAAGGGCTATAAAAATGTGCATACCCTTTGACCCAGCAATACCACTGCTAGGGCTGTATCCCAAAGAGATCACACAAGTGGGAAATGGACCAGTATGTACAAAAATATTTATAGCAGCTCTTTTTGTGGTAGCAAAGAATTGGAAATCAATGGGATGCCCCTCACTCGGGGAATGGCTAAACAAATTGTGGTATATGAATGTCATGGAATACTATTGTGCTATAAGAAATGATAAGCAGGCCGACTTCAGAAAAACCTGGAAAGACTTATATGAACTGATGCTGAGTGAGGGGACCAGAACCAGGAGAATGTTACACATGATTATAGACATAGTCTCTGTAAGGACTAACTTTGATAGACTTGACTGCTCTCACCATTGCAAAGTTCAAAGACAGCTCCAAAAGACTCACGATGGAAAAAGCTATGTACATCGAGAGAAAGAAGTATGGAGTCTGAATGAAGATTGAGGCAAACTATTTGCTCTCTTTTATTTATGTTTGTTCAGCTTATATTTGTACTGTGTAAATTCACATATATATATTTGTCTCCTGAAGGAAAAAACCTTGCAAGTGGAATTGTTTCATTCCTTGTACTTGTATTTAGTGCCCCATAGATAGATGCTTAACATTGTCGAATGATAGGCACTAATCACTTTTAGTTTGTTGCCAATGACTACTTATGTGCAAATTAGTGTACTAAGACAGAGAAGAGCTTTATGATTGTGACAACAAACAGGGTCATCACAAAAGGAGAGAAAAACACAGGGAGAGGCTGGGTCTCAAACTAAGATATTCAAATAGCAAAAAAGCAGTTTTCCCTAGGACAGAGGACCCAGGAAAAATTGTAGAAAAACATGGACCAGAACGGCAATGGAATAAAAGGCACCAAGTGCTTGTGATACGCATAGATATTGGTAGAAGTAGGCGCACACAATTATGAAATGATGGAGCTTTCAAAATGAGATCACTATTAGCATATATCAAAAGAAAGTTCACTTACTTAGCATTTGTCCCAATCCAGTAAATGATTCCATTTTCATCAAAATCATGCTGGTGTCGGAATACAAAATTCTGCCCTTCTCGTAGTTTCCGAACAAAAACAAAAGATGATCGATCAAAATCATACCACTGCTTTGCTACCTGAAAACAAGGAACACAGACCATTTCAACCCAAATTATTCCATTATTTTGAACTAGATGGAAAAAAAAAAAAGCTTACCATTTTCAAGAGATACTGCTCTAAAGATTCAACTGTTGCTAGGGGCTCCATTTTCAACATCCTTCCGGTTCGATCTATTAATGATGTTTCCCCAGATGCACGTTCTAAGCGAAATCGTAATCTTCTCGTCAATATCTTTTTGAAAAAAAAACACAGGAAAATAGTTCACAAAATGCCTTGCTATGCTAGAACCATGAAATGTAACAATGCAATCACTTTAATGAAGACAGCTTTTGAAAACCACATCAGCAGCAAAACTGAATCAAATTTCATTAATTCTTAGGACAAGCTGAATGAAAAATTAGCGAGAACTATCAAGGAAAGCACAGTTCACATAGAAACTATTAACTGCTCTGAATTTTCACATAATTTCAATATGATGACATTTTGATAAAATAATTTAAATTCAGTGGCTTGTTTTCCATCATTCTAAGTGTTTTTTACAATTAGCCATTACATGTTAATTTTCCATACAGTTCTCAAACAGAAACATACAGTACAAGGGTAACAACTGATTACAGACTTAGCTTCAGAACTGTGCTTCAATAAGTTGACCAACAAATACTGTGTACGCTCAGTATGTACAAGTCATCTCCTATCTGTATATCGGCCATGGTACACGTGTGCTATATAATTGAATATGTGTTTCTGTGTACTTTTATGGTTAAGACTGTATGTTTCTAGAAAGAAAGGACTCTCTTACTTCTGTATTTATCTTCAACATCAAGCGTAGTAATGGTGTCTGCAGTCACCTCTACAAATTATATTGCTTTATAGGACAGCAAACTGCTTCGTTCCAGAAACTCTATCCTTTATGCACTTTGCTAACCTCTTCAGTTCCTATATCAGAGACCATACTAGTACTCTGGATTTCTGATCTCACATAAAGCCTGGCCAAAAGACTGAGAGTGAAGCCTTAAACAAACCCTACCAAAAAACTTGTTCTCATTCTTGCCCTTAAATCTATGTAGAACAGACCACAAGGAAATCATGTTCTTCTAGTTTAATGTAACAAGGAATGAGTACAAATTCTTCTTCCATGTCTAGGTTCCAAACTCTCTGCTTCAGTAAAAGTACTAGGCTTCCTAGGGATAAAATATAATTCTATACATAAGTCATGTGTCTGGGGTTAGGCTTTAATGGAGTTGTAGTAATTATTCATACTATCCTCCAGAGACAAGCCCTTCCCCAAGCCCCTCCTTTGCTAAGCGGTTCAGCCCTATCATCTGACCCCTTTTGTAAAGTAGAAATTTTGTTCTACTGAAAGCAAACCTACAATATTCTCTACTTTTTTTTTCCCCAAGAATTCCTTTCATCTATTCACCTTCATTAAACTCTGGCTCTCTGCTAACAATACTTCTCCTTAAAAGCCCTGTTCTCCCTATTTAACCTGAATTATGAGCCCAAAAGGAATCAACATAACTTTGCTCCCTACCTCTTCCCATTTCTGCCTTTTTCTCCTGAGACCCACCTCCTTCTTTACTACCAATACTGACTAACCTTCAAGGCTCAACTCCATTATCACAAGACCTGGGTTGAGATTCCAGCTCTTCTACTGACTGTGTAACTGGGAACAATCCACCTAATCTCTAAGACCTCAGTGTGCTCCTCTGTGAAAATGGATGGATGGAACTAAAGAATCTCTACAAAGAGATCAGACTAATGACCCCTAAAGCCCCTCTCAAATCTGAGCCCATGATCCCACGAATCCTTCTAGATACAAGCAATTTCCGCCCCCCCCCAAAAAAAACCAAAAAGTACTAGATGGAGAAGATGAAAGAGGTGGGTTCTACTCTCACTTTTAACAATTAAACCACATGACTTATATTGGGCAAGTCATTAACCCCTTCATTCCTGAGTCTCTTGATCTTCCTATGTCAGTGTTTTTGAAGACCAAACGTAAGACTGACTACATGTGAAAATCATTCTGGGAAATGTCAAGTGCCACATAAACATGATGGCGACATAACTTGGTGGCTCTATACCACCTCAAGTCACAATTACCTGTATATAGCTCACTGCCCTCCTTAAGGACAGAGAACAAACCTCATTCTTCTTTGTCAGACTAAATGAATAGAATACAATAGAATGCTCAACAAATATTTGTTGAAATAAAAGAATGCACGACCATCTTATCTAAATTTACTCTATGTTAAATACGTGATGGTAAAAACTCAATGTAGGTACCAAAAGGGTAGTGTGAATAAGAAAAGAAAAGATGACCCCAAAATCTGGGAGCACATTGCACTTAGCATCAGAGGCAAGGCAGAAAGAAGGCCTACCTTGAAGTGAGGAAGGCACATGATTAAGATCTCTCCAACACGTCCAAGCCACTTCAGCTCTAAGACTAGCAACCAGGACTAGTCTCTTAAATGCATGTGTTGGTGTTTGACTGTACATGTATGAACAAAATTTTTTTAAAAACCTCATTTTAAAAAGACCCAAGATAGTATGAAACACTCTACCTATTATTTCATTTGATTCGAACAACTATTTTGGTTTTGTTCTTATTGGAGGGAGGGCCAATTAGTGTTAAGTGACCTGCCCAGGGTCATACAATTAGTAAACATCTGAGGCCAAATTGGAACTCAGTTCCGCCCAACCCCAGGGCCAGTATTCTACCCACTGTGCCACCTAGCTGTCCCTACGACAATTACTTTGCAAAGTACGCACACCAATATTATTATCCCCATTATGTCGGTAAGAAAGCAATATTCAAAGTGGTTAAACAACTTGTCCAGAGGCCTTAAGTTATCCTTTGTTCTATTACACCACAATGTTTCACTATGAGCATATGGTAACTACAAATTCCTCAATCTTTTAGGAGGCACAAGTTAATTTGAACCAAACTTACTTGCCATCTCTCCCAAAGGCATGGAGATAATGTCTCTACCCAAACACAGAATTTGCTTCTAAGGAAACAACTTTGGCTGAGTTTTTGTGTAAGATAATAGTCAATTTTGTGTATGCCTGTCATCTAAACTCTTTGATCTGTACTCTTTTCCTTTTGAGACGAGCTACTACCATTTTTCTGGCAATATCTGATAGGGAAAATACTGTAGTGAGAGGTAGCAGACATCAGGCAAATACAAGTGAAGGTACTGGTCATGGGTCTCCAAAGAAGCAAACTTCCCTATTCAGAAATAGATATTTTAAGTTTACCTAAATGATCATTTGGAACCAAAAAAAGGGAAAATACTAATGAAGAAAATAGCCAGATACACAAGCACCTACTCAATCCAATAAGAATTTATTAAACACATACATTAGGTGCTATGGTAATAAAACAAAATATAACCAAAAATAAAGTCCCTGACCTCAAGGATCTTATGTTCTAATGGGAAATACAACAGACAAATAAGCAAAAATAATGATGGTGTCTTCCCTCTCCTCAAATTAAGTAGGAGGATCAAGAAACTTTCCAAAGTTTCTTGTGCTTCAAGTAGACAGGCTCTTAAAGGAGACCAAATATTCCACGAAAAAGTACAACAGAGAGTAGAACCTAGATTTGGCGCAAAGCCCCAATTCAGGAACTAAATATGTGATAAGTAAAACTCAAGAAGACATCAATCTCCCCAAATTGCAAGTTTAGAAATCTCCACAAAGGAGAGAATAGCTCTGTAACAACTATAAGCAGTGACTTAAAGGGGGGGAAAATGCATTTTCATTTTCCACAAAGTCCACATGAATACCCAAAAAGAAATAAAGCAAGAGATAAAATAAACAAATAAGTAAAAGTTCTGTCAGAAAGAACTAGAAGAACAAATACCCCAGAAGAGAAAGTAGTAAAGTTTACCCAGGAAATGGGACTCTCAGAAAACTAGAATCGATCCCACCAAAAACCAATTATTTACTGAGAAAACAGGACATATTTTAACAAAAATCAAGACTGAAAAAATAGAAGAAAATATAAAATACATAATCTCAGAAATAATTTATGTGGAAAATGAATTTAGAGGAAATTTGGGAATAACTGGAGAAAATAATGATTAAAAAAAAGGTTGGACACTATATTTCAAGAAATCATAAATGCAAAGTGCCCAGACCTATAAAAACCAGAGGAAAGGATAGAAAGACTCTAGTTACCTCCTGAAAGAGACCCCAAAAGGAAAAGTTCCAGGAATTATGTAACCAAAACCCAGTTCCAACAAATTTATAAGAAGCAGCTATAGTCCAAATGAAGCACAGAGTCCGGTCACACAGCTTCTACTAAAAATGGGAGATCTTAGAATATAACAGTCTAAAAAGCAAAACACATAAGCTTATGGCAAAGAATAACCTACTCTGCAAAATATAATCTTTCAAGACGAGACAATGTACCTTTGATGGAATAGAAACTAAAAAGGAACTGTGAAATGCAAACACTAGCGTCAAGAGTAACCTAGAAGGATAAATGTATCTGGGTAAATGGAAGAGGCTATACTGTAATGGGGGGAGAGAAACAATTTTGCCCTGGAAAACTTAATGTCTTCAAAGGGTATAAAGGGAATTAAATAAGAAAAACATGAGATCTAAGACTGTTTCTATTCTGAGAGTTTTTTTTAAGAGGAGAAAGTTTAAGAGAAAAAAACAAACTAGTGTGGAAAGGAAGAGGAAAGGGGTAAAACTTGCTATTTCTCATAGTTGGCGTATGGCAGAAGAAGCATATATACAAATATGAAAGAATGAGTACAGGAGAAACCTATTAGATGAACTTGATGCTTATCTGACATAAACAAGCAAGACTGACTAAGTGTGGACACAGGCACATGCGAGCATACCCAGTGTTGAGTACAAATCCCTCGATGTCAACAGGGAAACAAATGAGGGTGAAGCAGCAGGGTTAGGAGGTTTCAATAACAAGTAAAGAATAGTTCAAAACAAAACAAACTTTCCAATCTTGAAGACAGAGTTAAATAGGAAGAAAAAAGAACTAGAATTTAAGCAGATATCCATCAATTGAGGATCACATAAATGAAAAGTTATGGTATATGAATATAATTGAATATTACCACCCTCTTATGAAACAACCAAAGAGATGACTGCAGAAAATCCTGGGTAGTCTGAATTGATGCAAAGTAAAATTTAGCAGAACCAGAGGGAAAAAAGTCAGTTCAAACAAGGACAAAGAACATTCTAAAGAAAAATAACCTGTAAAGACTTACACTGACCAATGGTTTGTTTGGGCAAGAGGGAGGCAGCAATGCTAACTTTCTTTTTAAAAGTAAGGCATCTAAGCATTTTTGAAAATGCACAGAAGAAAAAAAAACTTTAAATACAGACAAGCAGGACCGTTTTCAAAGTATAACATTTATTATACACTATTAAAAAAGTGGTAAGAAATGGAGATTCAGTTTCATATATAATCCTGTATTATGCTAAATACACAGAAATGCTGTTTGGTGTTTTAAGTTCAAATTAAGAGGTAATTTTTTTTTTGAAGATTACCAACAGGTGTAGAGGGATTAGAGGTTTTAAACATGGGCCAAGAAATAAAGAAGCATATAACATAAGATTATCGTCAGAGAAATGTCAGGGTTCTTTTTAATTAGGTAAGTAGCATACTACTGGATAATGGTGAGATCCAGTATGAAGTTCCTGTGTGTGAGATACTGGGAAGTGAATAAAATAGGGCTGTCAAGGAAATCTAAGACAAAAGAAGTGGAGTTGTTTTAGCTAGAGCTCGGAGTGGGGTTGAGGGGGATGGGGACAGGGATGGGACGGAATGGAATGGAATCAGAGACAGGAGAGAACCACTACTTGGGGTGGATGGGATGATGTATGACAACAAAGCTGTTCAATTCTTATTTTGCTTATTTTCTCTGACAAGCAGAATGAACTTTGTTCTGGAAATGAGAGAATGAAAATGGTTAACAGGGAGCTGAGACCCAAGATAAAGTAGGAAGATTGTGAGACTGTCAGATGAAACACCACCTTCTAAACTGAAAAATTGGCAGATGGATGGATCAGTCACTGTCACTGACCTCTGAAATATGGTGGAGAAGGCAAAAAACTGTTAAGAGAACAGTCTATAAAATGCAGACCAGTGAGCTTGACTTTGACGGGAAAAATTATTGAACAGATCATTAAAGAGATAGTTAAATAACTTTAAAAGGAAGCAAGGGTGAAAAAGACTCACTATGGCTTCATCAAGAACAAGTTATGCCAGACTAACCTTATTTCCCTTTTGACAGGGTTACTAAACTGGTAGATGAGGAATGGCATACATATAAGTTTACCCAAATCTTAAAGAATTTCATAAAATGTCTCCTATTACTCTTGTGGCATCTATGTAGAAATATGAACCAGACAATAATGCTAGCTGAATTGCTGGATTCAAAAAGCAGCCAAGACTCCAGGAGGACCTGTCTTCAAAGATGTGAAAGGCCGTCAGTGGAAGAGAAATTAAGAGTCTTTCTCATGAACAAGGAACGATGCAAGAAGGCAGATTTTGCCTGTTAGGAAAAGCTTCCTAACAATTCCTAAATGGAATGGGTTACCTTGGGAGATCATGGGTTCCCTCTACTTAGCTTTCTCTGAGCAGAAGTTGGATACCCATTTGGTTATGGGTTAAGAAATCCCTTCCAAATAACCCTGAAATGCATCAGACACTTAAAAGGATTAATTATGGCTTAAGTACAATGAGTGGATCACCTATGGAAGGTATATGAAAGGACATGGACCAACTACAAAGGACAGATTAAAAATTCACCAAAGTAAATGTACTAAAGAAGGAAGCAAAGGCACATAACTTAATTGAGCTTGAATACACAGGGACAGGATAAACTCATAAGCAGAGCACTGAGAGTTACTGTGAATAAAGCGCTCTACAAATTTATAAATAGAATACTATAGAAATGTGAGTTACTGTTATTGTTACAAGCCTAGAAAGAGCGGAGACTCATGAATAACACTAAAAATGCAGCTAGATAACAAAAGAACCTTTTCACATGTTTGGATTCAAGAGAGGAAAAAAAGAGGAAGGCTCAATACTTGAGGATATTAGTTTAATGGTGATGTGCAACAAAAAGTCAACACTATTCAACCATATTTTGTGTCAGTAAGGAAAATAACTTTGAACTGAAAAGAGTGTAATGATTACAGTGGAATGGTTTTTTAAGTCTAAAATAGGTGATAAAATAAGAACACATTTAGACTCTTCAAATAAGTCAACTCTCAGCCCAGAGAAATTATACTCTAATGTGCTTAAACAATCACTGAGCCACAACTGGTAATCTCTGGAAAATGATGAAAAAAGGAGAGTAGAAAACAGGAAGTGACAAATTGTTCTTATTTCAAAAAAAAGACATCGAAGTGTCAAAAGTAGAATAAACAACCCACAAAATTAGAGAGGAGATTATTAAGTAGCTTCAGGAAAGAATTTCACTAAGACCAACCTCACTACTAACTAAAATAACCTAATTTTTTCTTGTAATATAATTCACTAATGATTTATCAGAAGAATGTCAGACATTGTAACCTAGATTTTAGAAAACCATCTAAACTCTGTCGTAATAATTTGACAGGTAAGATAGTGAAATAAGGATTTATATAGCCAGCTGAACAACCATACCCCAAAAAGCAACGGTTAACTGATTGGTACCAACCCACAGTCGTCTCCAATACAATGCCACAGGATTCAGAATGATCCTGTCCTGCTCAGCATTTTTATAAATAAAATATCAAAGATTTCGATAAAGCTTATAAAATCTGCAGATGACACAAAGTGAACAGGGATACCGAATATGACAGAAGGCAGAATGAATAATCAGAATCATCTTGAATACCAATAGGCAGGATAAAAATCAGTAAGTAAAGTGACAGGGAAAATGTAAAATCATAAGGCTCTTATAAACCTAAAACAGGTACACATCCATGTAGTACACATGCGCTTTTTATTTAAAGCATCACACATTTTTAAATATACACAGAAAAAATTGAAGGCTTAGAGGGTACTTACTTCATGACTTTAAACTATTAAAACAACAAAAGGGACTACCTCCAAATAGTGTATAAAATTCCCTTACTTCACACGGTAAAAAAAAATCAAATGTTAGATTACTTCAAAAGTAAAATCTCTTAAAAGTATCATGGTATCATGAAAATATAGCTGAGGAAAAATTATCTCTAAATTCAAGACCCTAAATCTAATTCTTTGTGTCTTTTTTGGGTAGTGAAAAACCATTTCTTTGTAAATTTATTGAGGAAATAAAAGTTGAAAGTACTAAGAGGATTTGAGCCTGAAATAATTAAAAGTCTGCAAGTTTGTCAAAATCAACATTGTCAATCAAATATAAATAACAACAAAACTTTTAACAAAAAGATAGATTGCTTAGCTATAAACATTCACCACTTTTAATAACTCATGCGCTCTGTGCTCACCTGGAGATTATATGTAGATCCTGGAGTATCATACAAATGGAGAGGCAGACGTTCAATAGATTCTAGTACTGCTATTAACTTCCGAATTAATGCAACTGCTGGACGACTATGAAGATAAGAGTAATCGTTAAAAAGAGTGTAAATATTCCAAAACATTGAATAAATGATAAAAAACACAATTACATTAAATGATCTGTCTAATAGCTATTATCCAACTGGATAAAATAATAGAAACTGAACCAAATGAGCTAATTTATCAACGAAAGATTAAAACCCAAATAGTCTGGTTTATTATTTATCTACTAAACAAATACCTCACAGTCGTGCTGCTTTCTCTACATGGTGAAACCATATTTTACTTTTGGAAAATTTCTGAGGAAGCAGAGGCATGTATGCATAATTCAGTTTTATTTATTGTAGTCCTAAAAAAGCTTTAGTAATTTGAAGATTTCTGTTATCAAAGAAAATCATTCTGCATCAATTGTTTGCATTGTACAAATAACATGTAACTTAAAACTCTCTTTGATTTTTTTTCCAGTACATGAAAATACTGTGTTTAATTCAACATTTATTAAGCATCTACTACAAGGCATATTTGATGTTGAGGAATACTTTACTTCAAAGTAAAGAATACTATACACATTATATCCCAAGATTGCTATGTTGCTCTCGATAAAATAATCCCCCTTTTACACAAGGAAATTGTTGTTCACAGCAATTAAGTGGCTTGCCCCTGGGTCATGTTGCTAGAAAATGCCTTTCAGAAGCAGAAAATGAAGTCCCCAATTCTAGTCAAAAGTTCTTTCAATTATACTAGGAGACTTCTTTTTTCATACAAACTCACAGAACAAGATATCTAAATTAGGTTTTACTCAGTCATTCATTGAGGGCAGGCAATATACATGGAACTATTTAAGCAGCTGCATTATTCTGCATAAGCAATTAAAGGAAAAGGTGGCTCTTACCTTTCATCATCTTCATTTTCACTGAAGGCCGTCTTGAAAACATTGATCCTCTCTACTAGCTGACTACAGTCTTGTTTCACCTCTAAATCCGTGCTCTAAAAGAAAAACAATCTTATTATATAATAAACCTCTAAACAGTATTCTTTCCTCATGGGGTAGCAATCACAGTCATGTTTGCATAAAATGTTTTCACTACACAAACTATTCTATTCAAGATAAAAATTCAACACACTTAGCCACCGATATTTTTCTATTATCTGAAGGCCCTTTATGAAATTCCTCGTGAGGCAGTTCTCCTTACTAAGCCTACGACAGTAAAGTGATCATCACTAAGAAAGAACAGAGAAACTAAGCGCTGCTTAAATTTTAGAGAAATTCAAAACACGGATCAACAGGCTGCACGTCATGTTGTCAGACACAAAAATAATCATGCGTTTGCTTTGTGGAAACTCGTAAGCTGATTTTAAAGGACACAGTAAATGAAAAGCTTAGTAAATGCTTAAAATTTACTAAAGCAAGTGCTGATGGATTTCTTTTGCCTTTCTCACTATGGAAAATAAATCAATAAATTAGATCAAACTCTAGACTAAATGATAGTTTTCAAATATTCCAATTATTAGAAAAGGGGGAAAAAATAGATTCATTAAAACTGAACAAAAAAGTCAATTAATTTATTACTGTATTTTTTACTCAACTTTTTAAAATCAGATATTATAGAGTTTGTACTTAATACTTTTAATATTTTAGTTTCTGAAGAGTCTTTAATATAGAGTATGAGAATTTAAATACAATACTAAGTGATTCCATTTACTACAGCCTACTTTTCCACTTACACCCAAGAACAGACTTACATTATTCAGAACTGTAAGAAGTGCTTGCACCAAACCACTACTACACATTTCATATGGTGAAATAGTGTTTTCATCCTTCAAGAGTACAATTAAGTTTTCCAAAGCTGTCTTCATTAAATCTCTCCAAGTATTCTCACTCTCAATGCACTAAAGAGAAAACACAGTAGGTAAAAGAATAAATAAACGAAGGCCAAAGTTCCTATTTTAATTCAAATGTTATCAGCCTTGGTAATAAATGGATTTCTATATCATATGCCAATTCTTTTCATACTTTTCTGAATACAAAAACAGAGGGGAAAAATTCCATCTCAGCTTCTTGACAAAGTTTGTTGATATGACATAAGAATCTAAACATATTAAACTACTGGCAGATCTGTGAATTGATTTTTTTTTTAAATTTGGAAACTGTAGTGCTTTAAAATTATATTCAAAACACTCCTAAAATAGTGATGTTGAAAAGAGATTAAATTCCTACTAGCCTTATACCAAAGAGATCAAAGACAGAAAAAAAAATAGTTATGTCAAAGAACTGATAACCAAAAGGGATGCCTAACAAACAGGAAATGGACAAAGAATGTGAAAAAATTATCGTAGCATAAGAAATGACAGATTCAGAAAAAAAACAGAGAAAACTTGTAAGAACTAATACAAAGAAAAGTAAATAAAAGCAAAACAATCTATAGAATGACTAAAACAATTTAAAAGAAAAGAACTGCGGAAAACTTCAGAACTCTCATGAACAAAAGCTCTCTTGCAAGAGTTGATGTTAGAGACACCAAATGAGACAATTTCTGAGGATATTTTGCTTAAATCTTTAATCATTACAATGCAGAGCTTTTAATTTGGAGAGGGGAGATGAGGTTGGAAGAAAGTTTGGGGAGTTGGTGGGATAGTGATAAGATACCAAAAGAGTCAACCAATAATTTTTTTTAAATACAATGAAGAGAACAAAAGCACAGTAAGAACAGAACACAGACAAGCAGAACACTCTTAAGATGTTTGTTAAGATTTATTAGTCAGTGCTCGTTCAGCCAGCCAAGATGCCAAAAGGGAAGAAGGCCAAGTAGAAGAAGGTGGCTCTGGCCCCTGCTGTAGTAAAGAAGCAGGAGGCCAAGAAAGTGGTCAATCTTTTGTTTGAGAAGCAGCCCAAGAACTTTGGCATTGGTCAGGACATCCAGCCCAAAAGGGACCTTACTCGATTTGTCAAATGGCCTCGGTACATCAGACTGCAGCGTCAAAGGTCTATCCTTTACAAGCGTTTGAAAGTTCCACCAACAATTAACCAGTTCACCCAGGCTTTGGATCATCAGACAGCTACTCAACTGCTGAAACTGGCTCATAAGTATAGACCCGAGACAAAGCAAGAAGAAGCAAAGGCTTCTGGCTCAGGCTGAACAAAAGGCTGCAAGCAAAGGAGATGTCCCCACTAAGAGATCACCTGTCCTGAGAGCAGGTGTTAACACTGTTACTACCCTGGTAGAAAACAAGAAAGCACAGTTGGTAGTGACTGCACATGACACGGACCCCATTGAGCTAGTGGTCTTCCTACCTGCCTTGTGCCGAAAAATGGGGGCTCCTTACTGTATTATCAAAGGAAAAGCCAGACTGGGTCGCTTAGTTCACAGAAAGACCTGCACAAGTACTGCCTTCACACAGGTTAATCCTGAAGATAAGGGAGCCCTGACTAAGCTGGTAAAAGCCATCAACACCAATTACAATGACAGATATGATGAGATCCGTCATCACTGGGGTGGCAATGTTGTGGGTCCAAAATTGGTGGCTCGTATTGCCAAGCTGGAAAAGGCAAAAGCTAAGGAACTTGCAACCAAATTGGGTTAAATGTATATTTGATTTTTCCCTACATAAAAATAAAAATTTTAAATTAAAAAAAGATTTATTAGTCATTAAACTCACCTGTCTGTTTGTATGAAGCTCCCAGGATGATTCTAATTGAGTTGCTATGTTTCTGAGTGTTACCACCACTCCCCGAGGCATACTTTCAACGGCTTTAAAGTGATCATCGTACAAATCTCTGGCCATAGTTCGTACCTAGCAAAAAAAAGCAAACTGTTTTTACACCACATTTAATAAATCTGCCTGATCTTTCCTTTACTCTTCATAAAATATTACAACTTTAATACAGTCACGGAAAACTTGGGGTTTTTTTCCTATCAGCTTACAAACAAAACTCTATCACTCTTACTCATGCACATAAATTTTTAATGTAACTTGGGTATCATCAGACTAACAACATGTCAGTAGGCAAAATCATTGTTGGAATTAATTTTTTTAGTTATTATTACAGTTCTATGTTCTTCTGGAAACAAAACAGAAACTTATCAATTAGTGAATAGCAAAAAAATTATGGTACACAACTGAAATGGCATACTGCTACATGGTACACATAAAGAAAACTGGGAAGACTTATATGAACCGATGCAAAATGAAATAAGCACAACCAGGAAAGCAACATACACAATAATTACAACAATGGAAATAGAAAGCCTGCCACCACCAACAACAAAATTGAAAATGAATGTTAAGGAAGTAGAATGACCAAGGTTGGTTTCAAAGAACAACTATGAGAATGCATCTCCCTCCCCTTTAAACAGAGGTGGGACACCAAAGATATTAGATCATGTATTCAGTTTTCATTTATTTTTTTTTCTCTTGTGTTTTTTATAATAGATGGCTCTCAGTAAGGGAGGAAAGAGATGGAAAGGTGATATAAACAAAAATATCAATAAAAACTAAAAAATATCTTTTAAGTTTCCATGATCTTATTTCTCATATGATTTAGGTTTAATTTGTATCTTCTTAATCTACATAATTTTCATACATATTAAAATTTTGGGATGTCACATCTTCTCATTCAAACTAAATAAAGACTATTTGGAGGAGAAAAAAAAGTTAGCTCACCAAAAATACCACAGATTCCAAAGCAAACCTAAGATATGTGTTTTCTAAGTCATTCTGTAATAAAAATTTCTACAAATGCAAGCCATGGTTTGCAATCCATGGAACCATGCAGAATCAATGTTGTTTAATATCAACTGAATATAATCTATACAGGAGTTCTAATGGTAAAGAGAAAAAAAAATTACCCGTTTCCCTCTTAATCACATTTTTTTTTAACAATCTTACTACATATCAACAAAAGACTGCGAAAGATATAGTATAACACACCACAAAGAGTATCATATCATAAATCTGGAATAAAGAAGAGCTAAAACAAATTGTCAGAGTGCTATGCTATTACATAAAAATTTATCTCAAAGCGCCATCATTTTCACAAAACACATTACTACTAACTCTCAACGAAGCTGTTAATGTGTTCATGTGCATGCACTGGCATGTACACACACAGACATATTTAATTTGGCTAGCATTTCAAGTCCTAGAAAAATGTGATACAATATGTTATAAAAAAATCCCTTTTGGAATATGGTCACCTAAAATACAGAGATATCATTCTCATAAAAAGATTTGTTGCATCCCAAAGTAGAAGAAATTTCAGCCATGACACTCTGCCCTTAATACTTGTAAGAGCTATAATGACATAAAATAAATATAGAAGTAAAATATTTTTACAATCCAAATTGCTTTCCTGCTCATTTCTATTATGCAGGAATTACAGGATCACATTCACACCACATCACATCACATCAGGGATAAGAAACAAAAATTTGTTAAAAATTATGCCCATTAAAATAAATTGTTATCACTAGTGCCAAATCTCAGAAGAGTAAGATCACTCCCTCCAAAAAAAATTCCTCTAAACCTTAAAACTAAACTGTTTGCTGCATTGTGGCTTTTTATCGCCACTATAAGAGATAAAATGAAAACACATTATTCAGCACTAAATACATGGATATTTAGAAATAAGAAATTTAGTTAGATGTTAGAAGAAAATTAGATGAAAATAGTATACGTTCGTAGGAAAAAATAGCAAGAATTATATCATAAAAATTGATGTGTTCAAACCTTCATAACTTACAGCTTAAAACTTTATTAGGAATAATTTTAATACAAAGAGAAAAAAATATTCCTTGAAAAATACCTTTTGCTTTGTTTTCTCTAATTTAGATTTCAATTTTCTTCCTCTTTTGCCAGTCCAGCCAGTGACAAATTCTGATCCTGCAAAAAATATACAATATCAACATACAGAATATGCAAAGTATTACATGAATTCTTACCTGTTAAAATTTAAATATATATATTTACCCAAAGATGTTTCAGCTGTAAATGAATGTTTAGTTCCTCTATTAGATTCAAAGACAAAACCAGGCAGATCTTCTTTCAATATTGTAGCCTGTTGACCATCTGAATTATGAATAGCAATTTCTCCTTCTTTTAAACATGTTAGTGACCAATTGCCTACAGTAAGTTTAGTGGGTCCCGGCACTGAAAGGATAGGTTGACTTGAAGTAGATGGCTTTACTTGGCTTCGTGCTCTTTGTAACTTCTCTAAAAATTCACTTCTGCTTTCTATAAAGGAAAAAAAAAAGTGGTTACATAAAGCTCTGTCTTTCTTTAAAAGATATTTCCATAGTAAGTGAATTCCTTTTTCATGTGAACATTTTCATTGCCAAAACTGTCAGAAAAAGAACATCGGTATAACGAAATTTTATAAAATCAATTTAAGAAGAGCCTCTCAGATATAAAATAAGGGAGTCAAGATTGTTGTGAAGACCAGATACCCTTTACCAGACACCAGAACTGCCCTTTAGATGAATGTATTGAGAGGCCTTTTTTGAAGGCAGAGCAATGCCTGAGGCAATGATGACTGCAGGGAAAATATGCATAAAACTGTTTTCATTTTTTTCAAAGGTTAAAAAAAAAGGAATCAAATAACTGTTTACAGAGTATGGGAAGATTATATAAGTACAGTTAGAAACGTACATTTCATACCACTAATTAGTGATGAGTTAGTACTTATGAGGAATCAGAAGCCACAGAAAAAACTTCAGGAGAAGCCAACAGAAAGGATGGACATGGAGAAGAGGAAGAAACTGAACACAGGAGTCACAGACAGAAGTCACAAGAAGCTACAAGAAAAGCAGCTTACAGGGGACAGAATGCCTCCAACTGCAAGGCTGGGCAAGCTTAGAGGGCTATCTCAAGCTGGCTGGGGTCTGCAGAGGCTGAAAGCATCCTGCTGAATCCCCCCGGCTATGCAGAGCTAGCTATCCAGGATCAGTACTCTCTAATATCACCTGCTGCACTCAGTGGTGTGAGAGGAAGAAACAGAAGGGGAAAGACTGGACTTACATCAGCTTTGCTGTGAAAAAAAGATCATCTTCATTGAGAACTGACTGGCCAAAGGAGAATTCCCTGTTATTTGAAGAGTTGGGGAGAGGGGGAGGCAAAAGAGGCATAATCAAGGTGGCCAAGTAACAGCCAAGTTCCCCTAAAATAACCTATCCACAGAGACACAGAAAACACACCAGACCAAATCCTATGGGGAAATTCAAGAAAAAAAAAAGTGAGTCATTTTTCCAGGACAAGTAGTTCTAAGAAGATAGAGAGGTCTGCAGACAGAGAGGACAGGTCTAGCTAGAAGTAGGTGACTCGAAGACTGAAAACAGAACAGGAAGAGGTTTCCTACTATTGCAGGATGCTGGAATGGATACCAACTGGCAGCTCCGTCCTATACTACCAAGGGTGCCAGCTCAAAATTTTAAGTGTGAGAATTTACCTCAGAAATAGGCAAATGCTACAAAAATCATAGCTTGATTATTTTATTTCTTGTCAGAATGAATGAGAAAGTGTTAATAATTAAACTTAAGCATGTCATGTGCATATTTCTTTTACAGAAAGCTAGTTGTTAAATATTTACTGGCACATTCCTACTCATGATCCATTTCCAGGCCACAGACCTAGGGGGGAATTGGGAAGGTACATGTAGCCACAAAAGAGTGCAAAGGGAGGACAGATTAAGGGAGCCAGTGATCAGAAGTACAACAGATTTTTGAGAAGGAGAAAAGAACTTTAAAAAGAACTTTTCAAAAACATTTTAAAAAATGATAAACAGGAGGACAGGCTGGAGGGAAATACAGAGTCAGGAATCATTACTGTGAATGCAAATGGAATGAACATACCCAAAAAGGGAAATCAATAGCAAAAGGATGAGAAATCATAATCTAAAAATATGTTGTTTACAAGTAACATAATGAAACAGAAAGAGACACATAGAGTTAAAATAAAGGGCTGGGGCATGTTTTAGCTGATATAAAAAGGTTAACAACCACAATCTTAGAAGAAGCAACAGCAAAAATAGACCTAATTAAAAGAAATAAACAGGAAAACTACATTTGCCTAAAAGTATTATAGACAATGAATTAATAACTGAATTCCTAAGAGGAAACTATTAAAGGAACTGCATAACAACCTAATTCTTAAAGGAAAAATTATTTGAGTTACGGGGAAAAACAGACAGTAAAAGTTCTAACATCAAGGGGCCTCAATTCATTCCTCTCAGACTTAGACATATTTAACTAAAAATTAAACAAAAAAGAAATGAAGAATCTGAATAAAACTTTAGAAAACTTAGATATGACAGACCTCTGGAGAATAATAAATGGGGATAGAAAGTATACCTATTTCTCAGCTGTGTATGGCACCTTCACAAAAAATAACCACGTTAGAGCATAACAACATCAAAAATGTATGTGGAAAAGCAGAAATGTGAAACACATCTTTTATGGGCAATAATGCAATAAAAATTCTATTCAAAAAGGGCTTCTGAAGCAAAGATTAAAAACTAGCTGAAGACCAAATAACTTTAATCTTAAAGGATAAGTGTATCAAAGAACAAGTCATAAAAACAACTTCATTAAAGATAATGACAACAATGAGGCAAAACACCAAAATTCAGGGGGCAGTCAAAGCAATATTATGGATAAATTTTCTCTCTCCAAATACTTTCATCAATAAAAAAGGGAGAAAAGAATGGATCAACCAATGGAAATATGACTAAAAAACTAGAAAAGCAACGAATCCTTCAAATCAAAGAAGAGATTAACAAAACTGAAAGAAAAGCCATTTAATTAATGAATCCAGGAGCTAATTTGTGACAAAACCAATAACTCGGTTAAATCATTAACTAACTTGATCTTTAAAAAAAAAAAGAAGAAAACCAAATTACCGTTTCAAAATAAAAAGGATTAATTCACAACACATAAGAAAGAAATAAAAGAAATTATTAGGAACAATCTTGATCAATTATATGCCAATAAAACTGACAATCTAGTTCAAATAGATAAATATTTGCAGAAATATAAAATGTCCAGATTAACAGAACATCTAAGAGAGGACTAAAATAATCTTTTCTTTGAAAAAGAAACTGAGAACATGGCGGCTGGAAAGCAGGGACTAGCATGACCTCCCTGCCAAGTCCCTCCAAAAACCTATAAAAAATGGCTCTGAACCAATTCTAGAACTGCAGAACCCACAAAGTGGCAGAGGGAAGCAGGGCTCTAGCACAGGACAGCCTGGTTAGTCTCTGGGTAAGGTTTATCCTGCACGGAGCTGGGAGCGGAACTGAGCAGAACAGAGCCCAGCATGGGCAGCGCGGACCAACCAGACCAGGAGGCGGATGGAGTGTGCCTTAGCGCCCTGAATCAGTGAGTTGCAGCAGTTACCAGACTTCTCAACCCACAAACACCAAGGAAAACAGAGTAGGCTGGTGGGAGAAGCTGCTGGGGACTGGGATAGAGTTTGCAGTTCAGCCACCAACCCAGGGGCAGGGGAGGTGGGGCAGCTACAGAACTACACCTGCAGCTGCTTCTGGCCCCAGGCCCACCTGCTGGGAGGAATTAAGTGGCTGATCAGAGCAAGAGTGAAGAGCCTGCTGAAGATCTAAGCCCAGTCCAGGTTGGGGATTCTTGGGGAAGGAGGACTGCTGGTGTGGCAGAGCTGGTGCATCCCCCCCCAAGCTTGGAACATAGAACTCTTTAGTCGAGAAGAAGTCATACCCCACTGAAAAACTCAAGGGTCAAGTAAGTTGGCTGGGAAGATGGCCAGGCAGCGAAAAGGCACCCAGATTCAGTCTCAGACTCTGGAATCCTTCTTTGGTGACAAAGAAGACCAAAACATACAGTCAGAAGAAGTTAACAAAGTCATAGAGCCTACAACAAAAACCTCCAAGAAAAACATGAGTTGGTCTCAGGCCATGGAAGAACTCAAAAAGGATTTAGAAAAGCAAGTTAGAGAAGTAGAGGAAAAATTGGGAAGAGAAATGAAAAGGATGAGAGAAAACCATGAAAAACAAGTCAATGACTTGCTAAAAGAGACTCAAAAAAATACTGAAAAGTATACTGAAGAAAACAACACCTTAAAAAATAGACTAACTCAAATGGCAAAAGAGCTCCAAAAAGCCAATGAGGAG
>CM053624.1:185564023-185597953 GCA_028646595.1 Phalanger gymnotis | reverse complement strand
AAATTTAATAAAGAAGCAAAAAAAAAGAAGCAAAAAAAAAAAGTCTTTCACAACCTGAGTATTGTGGAAGGGTTATACATAATGATACGCATGTGGCCCATGTTGAATCGCTTGACTTCTTTGGGAGGGTGGGTGGGAAGGGAAGAGGGGAGAGAATTTGGAACTCAAAGTTTTAAAAAATAGATGTTCAAAAACAAAAACAAAAAAGTTTTTGCATGCAACTAGAAAATAAGATACACAGGCAATGGGGCGTAGAAATTTATCTTGCCCTACAAGAAAGGGAAAAGGAGATGAGAAGGGAGTGGGGTGACAGAAGGGAGGGCTGACTGGGGAACAGGGCAACCAGAATATGCACCATCTTGGAGTGGGGGGTGGGGTAGAAATGGGGAGACAATTTGTAATTCAAACTCCTGTGAAAATCAATGCTGAAAACTAAATATATTAAACTTTTAAAAAAGAGGCAAAAAGAAAAAAAAAAGAAAAAGAAACTGAACAAGCTATATGATCTCTCCTTGCAAAAAAAACCACCAAGCACAGATGGATTTATGGGAGAATTCTATCAAACATTTAAAGTCCAATAAATGCCAATAGATAAATTGTCTCAAAAAGAGTAAAAGAAAGGGTCTTGCCAAATTTTTCCTATGACACAAGTGTGGTCTTGACACCTGTGTTGGTAAGGCAAAATGGGCTCCTTATCACTTGAGGAGTTTGGCTTTTGTTTACTTTGAGTGAAAATACTTTGAGCTGTTAAGTGCTAAGCCCCAGGCTCAAAGCCCTATCAGGTGTGAAACCTGTGTGAGTGTAGATTGATGACTTAAGAGGGGCCAACTTGGAAGAATGGCCTCTGGTCATTCAGGTGGGGCTTGACACCAGAGGCTTGGCTGGGAGGAAAGGCGAGCCAAGAGGCAGCTACAGTTGAAGCTGAAAAAAAAAAAAAAAGCCGAAGCTGCAGAAGCAGAACAGACGTGTGTGGACCCAGGAGTGCGAGCAAGGACTTGAGGCCAATAAATATGATTTGGTTAAATACCATCTTGTTTTTCTGTGGCCTCCTGGTTACTCTTGTGAGGCGAGGCTACTGGGCCTGGAAGCTTTTGGTCAAGATGTCGGAATGGGGAGGCTGGTTCACGGATCTGTTGCTGTGGGGCCTAAATAAATGTTTTGTTGCTTTCTACTTAGAGAATCCCTCATACCTTGTGCTTTCGAACTATTCAAATATATATATGATTATATTTGAGATCATAAATTCAGCCTTCCTACTACAATACCTAACCAAGAAGAGTCAAAACAGAGAAAGAAAACTATAGTCCGATATCACTAGTAAACATTGGTGCAAAAATTCTATTTAAAAAGAGCTTCTGAAGCAAAGCAAACTGAGAACATGGCGGCTGGAAAGCAGGGACTAGCATTAGTAGCAAGAAAACACAAGGTATCACAAAAATTATACACTATAACTAGCACGGATTTGTATCAGGAATGCAAGACCAGTTCATTATTAGAAAAACCACAAACAAGACTGAATATAGTAGTAACTAGAAGAATAAAAATCTGTGATTTATACTTACAGATAAATAACAAGATTTTAACAAAATACAATATTTCTATTTAAAAAAAACCCACTAGAAAACATAGGAATAGATGGAACTTTCTTCAATATAACAAGTAGTTATTTATCCGAAACGAAATCCCTATCTAAAACAGGGATAAACTAGAGAGAGGCCTTTCTAATAAGATACTGGGAGAAGCAAGGACATTATTACCATTATTTGTTAATATCATGTTAGAAATGCTAGCTACAGGGGCAGCTAGGTGGTGCAATGAGTAGAGCACCGGCCCTGGAGTCAGGAGAACCTAAGTTCAAATCCCACCTCAGACACTTGACACGCTTACTAGATGTGTGACCTTGGGCAACTCACTTAACCCCAATTGCCCTGCCTTCTCCTCTGCTAAAAAAAAAAAAAGCTATCTATAGCAAAAAAGACAAGAAAAAAATTGAAGGAATACTAAGTCTACTTGGAGAGGAAACAAGATAATCACTTTTTGCAAAAATATGATGATTTACATAGAGCACTCTAGAGTTGACTAAAAAAACCAATTCAAAGAATATTACTTAAGCAAAGTTTCAATATATAAAATAAATTCACAAATCAACAGCATTTCTTTAAATTATTTATAGCAAAAAAATGTAGCAGGAAGAAAAAGAAATTCCATTTAAATTTACTACAGGCAGTATAACATAATTCGGAATATCCCTGCCAAGAAAAACACTGGAATCCTGTAAACCCAATTATAAAACATTCTTTACACAGACATACATAATGCAAAAATATTAACTGCTCATAAGTAGGTCAAGACATACTAAAAATGACAACACAACTAAATAAATACTTATTCAGCACAATACCAAACTACCAAAGCATTACTTCACAGAGCTTTAAAAATAGCAAAAATTCATCCTGAAGAATAAAACATCAAGACATCAAGAACAATGAAATAAAGTGGGAAAGAAAGGAGCCTGGCAGTAACAGATCTCAAACTGTACTGAAGCTACAAAGAAGTCAGGAATTATTAAAACAATTTGGTACCAGGTAGGAAACAGAGAGGTTAGTCAGGGGAACAGAACACAACATGCTGAAGCACAGAAGGCTGGAGTTGGATAAACCTAAAGATCTCAGCTACTGGGCAAGAATTCGCTATTTAACAAAAATTGATGGGAAAACTACAAAAAAGTCTGGCAGAAACTAGGTATAGACAAACATCTTACATCATGTATGAAGAGAAGCTCCCAAAAGGTAAATGATTTAGATATAAAGTATGACATCAAAAAACTTCCACCTCTATGGAGGTGGAAGAATTTATTACCAAAAAAGAGATAGAGAGGATCACAGAATGTAAAAAGGACAACTGTGATTACAAAAAAATTAGAAAGTTCTTTTTTTATACATAAAAACAAAAACAATTGAGGTAAAATTATAAGAGAAGCAAATAAGTTGGAAAAAATCTTTGTAGCAAATTTCTGTGATAAGGATCTGATTACTAAAACAGACATATATAAGCATATATGTATAAATACATGTACACATATACATGTATATGGAATTTATTCAAATTTATAAGAATAAGAGCCATCCTCCATGTGATAGTCAAAGAACATTAATTGGCAGTTTTCAGAGGAAGAAATTCAAGCTATCAATAGCTACATGAAAAAATGTTCTGAAATTCACTAATAATTGTAGAAATGTAAATTAAAACAACAATGAGGTACCACCGCACACTGACTAGAATGGCAAAATTGACAAAAAGGGAAAATGTAAAATGCTGGAAGGGCTACATGAAAATAAGTACATTAAAAGTACTCTTGGTAGAACTGTGCTATTCCAGCCATCCTGGAAACCATTTTGAAATAATGTCCAAAAGGTTATTAAACTATGTAAACCCTTTAGCCTAGTAATGCTGCCAAGAGAATAAAGAAAAAGGAAAAAAGAATCAAATGAACAAAAATAACAGCTCTTTTTGTGGTAACAAAAAACGAGAAACTGTGAAAGGGAGCCTGTCAATTGGAGAATATTTTAACACTTTATGGCATATGCATGTGATGGAGAACCTAACACATCCTCAGCATTCTACCAAGAGGAGATGTGTACTAAAAGAGTCTGTTATTGCTTTAACAGCCCAAGAAGAGCAAAAAAAGGCCAACAGGAAAGCTATAAGGATCATAGAGGAGCAGACAGGCAGTTTTAACTAGCAAACAGGATATACTGCAAAGTGTTACCTAAAGTTACCCAGGAGCATTGAGACCTGACATCCAGAGTCATGAGTGCTCCAGATACAAGAGTTTTCCTATTTTATCCCACATATCTGCCTCCTTGCTTTGTAAATCTTCTATTTACCCACTCCCCAAACCCACCTCCCCCAAACAGTTTTTTGGTTGAGTGTGACCCAGGTTTATATCATAATTTGATCATTCCTGTTCTTGCCATCTATTAATGTTTCATTAATTCCTACTCTTCGTCTTCTATATAGTGTTTTGATTATTCCTGCTTAATACTAAAACCCTGAGAGAATGCCCAAAGGACAATAAAACTGTGCGCCCCCTTTGATCCAGCAATACCACTATTGGGTCTGTATCCCAAAGAGATCCAAAAAAACGGAAAAGTATCTATTTGTACAAAAAGATTTAGGGCAGCTCTTTTTGTGGTGGCAAAAAATTGGAAATTGAGGGAACGCCCATCAATGGGGGAATGGCTGAACAAATATATGATTATAATGAAAGACTGCTGTGCTATAAGAAATAATAAGCAGGAAGATTTCTGTAAAAACCTGGAAAAACTTTACATGAACTGATACAAAGTGAAGTGAGCAGAACCAGGAGAACACTGTACACAGTAAAAGCAATATTATCTGATGATCCACTGTAAATAATTTAGCTATTCTTAGCAATACCATGATCCAAGACAATTCCAAAAGACCCATGTTAAAAAATGCCATCCACATTCAAAGAAAGAACCAGTGGTGTCTGAATGCAAATCAAAGGTTTTTTTTCTCTTAGCATCTTCTTTCATAACAGGACTAATATGGAAATGTTTTGCATGACTGTACACATATTTCTACGTCAAATTGCTTACTGTTTCAGAGGAGGAGTTGAAAGAGGGAGGAAGAAAATTTGGAACGCAAAATTTTTTTAAATGAACGTTTAAAATTGTTTCTATGTGTAATTGGGAAAAAAACAAAACATTATTTAAAAAAAAATCCAGAGATAATCTGATAGTAGCATAGTTGTGTCTGTGGCCAGGTCCCTGATGGGGCAGGTTATAATAGGGTTGTGGGTGGGAAGGAAATATATCTCCGACCTATTGTGGATGAGTTAAGGTTGAGCGAGCCAGACCACAGGGATAAGGAGGCTGTGGGTGCTACATATCATACCACACCCACAGCCCATGGTAGGTCCATGGGCACAACCATGCTACAAAAAGGGTAAGGCAGATTACATATATAAATACTATTCCCTTAGGACTCACAGAGGTCAAGCTGGGTACTACCAGGGCTTAGTCACAAGATAGGTGAAAACCCCAAAACCAGGTGAAAAGAATCCGTGTAGTACAATGACAGCTGGTTGTAGAAGCAAAGGACCTGGGTTTGAATGAAAACTCTGCTTAATAATATAGAACGTGGATGATTAATAAGTCCGTGACAGTACCGTGCATGTTTTTTAAAAATCACTTCTTTACAAAACTACCCTTAACAATAACAAATCTAAAATAGACCTTAGGATGAAAATAACTTGTTACCTGAACTATCAGATCCACCTTCAGGACTGCCACTAGAATACATTGTGGCAAGCTTCCCATCCAAGATAAATCTGAACCACCCATTGCTACCATTAGATAATTCCAAAGCTGCTGCGTCGCTCCAGATATATAAGCAGTCCCTTCCTCTGATAATTGACCAATCTCTCCAATGGTATGGTTTACTCTGCTGCAATTCCTTAGCGTCTTCTTGTGGTTCATCTTCCTATACAAGTAAGAAAGTTAAATGAAACTAGGAAAATAATCTGAATTACAACAATTTAGAAAGCATTTATAAAATCTGATCAACAAATGATAAATTTAAGATATAAAAAAACTTCTAAATAACATTCAGATGTAAAGATAAACACACATATTCATATTCTGGGAATTAACACCCCATAAATATGACAAGTATTTAGGCCAAACCAAAACAATTAAACTGTGAGTATATAAGACCAGTGACACAGAAAAAGTAGCATAGCATGGTCAAAATAAACACTGGACAAAGTGTGAGAAGACAGTTCCAGTCCCAGTTCTTTCATTAAACAGCTGTGAAACCTAATGCATGTTACTTAACCTCACTGTGCATTTGACAAGTTTTATGGTCACTTTTAAACAGCATTATTACACAGGAACGAACATGTTCCTTCTCCACAAAATATCCTTTAAAATTTTGCTTCTTCACTTACTTTCTCAGGTTTTGATTCCTCTTCATTTTCGTCATCAGAAGAAGGTCCTGCCAAGGTTGACACTTTACTAATTACTCCAAGCCTGGCAAGCTGATCCAAAAACAAATCACCACCTTTATCTACCAAATCCCTTATGATCTGCAAAGCTAATAAATGGCTGTCATCATCATCCTACAAAAAATCATAGAGAAAGTGATTAAAACAAGTTTACTAGTTTTGATTAACTAAATTCCATTATATGCCACATAAAGAATAACATACTAATTTAAATCAAAATTGAATTTACCTGAGAATCATACGATTTCCATGATACATGTAAGTAAAGATAAGTAAAAACATACATATAAGCAAAAAAGCTTTATTAAATAACTTACCTCTTGATCAAGAACAGTGGCAGTAATCTCCACTAGTATTGTAGGCAAATTGTGACCAGCATCAGAATCACAAACTTCTTTAAGGAGTGCTTCAGAACAAAAATGAATCATTTTTCTAATGAGAGCAAGACTTGCTTTCCTTTAAAATAAAAACAAATTATTCCCATAAAACTAAAATGAAAAAAAAAACAAAATCACTCAAAAATAACTACACAGTAACAAATACTGAAATTTCCCAAATTCATACGTGTATATGTTAAACATAAAGAGTGCTAGGAAGTCACAGGACAAAAGGTGAAAATTATAAGCAACAAAAGAGCAGCTTTAGTTTCTTGGTACATATTTAAGATTAGCTATGTATGTTCTTGCTTTCTTTCATGAAGTAATAACTTAGGTTATTATTAACCATGACTACTTTTAAAGCTTTCTGATATGTTCCCATAGTACTATCATTTAACTATCAAAGATTTAAAGCATAATAAGATACTGGAAATAAAGTTGATACCCTTTGACTTGGGGAACAGCTAAAAAAAATTGTAGTTAATGAATGTAATGGAATATTATTACACGAACTATAAAAAGACAAATTTGAAGTCAGGAAAACTTGGAAGACTTGCATGAACTGATGTAATGCAAAACAATCCTTGAAAGTCAATTTTCACAATGTTATAAAGAAAAAAAAATTAAAATTTTGGGACTTTGATCATCACTACTGACTGCAAAGGAAGGATGCTGAAGCCTGCCTCATATATAACTCAACAGCACATGGCTGTGAACTAGAGAAACAGAATAAGGCATTTTCAGACATGACCAATGTGCTGATCTGTTCTGCCTGACGATATATGCATTGTGGTTTTTTGTTTTTCCAAGGAGAGGGTGCAGTGGGGGGCAATGCAGCAATTTACACAAATTTTTTAAAAAAGGAAAGCAGTATCAAAATTAAAAAGTATTTTTTGGACAATATAGGCTAACAGAAAATTATAAAATGCACAAAAGTACTCCACTTCATATTTTTTAAAAACAACAGCACTGTAAAGTACATAAGCACTCAAGAAGCAATTACAGAACAATTAACTTTTCAAGGAGCAAATGCGAGAACAAATCTACTGGATAATTACGCCCAAGAATATCGCCAAACACTGTTAAACACACAATAACAGCTAGAATGGAATTCCCATTTCTCTCCCAAGACCTTAACAGGTTGAAATGCTAAGGGACACTATATACATAATAATTTAAACAGAAAAACCTGCTACTTTGGATTAATTTCATAAGAAAACAATGGAAATGCATATAAAGGACTTTGAGAAAGGAGTCTAGAAACCTGGGGCAAATGATGAATTTAGCATAAAAGAAATAAGTATTTTCTTAAAAAGATGATCAAGCTGACTAGTAAATAATCTAATGTAATTCAGTGCCTAGAAAACAAACTTTTAAGTTTTCTTCTCCTATGATGTTTGTCCTAAAGTTATAATAACTTTATTTGGCTTCCCTACAGAGCCACAAAAACAAAGCCATCTAACCCCAAACTTAACATTAATGTGAGACAATGATGAACATGTGAATCATTTACCTGATTGAAGGTAACATAGTTTGCTGAAATGTTTGTGCAAAGACTGGTAATAATCTTTTCAAGTATATTGGTGCCATTTCTGGATCTCCTTTGGGTTCATTGCATTCTTCTTCATCTTTATTTGCATCTTTCTTCTTTTTATCATCTCCTTTATTGACGGGACACATCCAGTCACCTTTAAACCAGTAGGCATTGGTCAAGAAAATACATTTCTGGAACTTTTTATAAAAAAACTTAAGTGTTCGACCACATTTAAGCTTGTATTATCGCTCACTTAAAAAGTCTATGCTGTCACTGAAATCCTGATTCAGTAATTTTTACTTATCGAACTGTTCATTTTATTAATACAGAAGTTAAAAAGTTGACAGTCTCAATAATGAATTGGTTTGGGAGCAAATAATTACAAAACGTCAGAACAATGTGATAAAAAGAAAAAAAACGCGTCAACTAAGCAGCTAAGTGTTTAAAATGATTTACCTCCCCAACCCAATGAGTGACTCCAGTCAGACAGCCTCAACCTGAAATAATATGCAACACTACTAGTTACCTGAGATCAGATAACCACTTCACAGCATAGCACACGTGCAAAAAGCCAACAGCCAAATTGGCTGGAAAGTTTAAGAAACATTACTGAAAAGAAGAAATGTTATTATTCACCGGGAGACTGAAGAATAGCAACGACTTCACTATGACCTCGTTCTCGAGCTTTATCTAAAGGAGTTTTCCCATCTTCGTCCCTTAAATCAGGGTTTGCACCATGTCTTAACAGGGTCTAGTATGAGAAAAAAAATTAAATCAGTAACAATAATTTTGAGTACTACATTCCTAGAAATTTAAAGAATCATAACTAAAAGGAACTGAAACTCCGATCCCTGAGTGTATCAGAATCAAAAGTCCTAAAATTTAAGTTTCAATACCAGATCTCAAACTATATTTTTTTTGGTGCTTTATTTAATTTATTTAATATTTTTAGTTTTCAGCATTGATTTTCACAAGAGTTTGAATTACAAATTTTCTCCCATTCCTGCCCTCCCCCCCACTCCAAGATGGCATATATTCCGGTTGCCCTGTTCAAACTATATTTTCTACTTGAGACAGCCTGTCCCTTAAAAAAAAATCAATGTTCCAAATTCAAATCACTGTCTAAAACATCCCACATCCAAGTTCTTTGTCTCAAGTCATTACACCACCATTTTCCAAATTACCTGGGACTAAAACTTTAATCCTATTATTCTTTTCACGAAAAAGAAGAAGACATATCAGTACCCCCTTCACAATGTCTTTCACATCTGTCAATCTCGGTAGCCTGTTACAGGTCTTAATTCCCTGTGCCTGGATTGATCTCTCTGCCTCCAAGCTTCCTCATCTCTTAATCCAGTGATTCTCAAAGTATAATTCTGAGATCCCTGGTAGTCCCTGAGATCCATTCAGGGATTCTGCGACATCAAAACTAGTTTCATTATAATACTAAAATGTTATATACCTATTAAAACACTGCTCTCTTCCAACCACATAGCTATTTAAGGACAGTGTTCTTCATATACTCTGACCAAAACAACATATCATGTAGAAGTAGATATAAGATATAGTATAAGTAGATATAAGAATGCAGCTGTCTTCTATTAAGTCCACATTAAAGAGATTTGCGGGGCAGCTAGTCAGCACAGCGAGTAGGGCACTGGCCCTGGAGTCAGGAGGACCTGAGTTCAAATCCAGCCTCAGACACTTGACACACTTACTAGCTGTGTGACCTTGGGCAAATCACTTAACCCCAATTGCTCTGCCTTCCCCCCTCCAAGGAAAAAAAAAGATTTGCAAAAATCTCACTTTTCTTACTAAATTTTGGTTAGGAAAAGCTATTTCTCATAAAAATATATTATATATGCTAACATATAATGAGTTTATTTTAAAAGAAACAATACATATTCTAGAAATTAACTTCTATTTGAAAAATATCAGTAGATATAACCCACATAAACAAAAGCTCTTCAGGGTCCTCAGTAATTTTAAGAGTGAAAAGAGGTCCTGAGACCAAAAAGTGTAAGAGCTGCTTCATTAAACTCTCCTGCACTATTACCAGGTTAAGAGTCCTAAATCACTACTTTGATAATTCCACACCCTGCTCAAGTCCTAATTTTGCCTGATTCCTTATAATTCTCTAATACTAACTGAAGACTCCGATTAGTCTAGTCTCAGGTAAAGCTTATTCCCACCTTCACACCTTTACCTTGATGTTCTTGTGAACTAAAATATCTTACGACTCTTTTGCTTGTCCAAATTGTACCCATGCTACAGTGTTCCACTCTAGTCCTCCACGTAAACTTTAAAGACTTTTGTACTCCTTACTAAGTTCTCCCTTTTAACTCCTATAGGACTCTTACACACTTTCAAAATGGGCTATTTCATCTTGTATTTTTATCACAGTAGAATCAGAGAATTTTAAGTGCTGAAAAGAAACAATCTTTTCATTTTACAAACTAAGAAATGGTGACTGAGATAAGGTAGAACTTATCTAACATTAACTACATAGTGACAGAACTAACAACTAAAATCTAGATTCCTCAATCTTAAGACTATATTTCTTTTTACTATCAATCAACCAGAAATCATTAGTAAAAACTTACTATGCCATAAACATTGTGCTAGGTCCTAGGGATATAAAAAGAAAAAATCAGAGTCTCTGTCCACAAGAAACTTACATTTATAAAAGGTGAAAATAATGAACAATTTACATATAAACAAAATACATACAAGTAATTTTTTGTAGAAGACATTATTAACCACAGGCATCAGAAAAGGCTTCATGCAGAAGGTAACACTTGAACTGAACTCTGCAGGAAACTAAGGATTCTAAAAGGTAGCAAGGAAAGGAAATACATTCTGGGAATGTGGGACGGTCAATATAAAGGAACAGGGAAGAGCTCATGCTGTAAATGAAGAATTGTAAGAAGCTTGGGTTGACTGAATTGTATGAAAATTATACTAATTAGAGAATACATAATAAGGCTAGAAAGGTAGACTGAAGACAGGCTGTAAAGAGCTTTAAATTCAAAAAAGAAGAGGCTATTACAACTCTTTGTGAGGGAGTGAGGGCCTGAACTAGGGTAACAGAAGGAAGGAAAGTAGGGAGAAAGAATCTATATGGAGAGTAAATGAAGTAAGACTTCGCGAATGATTGCTACATCAAATAAAATTGATGAGACTTGGATACAACCTGAATACAATAGAATTATTAATGATTCCAAGGATAAGAATCCGGATAACTCAAGGATGATACTACCACCATACCACCATCCGTGACAAAACTAGGTACATCTGGAAGGCAAGTGGATTTGGGGAGTTTGGCTTTTATTAAACTTGATATGTATCGGGGACATCCAATCTGAAATGTCCAATAGGCTACTGGACATAAGACTAGAGGGTAAGAGATAGATTAGTGTTCGATAAAAAAATACGGGAGTCATCTTCATAGAGATAATGAAATCTACCAGAATTGACGAGATCACTCAGAGAGCGTGGAAAGGGGACTGACGAGAATCCAGGAGGCAGCCTTCAGGTACCCCCACCCCTGAAGTATGATGTGGATGATTATCCAGGAAAAGAAAATCAGTGCACAACCAGGTAGGAAGAGAACCAATAGAGCAGTATCATCAAAACTCAGAAAGAAAGTGACAGCCGGGAGGAAAAGGTGGTCTACAGCATCAAATGCAGTCAAAAATCTAAGACTGAGAAAAAGTCATTTCATCTGTGACATCAGTGACAAATGCAATTGGTAATTTGGAGAAAATAGTTTTGGTTGAGTGACGAGGTCAGAAGTCCAGCCACAAAAAGCTACGAATAGCAAATGAAAAGAGATGGCAGCAATCAGAGTAGACGGTTTCTTCTAAGAGTTGTAAAAGGGGGGAAAGAAACAGGAAAACAGCTTGAAGGGACAGCAAGGCAAAGGGAGGGTTTTGTTGTTGTTGCGGTTGTTTTAAGGATGAAGACAGCTGAGCATGTCTGTAGACCACAAGAGCGGAATCAGAGGACAGGGAGAAATTGAAGATGTATGAGAGAAAGAGAAAGAGAGAGAGAGAGAGAGAGAGAGAGAGAGAGAGATTGAGAGAAGATGATTGTAGGGGACAATCTACCACAGGAGACACAAGGCAATGGAATCAAGGCTACAGGATATGAAGAGAGAGGCTGCAGCAAGGAGAAGGGCCATCCCTTTCTCAAGGACTAGAGAAAAGGAGAGAATGAGAGATGATGTAGAAGGGGTTTGAGATGCAGAGAGGCACATTTTCTCAATAAAATGTGAGATGAGATACTAAGCTTAGGGTGGGGAAAAGCAGTGCTATAGAAAGCATACAAAAAAAAGAGTGGTTATATAGGACTGTAATGGAACACTACTGTGCTAGAAGAAATGACAAGCAGACAGATTTCAGAAAAACTTGGAAAGGCTTACATGAACCGATGCAAAGTGAAGTGAGCAGAAACAGGAGAACACTGTACACAGTATGAGTAACACTGTGAGACAATAACTCTTCTCAACAATACAATTATCCAAGAAAATTCCAAAGAGCTCATGATAGAAAATGCCATCGACAACCAGAGAGAGAACTGATAGAGTCTGAATGCAGATCGAATCAAACTATTTTAACTTTTTATTTTTTTTTTCTGTGGTTCATTTATTTTGGCCTGTTTCTTCTTTCACAACATGACTAATATGGAAATATGTTTTACATGACTGCATATACATAACATATCAAATTGCTTCTTGAAACTGCACTGGAAGATACAGACGTTATCTTCTCCATGTATTCTATTGCAGTTTGTCTTATCTACGTTAGCCTACATTAGTCAAGGGGGTAGTAAGGGAGAGAGGGAGAAAATTTGGAACTAAAAATTTTTTTAAAAGAATGTTAAAAACTGTCTTTACATGTAATTGGAAAAAAATAAAATACTACTTAAAAAGAGAAAAGAGGAGTCTCATTTTAAAGATTCTAAGGCATCTACAATTCACATTTATAACAGCACTTTAAGATTTGCAAGGTGGTTTCCTCACAACAATCCAGTGAGAAAAACTGTTTTTTTTTCCATTTTGGTTATGATTTGTCCAATAACACAGCAGAAAAGCATCTAAGATATGACAAGACTCATTTCAAATGTTTAACCAACTTCTCAGTCCCCACAACCAGTATTACCATTATCAAACCATGAGTATGAAATACTATAACAGAATCTACAACAGAATACTTGTCTTGTACTGATCATAATCATAAGATTCATGAAGAACATTGATAACATGAAGAAAAAATGTGACTGTATATTAAGGTATGTTAAATCTTTCTCCTCAACATAATTCTTAAACATATGTAAACAATTTATTATACTAAAGCTAAAATTCATACCTTTGCTACTTGAGGCCTTCCAAAGCAGGCTGCATAATGTAATGATGATGACCTTTGACCCCTGTTAACATCAGCACCTCTTTCACACAGAAATTCTACCTGTGAGAATTTATAAAAAAAAAAAGTTAGTTGCCTAACTCACTCCTCTGCCTTTAAAAAACTAGTTATTACATAGTATCTTACCATTTCCTGAGTTCCAAAAGCAGAGGCCCAGTTTAAAAGTGTTTGCCCTACATCATCCATAAAATTCACTTCAAATGCTGCAATTATTAAAAATAATTAAAATACTATTAAGAATCAAATGAAATTGTGAAAGTATAACTACAAAGCACAATACAGAATGAATTTATTATAAGTGGATATAAATATTTCTCACCACGAGTTTTCTGAGAGTTTAAATTGCTCTATGCTTTCCACCCACTAAAGAACATAAGAACACGGAAAATTCACTAACTCTGATCAACTATAAGTAAAAGTAAAGTCAGTAAAACACATATCTGTCTTTTAAAAGAGATTTGCCATCTCCTCTACAGTTAAAATGAGCACAGATGAGAGTCTATAATTCAGATTACTTATCAGATTCAACTGATAGGCAGAAAAGAATAAAAATAGCTGAAAAGAAAACTATACCTGAGGCCTGGCATTACTTTATTAGTCATCATAAGATGATCTTAAATGTCATAAACTAGATGGAAACTGTACAATGGCTAGATTACAAACTCAATCTTATCATAAAAGCAGTTCTATCTTTTCATCACTTTGCCTTTGCCTCCAAAAGAAAGTTTTTTTAAAGACCAGTATTTCATCATTGATCATCATTCACCATCTGCCCAGTCCCACATTTCTCTCCGATTCCAGGAAGAGTAAATGAAGCATTGCTCTCTCCTTAATTATGAGGCAGGATCTCCCTCTAGTGGAAAAACTGACCAGTGCAGGCTAACTTAGATGAGACAACTACAATAGAACACGGAGACATGATAACTTCTGTATCTTCCAATGCAGTTTCAAGAAACATATAATAGCAATAATCAGGATCTATAATTTCAACTATCTATGACCTCATTTCTTAAGATAATCTGCATACCTCCTGTGTCAATTGCATCTATAAGTGCATCAGTATCTTTACTTCGGATACAGTCTATGAGCTGCCTGTGTGAGCGCTCTCCAGAACTGTCCAGTCGTCGAAGCCCTGGAATTCTGCCCGTAGATCCAGCGCTGGATTTTGGTAGGGCCTTTCGTCCTTCAAATAATAGCACCAAGAGAAGGTCAACCAAACGCATGGTATCCAACACGCATCTTTCATCACCCTGTAGGGCACTTTCAATTGAATCTGGAAGCTCAGACCGCAGGAGATCCTGGAAAAAGGGATGAGAATAATTATGTCTGTTGTTTACTGAGCACTGCTCCATCATCCTATAAAATACTGTCCTTTGAAATAAAAAATAGTAAAAAATATTCTTACATGTGTGACTACTGGAGAGCCTCTGCAAAGCGTCGACAGCAAACTTACAATCGTTGAAACCTGATTACTTAATTTGGAATCAGCAGCTGTAGATGGTGCTCCAGTTGTGCTTCTCCCCGGTTTGCAAGCTGACGATGGCCCTGATACAGTACCACCAGCTGCTGCCATTCGAGATAACAGCTCTTCAGTCAGCCCGTGTTTGGCTAACGGGGCTGGGTCAACACCACGTCGAGTAAATCTGTCAGCTAGGGAAGCAAAACATCGCAAAGCTCCATCTGAAACCTAGATATGGAAATAGAAAATAGACTCTCTAGATAAACAGATCATAATCTATTCTATATAATGCGAATAACTTGAGACTCAGCTAAAAAAACATGACATTATTAAGACACTGAAAACAATGCCATTGGTAATCATAAAAAAAATCTAAGCAGGTCACATTGGGTTTAGAGAGGGAAAAAACCCTAATATTTAGTAATAATATTGATATAACTTTTGACATTTAAGTTCTGTCGATTCAATAGGTCTGAGAAATTAATTTGTTAATCTACTTTACAAGAATTCTTGATTTTAATAAATACAATCTAAAAAATAATTATAATTGATTTGTTTCTGGAAAAATGTTTTTGTAATGGATGACTTCTCTGACTACAGATTTGTGATGTAACTTTTCTCTCTTCAGAACTTTCCATTCAAGTTTACAAGCAAACGCTTACTGAATAAGCAGATGATCCAGCTCTAGGCCATTCCTCAGCATCGCCAGTGTCCCTTTGTCTCACTAAGCCTAGTTATTATACCTGTAAAGTAACCCCATTTCCTCTAGGAACTATCGATCATCCCTAATCTTTCATCTCTCCCTATCAACAAATTCCTCTCTAACAAAAAACATGCTCAAGTTTCAACAACTTTTTTTTAAAAACTCCCTTGACATTTCCACCCCTTTCACTGCTTCTCCATGGTAACTTTACATTGCCCAAATGCTAGAAAACGTCCTCTATGCCCAACGCTTCTACTTTAGCGGCGACTCTCCTCAACCCCTTGCCATTTGTATTCTGTCCCCCCTGATGCCATCACTCAAATGGTGTTTTTAAAGTCTTCATCATCTCTGACCTCTGCAGCCACCAAAACTCTTGACTACTTCACTCCAACTGGACACTCTTCCCCTTAAATGGCTTAAGAGACATTGGATTCTCCTGCTCCTCCTTTCATTTCTAATTTCTCCACCTTCCTTTCTCTGTCTGGCTCCACGTCGTCTATATGACTCCTTAGCACAGGTATCCCACGAGCATCTGCCCATAACCTCTTTCTTGGTCATCTTATTCATGGCCATATCTTCAATTAACTTCTCTATGAAGATAACTGACTCTCTCTCCATTCATGAACTCTTCTGAGTGCTGGATCTGCATTTCCAACTGCCTATAGGAAAGAGATTCATAATCTGGGGTCCACAAATCCCCACCACCCCAAGAGGCCAGTGGAGAGATATCAGAGGATCTGTGAACTTGGATGGGGAAAAAAATGCATCTTTATTTTTACTACCATTTAACTGATATTTAGTATTTCCTTTAATTATGAATGTAGGTAACAAAATCATTATTCTGAGAAGTCTACATGCTTCACCAGACTGCCAAAGCTATCTAGGACACAAGGTTAAGAACCCCTGCCAGAGGACAGCTTCTCTAAGATGTAGCTTCATAATTCACCCCAAACTTCCCAAATTCATAACTTTAGATTCTTTGTTCTTCCTTTTATTTCCTTTGTTAATCATTTTAATCACTGTCCATAACCAATCAGTTACCAAAGTCACATAAATCTACTTCCACAACATCTTCCACATCTACAGCCGTACCTCTGGTCTTAAAGCACTAACTCAGAGATCCTCATTACAACCTACCTAGATTATTATGGCAGCTTCCTAACAGTAAATGTGCTCCCTCTCTCCTTTCAACCTACTCTATTTCTGCCATAATTGTCTCCATTAGCCATGGATTTGATCAGGTTACTCCTTTCAAAATCTTCAGTGACTCTCTTTAGTGGCTTACTATGTAAATTTCAAACTCTTCTGGCCATCAAGCCTTCCCACAATCTGGCCACCCTGCCTTTCCAGCCTTATCTCTAAATATTGGAAGGGATCTCAGTGGCCATGTAATACAACCCACATCCCAGAAGAATCCTTATTATAACATATACAACAGTGTAATGGCAAGCAAAGTGGGATTTTTTGCTGTTTTTTCTTTTGGAGCACTTCTCAGCACTAAGGCAATCAAGTGCCTTTGACTGAGTCTTGCCTTTGTTTGAATCAAGTCTCTGATTGAATCAAAAGTTTTTGATGACCTGCTTAAGTCACAAGAGTTAGAGTCACATGGTTGTGACACTCTCTGTGGGCTGACCCTGAAGAAGTGTATATATACTCTGAGGTTAGCATTTTGCTTTGGGGGCTCACTCATTGGAAGAGCGTTCGTATGATTTGGCCAGACGAGACTCTGGGTAGCCATAAGAAGCCCCCCTGCCTTTGAAAACCCAGATGTTAGTGCTTCTCTCTCTCTCTCTCTCTCTCTCTCTGGTAACTATGTATGTATTGCTATGGACAGAGAGAAGGCCTGTCTACTGATTTGTGTTATTTGCTCTGTTTACATAATTTCTGCTTGTAATTTCTGTTTTTGTTTTTTGTGAAGTTCGGGAGGCTGACTTTTTCCCCTGAACTAAGTGAATGATATACATATGTTTAATTAAAGTGAGATTGTAAGCCCATTTAAGTTGCTTTCCTTCAGAAAAGTAGATCAAAGAACTTGTGCTAGTAGCCCTCCTGTCTGCTGGTGTTGTTGGTCTTACACCTCCACTGCAGCTGCAAGCAACATTGTTGTTACGCACAGGTAGTCATCCAGCATGTGTTTGAACCCTCCTTCTCTACTTCCCAAGACAATCCAATGCAAGCTAGGACAGCTGATTGTTAAGAAGCTACTCCTAACATCAAATCTAGACTTGTCTCTTTGCAACTTTCCCAGTGCTGATGTTCTGCCAAGTTCTCATCCTGGTTGCCCAACTCTGAATGTTCTCGAATTTACTCTCTCTAATCAATGTCCTTCCTAAAACGTGTGCCAACAAGCTTAATACTGTACTCCAAAACATAGTAGTCCTTTCACGCATTTCAACAACATTCTAGTCTTTGTTTACATATTCTCTATTTTAACACCAAATTCAGTTGTACAAAATCAATCATGCTTTGTAAGGACTTCAAACAAAATCCTTTGGCAAACTACAACAAAAAAAAAAGAAGAAAAAACTATTATTATTAATTGTGAAAAAAACATCAACCGTTCTGATTAATTTCTTCGTTTCCATCAGTTTGCCCACATACCTGATGATCTTCATGTTTTAATAAACTAGACAGGGATTCTACACAGATTTCTAATGAAGAATCTTGAGGTTCCATTTTGCCACAAAGTCTTGAAACTACAGCCATCGCAGAATGAAGGGTATCTTTATGAACCAGGTGCCCACTGTCACGAATGAATGTCAGCACACAGTTTAAACCACCAGCTTCAAAGACAGCTCCTGATTCACGAGTACAGATCAGTTCTAAAACCTATGAATAATTAAGATACAAAAATACAAAAAAAAAATTGTGCCTTCTCAAAGTAATGTTTTTCTTCATTTTCTGTTGGAGAATAGAATTTCTACCAATCTAGCAAAAATCTCTAGACGGTTTCCTCATACTGCTTTAAATCATAAGTTTCCAATACAATCTAGGAAAATTAAGACAATGAGGCAACAAGAAGTTTCTTTCATTAAAGCATATTAATCCTTTATTCTTTTTTTCTTGGAGGGCGAAGGCAGGGCAATTGAGGTTAAGTGACTTGCCCAAGGTCACACAGCTAGTAAGTGTGTCAAGTATCTGAGGCTGGATTTGAACTCAGGTCCTCCTGACTCCAGGGCCAGGGCCTCTACTCACTGTGCCACCTACCTGCCCCTATTAATTCTTTATTCAAACAGTTTGTCCAACTAATAACAGTCCTTGTTCCTGTCACAATGTTGGATGGTAAGGCTTTTATAGAATAATAATATGAAGAATGCAAAGAGAGAGATCCTCAGAAAGGTGCTGCTGAAATAAAGCAGGCACGTCTGCTGGCTTGCTATTTACTGCTTAGAGTTGTATCTTTGGCAAGGCCCATAAAGGGCAGGGTAAAACAAGTGACTTAAAATATATACCTTACCTCTGACTAGGTATCATTCAAGTTGAGTGGGATAGTGAAAACCTCTCATAGAATCTGGGTCTCAGCCTTTCTGTAAATTGAGTGGGATGAACAGAGGTGGGGACCTTTCAGCATAGCTCAGGGCTTCTGATGGAAAGCTGGGCCTAAGTTTTGAGTTGTTAAAAATCACCTGACCGTGGAGTCCAAAACTTAGAGCAGCCTGATCTCCCCTCAGCATGAGCCTCGCCAAATAAGGATAAAAGTGTTTTTAAGAGTTAGCATTGGCTAAATTAGCAAACTCCACCAATGACAGTAAAGGTCAGTGGTGGGTGGGGGTTGTTTGTGTTAGGAGTATATAGCTGGGTTCTGCCCTCTGGGTGCTGCCTCTCCCTGCCGATTGTCTATGGGTTGAGAGACCGCCCTTTCTCACAGGATCATAAATAAAGACTCCTTTTTTCTCCTTTTTCCTTCTATGAGAAGTCTCTGAATATTACTTGAGTTGTCTCACACAAAGTTCTAACAGACCTATAAACCAATAGGAAGCTGAAGCAGTAAGAGCGAAAGTTTCAAAAAGGACCTTCAAGTCTCTGTTACAATTTCCCCCACAGTTGAGACTTCTTACCCCAAGCCCTATGTAAGCACCCTTTGGAATAACAAAGGATGTATCTTCTGCTCTCTACCACTTCCAAAAAAGGAAAGATAAAGGTAAAGAAAAAAATTGTTTTCATCTTGCCAGAAGATCTGATTTTTCTCACCTACCTATCACACAAGGATGTTGTGAGGAAAACAAACTTCAGAGCACAGTATAAATGTTAGTTATTAGAAGTCCTCTTAAGTAAAAATGCAGTACAAAGAATCCTGGAACTGGAATCCAAAGACCTATGTGTCAGACCTCATTCTACCACTTGCTAAGAAGAGGAGGAGGAGGAACAGTAATAACCACTAACACTGTTTCAGTACTTACGATGTGCCAGGCATTGTGCAAACACTTCACAGTCGTTATCCCATTTTATAGACTGACAAACTGAGCCAAACAAGGCTTAAGTGACTTACTTAAGGTCCTACAGATAATAGGTGTTTGAGGCCACTCCAAGCCCAGCACTCTAACCACTGCATCATCTAACTGTAAGAGCTTAATAAATGCTTGCTGACTTAGTAAATCTCTCCTAACCACTTCTGAGCTTTAGCTTCTTTGTTTGTCAAAAGGGTATATGAGTAATATAGAAATATGTTTTGCATGACTGTACATGCATAACCTATATCAAATTGCTTGTTTTCTTAATGAGGAGGGAGGGGAAAGAGGGAGGGATTTAGAACTCAAAATTTTAAAAAACAAATATTAAAAATTGTTTTTACATGTAATTGGGAAAAAATATTATACATATTTAAAAGACAGCACGTCTGTGACATTTCTCAATCTCCATATGATAAATCTTGCAAAAATGAGAAGAGAGCGGGAATGATAATATTTACATCTACCTCATAGGAGTGTTGTGAGAAAAGTACTTTGTAAACTTTAAAGTTTTATACAAATATGTTGTTAAAATGACCCTTAAATGGAACAATTTGAGGTATACATCTTTTAAAAACCTGTAATGTAAAAAACAATTTTTTTAAATTTAAGTTTTAAAAGACATTTATTGCTCAAATTCAATCTGGCCCACTTGTCAGACAAGTGTCACAAATGGTGAGATTTCTTAAGACTCTACCCAATATGGAGAATCTTTAATAAACTTTGTTTTTCTCTTTGGCTATAAGAAGACTTGAGTTGAATTCATTCAGCAGGACCCAGCAGATCGGTATTTTGGGATCTCAAGCATCCCTAAACCTCAACATATGGTTCCCTAACCTCATCATTTTGGTTGCATGTGACTGGGAAAAACCACTCATCTCAAGTTATTCTCCAGTCAAAACTAGAAGGTATGTAAGTCTCCCCTTCTTCCTATCCCCTTCTGGCCCTACAGTTGGGGTCACTCTCCAAGTACCTCGCAGATGCTTTTGGGCCTGATCTGTCAGGCCCTAGTAGGTCAGATGGCTAGGAGGCTATTTCGTACTCAGTCTGACACTCTCAGATTGTCGGTCCGGTGGTTATGTTGGAGGCCACAGACCTGGGCACATCTTCTGAAGCATGGAGGACAAGGACAGATGCTTCGTCTGGAAGTATATGCCCAATTCTTTCAATTCTCTCAAGGCTAGGGAATTGGGAAAATTTCAGGTACCTTTTCATGGTTTTTGTTTTTTGCCTTGTTTTGTTTGCTTTTCAATGCTTACTTCTAGTTTCTCCTTTATGGAAAGGACTTCCAGCCCTCATGCCTATAATGGGTCAATCTTTTTCAATTCCCAAAAGTTCACCTTTGGGCTGTCTTTTACAAAACTGGGAAAAATCTAGTTTCTCTAAAGAACTTAAAAAGAAAAAGCTAGTGTTCTTTTGCAACACTGTTCGGCCTCAATATCACCTAGAGGGCCACAAAGCATGGCCATCATGTAGGAAACTTCTATCCATTTTCTGCATTTTGTTGATGCTGAGGGGAGATCAGGCTGCTCTAAGTTTTGGACTCCACGGTCAGGTGATTTTTAACAACTCAAAACTTAGGCCCAGCTATCCATCAGAAGCCCTGATGGGGCTTTAAAACATAACACTCTCTTGCCAGTTAGAATTATAATGTCGCCAAAAAGGAAAATGGATAGAAGTTTCCTACACGATGGCCTTCATCGAGCTCTCTCAGAACACCTTCTGCAGAAAAGATTGTAAGATGCTTATAGCTAGAGCCGCCCCACAAAGGAGCAATGGGGGTCAACAGGACATTTTGGATGACTCCTTTCTTATGGCCCCCAGGGCCCCAAGGGCACCCCTACTCAGGTTCCAGCCTTGGCCTCTGCTCCCAAGGCAGTCTCTACCCCTCTTGCTTCCATGAAGGGGCTCAGATTTAATTTAGCTTAGACTGAAACTGTCAGACAAGTGTCACAAATGGTGAGATTTCTTAAGACTCTACCCAATATGGCCAATCTTTAATAAACTTTGTTTTTCTCTTTGGCTGCAAGAATAGATGAATAGATAGATAGATAGATGGATGGATGGATGGATGGACGGACGGATGGATGGATGGATGGATAGATGGATGGATGGATAGGTGGACGGATGGATGGACAGATGGACAGATAGATAGATAAAAGACAATTTACCTTCACGCATTGTTCAGCTAAGTCTCTGCTGGTTCTGTTGTTAAGTTCAACTACCACCAAACGATTACAAAGTGCTTTTATGGCTCCATCTACTCCAACAATTCTCCGAGTACATTCTGCTGATACATCTAGGTAGTAGGTTATGGCACGGGCTGTCACTTCTAATACATTGTCTGGTGCACTTTCATCAAGAAAAATTTTACAGAGTGCTGGTAAAAATGTCCGAGGAGGGCACCTACAGTAAAAAGGAATGCATTATACAACACTAAGAAAAGATACATATTTTGCTATTAACTTAACTAACACACAAAAAAATGAGATAAGTAAAAACAGCTTTATAGTAGCATTATGAAAGAAATTAAAGAAAAATGAAACAATTGGAGGCATACTCTTTATTTGTGGTCAGTTCAAACATAAGTAAATACATCAAAACTTCACAAATTTTTATAGATTTGATGTCATTTAAAATGCCCACCTATTTTTGTGAATTTAAAGATAGAAAAATAGATCAATAAAACAGAGGATATAAAAATAGAACCCAGTATATATTACATAAGCATTTGAGGGAGTGCCTAGCACAGTAGTTGGTACATAACAAATGCTTGTGCACTTGACTTGGTAAATTCAAAATTCAAAAATATTTGAGAAAGGAACAGGGAAACAAAAATTGTTAGAAAAATTGGATAGCAGTAAAAATTAGATAGCAGTATAACAACAAATAAATACAATCATATGATACACAACATATTTTAATAACCCAAAGTAGATCAAGGCTACAAATATAAAAAACAAAACCATAAAAAATGAATACGCTGTCAACTGTGGAGAGAAGCAAATACATCTGTCTTGAAAATGGAACAAACTACAGGACACAAAATTTCTAGGTTGGAGAAAGCAACATCTCTAAACTAAGTGAAAAATAACCAGACAAATCCATTTGTAACAAGGTCTGATAGAAATTTGATATCAGAAAAATAAGGAACTAAAATCCATTAGAGTTTTCCAAGGGGATTATAAGCAAGGAATATTAACAGTTTCTAAGGGGAAAAAAGAAAATTAAGTCGTTATTTGAAAAAACTACTCAAATATTTAATAATTCAAGAAACGCAAATTTAAAACAACTCCCCAACAAATTCACCAAAAAGTGGCTCCTAATACAGGGCAAGAACGTTGGTGAGGCTGCAAACCAGCTGAAACTTTTCCAGAAGCAATCTGACAATTTGCAAGTAGTTACAAAGCCAAGTCATGTCTACTACTAGAAGATCCAGACACACTGCTACTAAAATTATGCCATAATGGAAGAATGCATTGATGATAAAAGCATTTATTTAGCATTTAAAGACCCTGTGTGTATAAAAATATTCTTGGCAGTTTTACATCAAAAGCAAATAAACTAGATACCACATATACTTGGAGAATAGCTGAATACAGTATGGGATGTTGTCGTCATATTTTTAAACTTTCATTGATTTTATAAGACAGTAATACCAAAAAAAAGTGAGAAACATTCAACAGTATAGGTAGTATGGTACTCAACACTCAAACACTCAACAGTACTAGATATGATGACTCTCACCTACTGCAAAGGTCACCTAATTGATTTCCCTGCTTCTAATCACTTCCCACACACCTGTCTGCCCTCCATACAGTTTGCAAAAATAATTATCCTAAAAAACACAGGTATTCTCCCTACTCAGTCTCTAACGGCTCCCTATCACCTCTAGGATCGAATATAAAATCCTCTTTGGCATTTAAATTGCTCTTCTTCCTTTGATGGATCTTCATTCAGGATGCACCTTTCAACAAAGGATGACCCCCAATGCTCTGTCCAGCACCCTTTTCTCTTCTCTTCTTTTAAACTATTTCATTTGGTTTTCATTAGCTCCCAAGAATTCAATTATTATCTCTGTGCAGATAAACCTCCAGATTTGCACCTCTAACCACCAACTGGACACCTCAAACTGGAAGTCCCTTAGACATCATAAACTCAACATATCCAAAACTGAATTCTAATTTTTCTCCCCAAACCCTGCCCCCTTCCTAACTTCCCTAGTATAGTCAAGAGAACCACCATCTTCCCAGTCCCAACCCCCCAAATCCAGATGTCATCCTCAACTTCTCATTTTCTCTCACCAACCACATCCAATCTAGCACAAGGCCTGTCAATTCTATCTACCGAACCTCCCTCTTACATACCCCCTTCTCTCCTGTGAAACTGACTGTCATCATCCTGGCACAGGCAACTCATCACCTCAAGCCCTAACTACTGAAACAGCCTGCTGGGTGGTACGCCTGCCTCGAGTCTCCCCCCACTTCAGTCCATCCGCCACGTAGCCATCAAAGTGATCCTGCTCGACAGCAGATTTGGACACGATTGAATAAACTACAATAACTCCCTCTCACCTTAAGGATCAAATCTGTCAAAACATCATAACTTTGATCTTTCCTTCCTTTCCAGTCTTCTTAAACCTTACTCTCCCACACACCACACACACACTCTTTGATCTAGTAACTGGCCTCACTGCTGTTCCTTAAACAAGACACTCTGTCTCCTGACTCCAGGCGTTTTCACTGGCTGCCCTCCATACCTTGAATGCTTTCCTTCCTCATCTGTATCTCTTGGTGTTCATGGATTCTTTCAAGTCCCAGCTAAAATCCCTTCTACAAGATAAGATGCCCTTCCCAAATCCCTCTCAATTTTAGTTCTCTCCCTCTTTTGCATATTACCTCCCCTTTAAAGTGTAAAGTGTATTTGAGGGCAGGGACTGCTTTTTTCTGTCTGTCTTTGTATTCGAATTGCTTGACAAGACAGTAGGCGCTTAATGAATGCTTGTTGATTTATTAAGTTCTCAAACAGACCTAACCCTATCTTTCCAGCTTCACACTCTTCCCCTCCAATATCCACTACAGTCCAATCATTTTGGCCTACCTGACACTCCCCACATACAACACCCAATCTCATCACTCTTTGCCTCTGGCTTGGCTGTCTCTTACGTCTGGAATGTTCCCCTCATCTCAACCTCTTAAAATCCCTGGATCCATTCCAGTGACTCCCACAGAAGGCCTTTCTCCATGTACTTATTGCCTCCCTGTCAGAACGTAAGCTCCTGGGAGAAAAAGCCTAGTTTTACTTTTGTTTTTCTACCCCCAGAATCTCGCACACTGTCTTCTCTACATGTCACATGAGTCTATTCCATTCTGTCTTCTCCACCAGACAACCTCCTCTATGAGCCCCACGTGTATCTTCATCTCCCCTATCTACTGCCTGCTTCCAAACATGCTCATACTTTATCTATCCTAAAAAAACCTCCATTTATTCCATCCATCCCTACGAGATATCACCCCACATCTCTCTTCCCTTTTGTAACTAAACTCCTTGAGAAGGCTGCCTATAATACTGTTATAAAGGCTTCTTTTCTTCTCTTCTTAATTCCCCACAGTCTGGCTTCCAAATTCATCATTCAACCAAAATTGCCATCTCCAAAGTTATTAATGTGATCTCTCAATTGACCCATGACCTTTTCTTAATCCTCACCCTTCTTAACTTCTATTGACAGCCTCTAACGCTGCTGATCACTCTGCTTTGAATGTTTTCTTGACCTTGTTCTCTCCTGGCTGTCCTCCTACCTGTCTGACTGCTCTGCCTCAGTCTCTTTTGCTGGCTCTTCATCCAGATCATGCCATCTAACAGTAGATGTTTCCAAAGGCTCCGTCCTGGGCCCTCTTCCTTTTCTCCCTCTACACGATTTCGCTTGGTGAGCTCATCAGCTCCCACAGATTAGATTATCAAACCTTAACTAGTCCTAACCTTTCTGGTGACCTCCAATCTTGCATCTCCAACTGTCTGCTGAACCTCTAGAACTGGATGTCCAGAAATCATCCTTAAACTCAACAGCCCCAACCGAGCACCACTATCCTACCAGTCTATAGGCTCACAACCTAAATGTCATCCGCATTCTCATCCCCCAGGGACTACCTCTCTTTTTTTAGTTGTCTCAAGGAAAGTACTTATGATACATCATTACAGTAAAATTACACATTTAAATCATGTGTGTTTGCATATTTTTAAACAAATTCAAGATTTTAAGTCAATTCTTCTGTCAAATTTATACACCATGACAAAATCCTGATTTGAATATTAGAAATTAGTCATTCTGATGGACCAGGATCACCACTACATGATTTCCAGTATTTGTAAAGCCTAGCAGTATACGGTACAAAATTTCCTTTATATGTCACAACTGTTTCCAGATAAAATCCTCTTTCGGGTTCAGGCTTCTCAACAGAGTCTCTGTCTTTAAGTGCCTCTTCTTTGGCTAAGGCCTGCTTTCTCTTCCATCTTGAGAGGCAAATGGAGGCCACCGTGGTCTAAGCCCTGATGAGATACACTAAGGACAACCACCGGTACCAGATGGAGGACGTGAGCACCTGCATGACACCACTCCAACAGAGAAGCCTCCCCACCACCGGCTTCAGACAACCACCCCATGGACTATCTCTTGCCAAGAACTGTCCATTTTACCTTTGCAATTAATCTATAAATCCACTTAACCAAGAATACATAACTGTGATTTGTCATAATACACTGAAAGCAGATTAGGGAAACAACAGATTAGGGAAACATTGTCAAGTCCGCCACCTTGTGTTAATCCATTTTAATTAGAAAAAGCTAAATTTCTTTCTTATTTTTAAGTTAAAAAAACACAACTAGAAGTACTAATATTTCCCTTCTTCTTACACATCCCAATGCTCTAGATATCAATGAATAAATATTTAAATCCATACTGCACTGTAGGGGGTGTATTCATGATGGACACAACAGATTTGATGGCCTTACTGGTGTTCATCACATTTTCCATTTCCCATCTCCAGGATCTGCACTGGCTGTACCCCATGACTGGAACAGACTCCCTCATCACGTCAGCATCTTACAATCTCTATTCTCTTTCAAGACTCAGCTCAAGCATGGCTTTCTGCATAAGGCCTTCTAAAAGCAGAAAAGGTTCAAGACCAGTCAAAGAAAGAGCATCATTCCTTAATAACTCAATCAAGATAGTTTTGTAACTTTCCTCAACAATGCCTGACAGTGAACAAGGAAGAGTGAAAAGGAACAAAAAAAATGTGGGGAGAAAGAAGCTGAAACAAGAAAAGATGAAGTGAGCAAAACATTAGAGAGTAGTGGCCATAACACCAAAAGAGGTGGCCCAGAGGCTTTTAGGGAATGAATTAAGATATAAGTCAAGCAATAAGCATTTATCAAGCCTAGTATGTGCCAGGCACTGTGCTAAGAGTTGGGAATACAAAAAAAGGACTAAAGATAGTCTTTAAGCTCAAGGAGCTCACACTTCCAAGTAAATAAATATGTACAAGCAAGCCACATGCAACATAAATGGGAAATAATTAAAAAGAGGAAGGCACTCAAATTAGGAAGTCAGAGAAAGTTTCTTATACAAAATTGGATTTTAGTTGGGACTTAAAGGAAGTCAGAGGGTGTATGGAGTGTTCAGGAGGACTAATGCCTCTGGTGTGAGGGCTTGCCCTGTTCACGGTCACTCAATCATCTTTGGTGTCTACCTGCATCCTGATGGTCCCACGTATGGATGGTGTGGTGGTGGCTGATGGAGCATCTGTGTTTTCTTGGTGTTGACTATTAGGCCAAAATTAGCACAAGCAGCAGAAAAGTGATCCATACTTTGTTGCGTCCCAGCTTCAGAGGCTGCATTGAGAGTACAATCATCTGCGAACCAAAAATCATGTACCAACAAACACTCCCTCCACTTTGGTCTTGGCTTGTAGCCTTTTCAAGTTGAAGAATTTACCACCAGTGCCGTGTTCATCCTCATTGAAAGCAATTGACAGGATGGCTGAAAACATCATGCTAAAAAGCATGGCAGCAAGCACACAGCCTTGTTTCACTCACTGGTGACTGGGAAGGCACGAGAGCATTGTCCATTATCTAGAACCCAGGAAGCATATGGTCATGAAATTGACGTATGATGCTGATGAATTTCTCCGAGCAACCAAATTTTGACATAATTTTCCATAAGCCCTCACAACTAACAGTATCAAAGGCCTAGGTCAGATCTACAAACATTGTACACAGACCTCTATTATGCTCCTGGCATTTCACCTGGAATTGTCCAGCATCAAACACCACATTGCCAGTTTCTCAGCCCTTTCTTAAGCCACACTGGCTCTCTCAGGTAGATGACCATCTTCCAGGTGAAGGATCAGACTATTAAAGAAGACTCTGGCAAGAATCTTGCCAGTGATGACTAAGAGAGAGACCCCCCCACCCCACCCCTCCCCATGATTGTCACAAGACAATCTATTTCCTTTACCTTTATAGAGATGGACAATGGAGGCATCCTTGGACTCCTGGGGGATAACCTCCTCTTGCCATATAACCTTTTCAATCACCTTTTGTATGAGTGATGGACCCCAAGTGCTTTGCCACAGGAAAGGAGCCTAATGGCACTCAAAACCTCTTCTTCGATTGGAGCTTCAGCTAGGGAGGGACTGACTTCAACAGTCAATGGTCTCAGCATTGATGATGGTCTGTTGAGAACACTATGGAAGTGTTCAGCCCATCTCTTTAGGATCATGTCCTTATGACTAATCAATATGGCTCCATCAGCACTGAGTAGTTGAGATGCACCATAGGTCTTTGGCCCATAAATAGCCTTCAGGGCACCATAAAAGTGCTTTGGATTATTACTATCAGGATAAAACTGAATTTCATCTGCCTTTTTACTGAGCCAAGAATCCTGCATCTCTCTAAGCTTTGCTTGTACTTTCCTTTTGATGGAATTAAATGCTGCCTTCTTAGAGATGGATAAGCTATCCTGCTGGTATAGCCTGTGGGGTTCCCGTTTTTCATTTAGCAGCTTCTGACTTTCCTCATCGTTTTCATCAAATCAGTCTTGGTGTTTTCAAGTGTTCTAACCCAGATGAACAAATGCAGTGCTATACACCAAACCTCTGAAAGCTGCCCACTCCTTTTCTGCTTCACTGTCGTCAACTGTGTGTTGGCTCAATTTTTCCTCCAAGTTAGCAACAAACTGTCACTGCTCAGAGAAAAGCTCTAATCTGTTGACATTAATTCTTCTGGCAGTCATTTTGCCTTGAAGACGCCACTTTTGTTGAATGTGAACATTTACCTTGGAAAGGATAAGTCTATGATCAGTCCAGCACTCTGCACCACACACTGCCTTTGTCATTCTCACATCCTGTCTGTCTCTTCTCCTTAAAATCACATAGTCTATTAAATGCCAGTGTTTGCCGCAAGGATGCATACATGAAGTTTTATTGTGTTTAGGTAAATGGAAGACAGTGTTGGTGATGAGAAGGTTATGAGATGCACAAGTAGCACTTTGTAGTAAGTGAACATTGCTGTTGCTGTTTCCAACTCCATTCCTCCCTAGGACTCCCTGCCAAATCCAGTAGTCTGAGCTTACTCTAGCGTCAAAGTCACAGAATTATAAGCCTGTCCCCTTTTGGCACATTGATGATAAGGGTCTCCAGGCCTTGATATAATTTTTCTTTGACCTCATCAGGGCTCATCACAGTGGGACAATAGGCACTGATGATGGTGGTGTGACATTTTCCTCCAAGTGGCAGTCACTTTCATGAGCCTGTTGTTTACTCCTTTTGGCAGGAATACAAGCTTGCTGACTAGTTTTGAATGCAAAACCTTCACCAGCTTCACAGCACTCCCCTTCACTGGGGCCACTCCAGAAAAACGTGTATCCAGCTCCAACTTCGGTAAGCTGGGCTTCATTTGCCAGCCTTGATTCACTCAGGGCTGCTATTTGGATGGGATACTTGCCGAGTTCCCTTGCAACAAAAACTGTTTGTCTTTCAGTCTATTGGATTTTGTGTTGTCTATAAGTGTGAGCACATTCCATGTGCCGATGGTAAGTGGACTTGTCTTTGCAGATGTTTTTGTACATTTCTTTGTGTCTCGACCGAAGAGCGGGCTCCCCGCATGCTGCAGTAATCAGGCCAGGGTTGGGTAAGCAGAGAATTTTTAGGGCACCTTTTCTAGCCCCTTCGTCACACCAAGAGGTGAGCAGTGTGATCCTTAAAAAGACTGCTTAGACACCCAGGAGGTTGCTGAATCCCACTGTTGAATTCCCAGTGAGAAATGACCCTTTGGCCTGAGCCTGTATGCAGGATTGTGACTACAGCTCCCAGTGAATCTGCACCTGCTGCTTCATCACTTGCCTGTTGCCACAGGACTTTGAGATATGTATAATGGTAAAACAGTATGGGTGATATCTTTTGATTCATGAGTAAATTGTATTTAAGTGAGGCAGAGTTGCACGAAATTGTCAGCCTCATTCTCTCCTCCAGAGTCATCTCAGTCCAGTGGCAGGCCAGAATCAAGTAGTGTACTTTCCAGGGATGTACACATTGATGAAGTTGACACACGCACTGCCAGAGCTAGCTCAGTGTTTGGGAGGCTCAGAAGGAAAGTATGGGAGAGAAGAGGTGTTAGACTGATTACCAAACTGAAGGTCTACAGAGCTAGGGTGCTGACCTCATTATTGCATGCCTGTGACACCTGGACAGTCTACCAGCATCATGCCAGGAAACTGAATAGCTTCCATTGGAATTGTCTTAGGAAGATTCTGAAGATCACCTGGCAGAATAAGGTACCAGACACTGAGGTCCTTATTAGAACTAGACTGCCAAGCATTCAAATTTGCTTCAGAGAGCACAACTCCAATGGGCTGGCCACACTGTTCAAATGCAAAATGTACGCTTGCCAAAAAGTCTATTTTATGGAGAGACTCACACAGGGCAAGTGTTCACATGGTGGTCAGAAGGAGCAATTCAAGGCTACTCTCAAGGTCTCTTTTAAGAACTCTAGAATTGATTGTGTGACTTGGGAGACACTGGCACAGGACTGTTCAGCATGACATTCCCACATTGGAGAAGGTGCTATGCTCTATTGAGCAAAGCAGAATTGAAACAGCTCAAAGGAAACACAGGATGTGCAAATTTAGAATATCCACCCCAAATATTCACTATTTGTGCCCAACCTGCAATAGAGCATTCCGAGCTCATATTGGTCTGATCAGCCACAGTCATACACTTTGACACTTGACTCTAGCATAGTGACGTCATTTTGGTCCTCTTCAAGAACAAAGGACAACAACCAATCAACTACCTGCCACCTAACTCTCACCTGTGACTCCAAGAAGCTGTAGCATACCCAGCGACCACACCCAATAAAGTGTATCAGCAGAAAGGCCAAACCTAGTTGAAGCTAACCAACAGGCCTCAAACCTATCCTATCAATGACTTAGGGGTAGATAAGAACAATTTGTTATAACAGCCATAACGGTGACTGAAGCAGGTGCTGTGGAACACTCAAGAGCCTGGTCAGACACCAAAGATGCCAACGTCATATACTGCATCCCAGGCCATTACCAGTTGTCCTGAAGACTTTTATCCTGCCACTGGACTTCGATGACTCAGCAAGGGACAGTGAGGCTGATAACTCTGTGCAACTCTGCCTCACTTAAATTTAACTGCAAGTCAAGACAACACCCCATGATGTCACCACCCCTCTTGGAAAATGAAGGACACACAACAAAGGAAACCAGAGAAGCCGGAAGATACAAATAAGGAGGAAAAGCATTCTCAGCATAGGGAACAGTCAAAGAAAATTATAACAGAGTCAGGAGATAGTGTCTTGTTCAAGGAACAGCAAGGAGGCCTGTGACATTAGAGCAAAGAGTGTATGTTGGGAAATAAGGTGCAAGAAAACTGAAAAGGTGGGGGAGCCTAGGTTATGAAGGGCTTTAACTACCAAACAGATGATTTTGTATTTGATCCTGGAGGCAACAGGGAGTCACTGGAGTTTATTTTGGGGGGGAGGGATTGGGGGAGAAGGGGAAGGGAAAGAGAGTGAAATGATCAGAGGAATATACATTATAGGAAAATCACTTTGGTGGCTGAATGGAGAATAGACTGGAAAGAGCAGAGACTTGAGGCAGGCAGAACCACTAGCAAGCTATTACAACAGTCCAAACATGAGGCAATGAGGGCCTGCACCAGGGTGTGACAGTTATGAAAAGGGAGAAGGGGCCATATTCGAGGGATAATAAGAATATAGAATTGACAACACTTGGCAACAGAATGAATGTACAAGGTGAGAGATAGTGAGGGGTCAAAGATGACACTCAGATTGTAAGTCTGGAGGACTGGGAGGATGGAGGTGTCCTCAACAGCAACAGGGAAGTCTGAAAGAGGGGAGAGTTTAGGGGAATGAATTCAGCTTTGGACATGTGGAGTTTAAGATGTCTACTGAAGATACCCAGACATCTGGACAAAGGTCTGAAAAGCAGTTAAACAGGCAAGCCTGGAGGTCAACAGAGAGGATGTATCTATTCTGTCTAATTTTCCGAAGTGATTCTATATCTTCAAAATTAAGTATCCAACTCTATCATAAACCACTAGAAAAGCGCCTTTTCTCTGGGGAACGAACACTGTAGCCTAAAATTCTGCCAAGCAATGCCACTCTATCCTGAAAGAATCAACAGAAATTGTGTATTTTGTTCCTAGAGAGCAACTACCTCCCTCTATAGACTTGAACTAGCACAAGTAAACATGAATATGAAAACTAATCAAATTTTTCAAGTTTGTTAAAAATAAAGTCTAAAGAGAATGAAGAATATCAATGGGCATAATCAAGAGGAGAAAGAATTATTACTAAACACTAAATACCTCGCTTCTTCACTAAAAAAATCATCATTCTAGAGAGGGGCACTGTAGAGGGCAGAGTCTTAAACAAGGAAAGATGGGAGGGTACCAACAGGGTAGAAATCAAGAGATGTGACACTACGTGTACGAGACTATTTACTTTGTATATGTACTCACACACATACACATTGTTACCCCTGGTAGATTAGAAGTTCCTTGAAGAGGGGGGCAGAGCCAAGATGGCGGCTGGGAAGCAGGGACTGGCGTGAGCTCCCCGCCAAGTCCCTCCAAAAACCTATAAAAAAAAATGGCTCTGAACCAATTCTAGAGCTGCAGGACACACAAAATAGCAGAGGGAAGCAAGGCTCCAGCCCAGGACAGCCTGGATGGTCTCTGGGGAAGGTCTATCCCACACGGAGCTGGGAGCGGAGCAGAGCCCAGCGTGGGCAGCGCGGATCAGCCAGACCAGGAGCCTGGCGGAGCGTGCCCTAGCGCCCTGAATCAGTGAGCTCCAGCAGTTACCAGACTTCTCAACCCACAAACACCAAAGACAACAGAGATGGTTAGTGGGAAAAGCTGCTGGGGACAGGGAGTATGCAGTTCAGCCACCGCCCCTGGGGCAGCGGAGGTGGGGCAGCTACAGAACTACAGCTGCAGTTGCTTCTGGCCCCAGGCCCACCTGGTGGGAGGAATTAAGTGGCAGATCAGAGCAGGAGTGAAGAGCCTGCTGAAGATCTAAGTCCAGTCCAGGTTGGGGGTTCTTGGGGAAGGAGAAGTGCTGGTGTGGCAGAGCTGGCACATCCCCCCAAGCATGTAACATAGAACTCTGTACTCTACAAGCGGTCATACCCCACTGAAAACCTCAAGTGTCAAGTAACTTGGCTGGGAACATGGCCAGGCAGCGAAAACGCACCCAGATTCAGTCTCAGACTCTGGAATCTTTCTTTGGTAATGAAGAAGACCAAAACACACAGCCAGAAGAAGTCAACAAAGTCAAAGGGCCTACAACGAAAGCCTCTAAGAAAATCATGAACTTGTCTCAGGCCATGGAAGAGTTCAAAAAGGATT
>CM053624.1:185513043-185563523 GCA_028646595.1 Phalanger gymnotis | reverse complement strand
CCTACCCAGCAAAACTGAGTATCATGCTCCAAGGCAAAATATGGATTTTCAATAAAATAGAGGACTTTCAAGCTTTCTCAGTGAAAAGACCAAAGCTGAATAAAAAATCTGACTTTCAAACACAAGAATCAAGAGAAGCATGAAAAGGTAATCAAGAAAAAGAAATTGCAAGGGACTTACTAAAGGTGAACTGTTTTGTTAACATTCCTACATGGAAAGATGATGTGTATGATTCATGAAACCTCAGTATTAGGGTAGCTGAAGGGAATATGCATATGTATATATATATATATATATATATGTATATGTGAGTGTGTATGTATGTATATATGTATGTGTATATATATACATATATATATAGAGAGAGAGAGAGAGAGAGCGGGCACAGAGCAAGTTTAAGATGAAGTGAAGATATCTAAAAGAAATAAAATCAAATTAAAGGATGAGAGAGGAATATATTGAGGGGGGGATATAGGGAGAGATAGAATGGGGTAAATTATCTCACATAAAAGTGTCAAGAAAAGGCAGTTATGTAGGAGGAGAAGGGAGGGTAGGTGAGGGGGAATGGGTGAATCTTGTTCTCATGGCATTTGACCTGAGGAGGGAATACCATACATACTCAATTGGGTATCTTACCCCACAGGAAAGAAGGAGGAAGAAGATAAAAAAAAGGAGGATGATAGAAAGAAGAGCAGATGGGGGTGGAGGTAATCAAAAACAAACACTTTCGAAAATAGACAGGGTCAAGAGAGAAAATTGAATAAAGGGGGATAGGATAGGAAGGAGCAAAATACAGTTATAGTCTTTCACAACATGAGTATTGTGGAAGAGTTATACGTAATGATACGCATGTGGCCCATGTTGAATTGCTTGACTTCTTAGGGAGGGTGGGTGGGAAGGGAAGAAGGGAGAGAATTTGGAACTCAAAGTTTTAAAAACAGATGTTCAAAAACAACAAAAGAAAAGTTTTTGCATGCAACTAGAAAATAAGATACACAGGCAATGGGGCGTAGAAATTTATCTTGCCCTACAAGAAAGGAAGGGAAAAGCGGATGGGAGGGGAGTAGGGTGATGGAAGGGAGGGCTGACTGGGGAACAGGGCAACTAGAATATATGCCATCTTGGAGTGGAGGGGGAGGGTGGAAATGGGGAGAAAAGTTGTAATTCAAACTCTTGTGAAAAATCAATGCTGAAAACTAAATATATTAAATAAAATTTAAAAAAAAAAAGTTCCTTGAAGGGGAAAGGCAGCTTCATTTTTTTTTCATCGTATCCCCGGTACTCAGTATGTTTGTTGACTAGATCAAGACAGGAGGTATTGTGAAAGAGAACAGTGACCTTATTGACTATGGGACTTTGGGCAAATCATTTAATCTCTCTGAGCCTTGGTTTCCTTATCTGTAAATTCAGGGGGTTGGGCTAGATCAAAGGTGTAAAACACATGCGGCTCTTATGTCCCTGAAGCAAATTAAAATGTAACTGGGGAAATATTTTTTTTAAAGATAAATAAAAATACAATAAAGCACAAATAAAACTAAGTCAACATAAAGCCTACATGGCTCCTCATATACAGTTTAGTGGCCCTGTTTCTATTTGAGTTTCACACCACTGCACCAAATGACCTACATGATCTAAATCTATGATCCTATGCCTACCTTCCATTCCAAAGGACGGGTTGTCTCAACCACCAAGGACAAATGGCTTAGATAAAAGGTAGAGAGACTCCAAGTGAGGAAATACTGGCCTCAGAATGTATATGGTAAAGGAAAGGGCATAGAAAAGGATTAGGCCCCAAAATATGATACACAAAGTCCTACTGCCTAATCTAGGAACTAATATATCCAAAAATAAAGCACTTCACAAGAAGATGAAAGAAGAGAACACGGTAAGAGTTATGGAACAGATCTGTAAGTGCACAGAGAGACAGACTGAAGAAGTAAAAACTGAGTGCCCGAAATACCACACTGTGTGATGGAATGGGAAAAACAAAGACATGACAGAATAAAGACATACAAATGTCATGAAAGGAAGGTATGGAAGGTTAGAATCCAGAGTATCTTAGATGAGGTATGCGACGGAAAGGGGGAAATTATGTATCATGCTATTATCTAGACTGGAAAAGAGAAGGGTAGATAATAAAAACCATTAAGCAATAAAGTAAGTAGAGGCCAAGGATAAAGATCTGAATACAAACCAAGTAATGACAGTATAAACAATAAGTCACAGCAACAATAACAAATATTCTACAGAGAATAAGGAGGAAGTGCACCAAAATTTATAGGTTAAATCTCAAGTAGTTCTCAGGAAAATTTACATCTCTGAAAAGATATATTTCCAGACTATAAGAATGAACTGAGCATGCAAACAAAACCAACTAGAAAAATCACAAGTTAACCCCAAAATAAACACAAAGTAAATCTTAAAACTTGGAAAAAAATACACTTCAAAATAAAAGATATAATGAGTTGTTTTTAAAAACTTAACAAAACTCGTTGCTGTTGTTGTTGAGTTGTGTCTGACTCTTTATGACCTTGTGGACCACACTGTCCATGTGGTTTTCTTGACAAGGATACTGGAGTTGTTTAAAGCAAAGGTTCAGTGACTGGCCTAGGGTCAAAGGGCTAGTAAGTGTCTGAGACCACATTTTAGCTCAGGTCTCCTTGACCCCAGGTTCAGCGCTCTGTCCACTGAACCACCTAGCTGCCAAACAAAAGAAATCAACCATTAACTAAGTTGATTAAAAAAGAGAAAAAGAAACATCAAACTCACAAAAAATAAACAAGATAAACTCAGTGAAAAGTAAAAGTATGAAAAAATATCATACACAATGGATTGTCAACAAAATGAAAAAATTTGAAGAAAATTATCAACACAAATAGAATTAACTAAAAAAATTAGAATTAATCAAGGGAGTTCCTTTATCAATTAGATAAGCTTTTAATCAATATGATGAGCCTTTTTGTCTGAAGCACCTAAGGGGCATATACCCATGAAGAAAATAAAAATATACACTAAATACCTCCTTTAGAGGAGAAAGAGAACTCCAAATTGGTTTTCATTGACTGAATCTGCCTTCAAGCTGATTACCTCTTCCTCTCTCCATGTTCTATACAAGGGAGTCAGAGAGATTCTTGCTGTTCACAAGGCAGAGCAATACAGCAACAGCACAGTTTTACATCCTTTAAAGAGGAGGGAAATGAGTATGAATGATACTGTCATCATTTGCATAGCCTTTTTCCCCAAACCACCTCCAAAATGGGTGCTTGAGGAAGGAACATATGAGTTTTAAGAGTGCCTAAATACTCAAAGCCAGCTTTCTGGGCATCAGTCAGAAATAAGTTCCTGAGAGTAAGCTTTCCCAACTCTAAAACGTCTTTTTAGGGTTGAGAACCCTGTAGGATATTTTCACCGATATTAAAGCACTTTAAATTCCTGGAAAAGCGTAAGACAAAAGCAGACAAATGCTTACACACACTACTCAAGAGGGCACACTGTTAGCAGCTTTATAGAATCTGGGCTCTATAAACTATTTGTTTTTAATCTGTTGAAAGCTATTTCAATATAATTAGTTTCCTTTATAATCCTGTACATTTTATGTTAGACATATACAAATATTTTTCTGAAAAGGGGTCCTTAGGCTTTTTCAGAAAGTCAAAGGGGTCCATGGTACAAAAAAAGCACTACTTATGTTCACTAGCCCTTAGCTCCTGTGAAGAAGACCAAAGAATTTCAATTCTCTATCACTAAGATCCAGGAAACTGGCCTTTTCACCTAAGCTGAACCCTAGAGGCTGCCTCACCAAATTTGAGAATTCCTAAGTTTGAAAATTCAGATATTAGCCATTCTAAAGAAAGAAGAGGACAGGCCACGCAATTACTGAGCAGTGTCCATCCTAGGAGAAAAAGAAAGAGAGCTCATACTGGCTCTGAAGCTGAGAGGATGGGAAAGTGTGCAGAAAGAGATTAAGGCTAGCCAACCCCAGTCATTCCAGTAACTTGGAGAGTACAGGTCCAACACAAAGATGATTGTTTCTTCAGCAGGCCCTAAAGAAATGCTAACCACTATCATATGAGAGAAAAAACCCTCCAAATCACTAATACAAAAAACACAAATTAAAACAGCTCTGATGTCTCACCTACAATTGGTAAACTGGCAAAGATGAAAAAAGATGGAAATAATCAATGTTAGGGCAACTGTGGAAAGACAGACACACTAATTTATTTCTGACGGAGCAGTGAATTAGTTTCTGGAAAGCAATTTGGAATTGTGCAAATAAAGTGGCTGAAATGTCCCTATTCTTTGACCCAGACATTGCACTGTTGCATATATACCAAGGAAATCAGTGATTTTTTTTAAAAGGCCCTATATACATTAAAATATTTATAACTGCACTTTTGTGGCACCCTGGAAACCAAGTAGATAGACACTGATTAGGGAAGAGCTAAAAATAAACTGTGCCACATGAATTTAATAAAATATTACCGTGCTGTAAGAAACAACGAATACAAGGACAACAAAGAAGCTTTATGAAAAGCTTCTGGAAAAAACTACGTGAACTGATGCAGAGTGAAGTAAGGAGGGTCAAAAATACAACATACACAATGACTATGGCAGTGTAACTGGAAAGAATTACCACAAAACTAGGAAAAATGAACGTTGCAGAATTATTAAAAAATAAGCATGGCCCCAAAGAGAAATGTTAGTCAGTCAATAAGCATTTAGTAAGTGACTACTATGAGCCGAGTCCTCTACTAAGCACTGGAAAGACAAAGAAAAAATGATGAGTACAGAGACATATGAAAAGATTCATAAGAACTGATAAAAAGTAATAAGAGCCAAGAAAACAATATACAAAATGACGACAACGTTTATGAAAAGAACCACAAAATGTAATCGAAAATTAAAGTTGCAAAATTACAAAGAACAGGCTCAACCCCAAAGAAGAGATATGGGAATATGTCTTCCCTGCCTCCATTCCTTTCCATGATGGAGGTTTTCCCAGGTATAGAACATTGTATTTATTGTCAAATTTTTTCAACATTATTGGTCAATTTTGCCGATCCTCTTTTTCTTTTTTCTTTAAAAATAGAAATCTGCTCTTCTCAGCAACACAAGGTACAAAGACGACTCCAAAGGATTCACGATGGAGAATGCTATCTACATCCAGAGAAAGAACTATGAAGTATGAATGCAGATTGAGGCACACTTCATGCTAGCCATTTTTCCCCCCTTTTTTTTTTCTTTTTCTCTCTTTTGTTTCTGATTTTGGGCTGGTTTATTTTTTTTTTGGTCCTGTTTATTCTTTCGCATGATTCATTTCATTGATCACAGTTGTCCATAACTTGACTAGTGTGCAAATTAATTCAATGCGAAGTTATACGGGGAAGCTATATGGGATTCCATGCCATCTTGAGGAGGAAGGAGGGAGAGAGGCAAGAAAATCTGGAACTCAAAATTATGTAGAACTGAGTGTTGTAAACTAAAATTAAAAAAAAATGCTATTAAAAAATAAAAAAAAATAGAAGTCTGTTATAAAGGATGGGCATCTAGGAGAAAGAGAGGCATGCAGGGAAAAATTTAGAGACTATAAAAAAAGATACCAATAAACTTATCTTAACAAGTATGTAATAAATTCCACTCATTACTTGTTTGTTTTTAAAGACTGTTTGACCTCACAAACAGCAAACTGGTAAAGATGAAAAAAGTAGTGTTGAAGGAAAGGCACACACATTCCATTAGCAGAGCTGTGAATCTATTCAAGCATTCTAGAAACCTATTTGGAACTATATTTAAAAAAGACACCAAAACACTCACCTTCACATCCTTTAATCCAGAACAAAGGGTACCATAAAAACAATCAATCTTTGTGGCAGCAAAAGACTAGAAACAAATTGGATACTGATGTTGGGAAATCACTGCACAAACTGTGGTATATGATTGTATAAGACTATCACTGTTCTATAAGAAGTTCGGAATATGAGGAATTCAGAGAAATATGGGAAGACATATGACCCGAAAGAATGAAGATGAGGAGGATCGTAGATCTAAAGCTGCAGGGGACCTTGGGAGTTTATATCTAGTTAAACTCTCTCATTTTAAAGTCAAAGAAACCAAGGCTCAGACAGAACAAATGACATCCCCAAGGTCATTCCGGTAGTAGGTAGAACACCAAATTCATGGTTCTTTCCACTGCACCAGGCAGTCTGAGAATAATATGTATGATGACTACAATAATATAAGTGAAAACAGCACAAATGCTATAAAACAGATTAACTGCAATGATCATTCTTGGCTTCAGAGAACAATGAAAAATAAAACACACTTCCTTCTAAGTAGATAAGGGTAACAAAAATGTAGAATGAATGCTGCACAAGCTAACAAATGTGGCTGTTTTGTTGCTTGGATTTTGCTTATTTTCTTCAAAGGGGAAGATTCAATGGACTTGGTGAATAATATTGGGAAATTATTATAGAAAACCAAAAGACATAAAAAATACCATAAATTCTACTCCTTATAGAGGCATTAAATGGCAAATTCTCTTAACATTAAATTCATCACTTTAATCAAGATGCTCACAAACACAATGATCTTAAAATACAACCTGACAGTGCCAGAGTGCATCAAAAGTAACAGGTCTTAAAAGCTGTAAGATGAAAATTCACGTTGTAACTCCAAATCCAATGTTCCTTTCATGATATTGTCTGTCATCTATTTAATCTAATGCAAAACAACCAATCTGTTCTTTATAGGGTCCTTAGAGTATCTTTTAATTATCTAAATCATACCAGAAGCAAGGGCATCATGCTACAGGGAAAGAGCACAAGACCTAACTCCCAGATCACCATTCCAGTTATGCCAGTATGTAACTGCGTGATAACAAACATTGTTAGAAGCGCATGGTACCCACTATGTATCAGGCACTGAGGATACAAACACAAAAAATTAAACAGTCCCTGCCCACAAGAAGCATCCATTCCATACCAATGGGGAAGACAAGAAATATATATAAAAATAGAGATAGCAGAAATATAAAGTCGATTAGATACAAGGTAGTTAAATATAAGATAGAACGGGAAGGTGCTTCATATATCTAGTTGAAAATATCAATTTCACAGACACACACACACAGAAAATGTGTCAAGTCTGTATTAATCAGAAGGTTGGGAAGAGGCAGCATAATGTGTGTGTAATGGACAGATGAAGATCTCAGTTTGAATGGCTGGGCAAATCATTTAACTTCTCTGGGCCTCAGTTTTCTCATTTATAAAATGAAAGGTTAGATTTGATGACTTCTAAGGTCCCTTCCAGCTCCTTCTGATAGGTGCCTCCACCTTCTCTCCTCATACTCTCCTTAACCCTTTGCAATCTGGCTTCCACCAAAACCGCTCTCTCCACAGTTACTAACGATCAGTCTCTTAGTTGTCAAATCCAATGGCATTTTTCTCAATCATTCTCCTTAACCTCTCTGAAACCTTGAACACTGCTGATCACTCTCTCCTCCTGGATATGCTCTTCTCTCTAGGTTGTGGAACATCACTCTCTCCTGGTTCTCTTCCTACCTATCTAACCATTCCTTCTCTACATCCTTTGTTGGATCCTCTTCCAGATCATGCCTTGTGTCCTGAGCCCTCTTCTCTTCTCCCTCTATACTACTCCACTTGGCTATCTCATCAGCACCTCTGGACTTAATTACTATCTCTATACTGATGATTCTCAAATCCACCTCTCCTGCCCCAAACTCTCTGCTGACCTCCAATCTTGCATCCATCTCTAACTGCCTTTCAGACACCTGCAACTGGATGTTCAGTAGACATCTTAAATGTACCTAACTTAAACTAATTATGCGCAAAAGGGAATTCATCATCTTTCCCCCTAAGAACTCCTCTCCTACCTTCTCTATTTCTGTGGAGGTCAATATCATAAAATCACTTAGTCCCTCAGGTGCCCAATCTAGAAGTCATTCTCACCTCCTCACTATCTCTCACCCTCCATATCCAATCTGTTGCCAAGGGCTAGATTTCACCTGTGTAATACCTCTAAAATATACCCCTTCTCTCCTCTGACACCACTACTACTCTAGTGCAGGCTCTCTTTACTTCATGCCTGGATTACTTTAATAGCCTGTTGATGGGTCTGTCTACCTCAAGTCTCTCTCCACTCCAATCCATTTTGTATTCAGTCACTATTTTCCTAAAATACAGGTCAAACCATCTCTCTCAGTGCTATCTACATCCAGAGAAGGAACTATGAAGTATGAATGCAGATCGAAGCACACTTCATGCTCGCCTTTTTCTCCCCCCCTTTTTTTCTTTTCTCTTTTGTATTTGTTGTTGGGTTGTGTTTTTAGTTTTATTTTTGGTTCTGTTTCTTCTTTCTCATGATTCATTCCATTGGTCATAATTCTTCTCTACAACTTGACTAGTGTGTAAATTAATTCAATGCCAAGTTATACATGGAAGTTATATGGGATTTAAGGACTGATCTGTGTCAGTGTGAGAACAGTAGCCAAAGGGAACCATCCTACTTGGGGAGGTGGGGGGGAGGGAGGAAAGAAAATCTGGAACTCAAAATTATGTAGAATCGTGTGTTGCAAACTAAAAATTAAAATTAAAAAAAAAAACATATCTCTCTCTCTCTCTCTCTCTCCTCCCACTCAATAAACTCCAGTGGCTCCCTATTGCCTCCGGGATCAAAGACAAAATCCTCTGGTATTCAAAGCCCTTCATGACCTAGCCCCTTTCTGCCTTTCCAATCTTCTCACACCTTACTCCCCAATAGGCCCTCTATGATACTGCAACACTGGCTTCCTAAATATCTCAGGAACAAGATGCTCCATCTCTTGGCCCCAGGCATTTTCTCTAGCTGTCCCCCAAGCCGGGAATGTACTCCTTCCTCAGTTTCTCCTCCTTAACTCCCTAGCTTCCTTTAAGTATCAGATAAAATTCCTTCTTTTACAGGAAGGCCTGTCTTAATTCTAGTTCCTCCCCTCTCTTGATTACTTCCTATTTACCATATATATAATTTGCTTTGCATATATTTGTTTGCATGTTGTCTCCCCGGTCTGACTGGAGGCTTTTTGAGGACAGGGTCTGTCTTTTGCCTCTTTGTGCATCAACAGGGCTTAGCACCATGCCTGGCCCAGAGCAGGCACTTCACAAATGCTGACTGCTATTATCCTCTGATCTTCGGACTACAGGTACAGAACAGATTGTGTACACTGTCAGACCTGGGCTAACTGGATGCTTTTACATAACTGTTTTTCTTTGACATAGTATGTTACAGTAAGGAAAAAAAAAACTTTTGGCTTTGGACTCAGAGCCTACATTCGAGTTCCTACTCTGCCACTTAATAGATATGTGAATTTAGGCAAGGCACGTAACCACTCTGGCCTTAGTTTCTTCAACTGTAAAATGAAAAGATTGGATCAAATTACCTCTGAGTCTTCTAGCTCTAAGTCTAGGAGAATACAAAAAGGAAAAATTCAAGCTGAAAGAGGAGCAGGAAAAAAGTTATAAAGACAAAATAAACAGTAAAATAATAAAAAATTTTAATAATTACAATGTGGATTAAACTAAAATTCTCTCATACATTAAAAAGGAAACTTCAAATTATATATAATTATTCTATTTAAAACTATAGATTTCCTATACCTGGAGCTTAATGAGTAGAACGGAATAAGCTCTGAACATTTTGCTGAAAGGGCTTGAAACAACCCAACAACTTTTAAGGTGACGAAGGTGTCCCGAACGCCTACTTGCCAAAAACATCTAATTCTGTTTAAAATGAATGTGGTAAAAAAAGAAAGCAAGTGAGAAATACCAATAGAACGGTGCCAAAAGAGGTACGATTTTACCAGAAGCTAGTGTAACTTGCTACTAATAGGTCAGAAAAGGTTACCACAACAGATGCAATGGGATTTAAGGACTGATCTGTGTCGGTGTGAGAACAGTAGCCAAAGGGAACCATCCTACTTCCTGTGTGATCTCATTTGAAGTACCCTCCGTATTGAATTTCTTGAACCTATAGCTGTAATTATTTATATAGCTATTTATATTTTCAACAAATGGTGGAAACAAGTAGTAAAATTATCATGAGTCAAATTTGCTACTTAACAGTTCTTACTTTAAAAGAAGAAACTGTAAGAAAGTAATCTAAAGCCCTAATGAATCATATACAACACCTGTAGATTTCATTTTTCAACGCTCAAGAGACAAACACATACCTATCTCTAGCATGTGGCTTACAAAAAGTCAGTTCTGCAGAGAGGACTTGGCAGAATCTCATCTAATTTACTTTCTATTTGCAGCATTACTTCCCAAATTTACAAACTCCTGTCAGCCACTTTTATTAGTATGTTAGCTAACAGCTCCAGGGATATTGTCTTCCTCATTTACCAAAAAAAAAAAAAAAAATAGCAATACCACATGGTAAGTAACATAATTAACCCTACTTAATCCAGTGCGGCAAACCAATTTCCAACTTAAAAATTCCATAAACTCCAGATTCTGTCTCCTTAAATTTTGTCTTGTTTTTGGTCTGGACATGTAATTTCATTGGTGTAGGGGAACACTTACTTAGTTAAGGACTTTCCCAATGAATTCAAAGGTCAACTGTTTTACAATTTAAATCTTAGAAAGTAGCCTAGGGCACTATAGAAGTTAGATGGCTTGTCCAAGGTCACACAGCCTATAAATGTCAGAAGCTGCTCTTGAACTCATGTCTTTCTAACTCAAAAGCTATCTCCAGCAACTATCCTCATTCCATACAACATTGCCTAACAAGTTTACCATCCTTTAATGTAGCAGTCTCCAAAGTGGGGGAGACGGCTTGACTTCTCCTAATCAACCAATCACCAGGGAATTATCTCCCACACATTCAGTCACCTAGATTTATTACCTCAGTCTCATCCTCAACTATTCATTCTTCACCATCCCCCATATCTAATCAGTTGCCAGGTCTAGTTAATTCTCCCTCGCAGCTGGCCCCTCCTCTCTACTCAAGTAGTTACTACCATAGTTCAGGCTCGTATCTCATTTACTGGATCATAGTAAAAGCCTCCTTATTAGTCTCCCTGGCTCAAGTCTTGATCTTCTTCAATTCACCCTCCGTACAAATGCCAAAGAAACTTTCTTCATGCATGGATCTAGCCTCATGGCTCCCCTAATCAATAAATTCTAATGACTTCCTATTATCTAAAATCAAGCATTACTTCATCTCTAATTTATCATTTCAAATTTCTATTTTGTTTTAAAATGTACATAATTGTACAATAGTACAAATATATAATTCATAAATAAACATACATATACAGAGTGTATATGCTTAATTTCTTTTTTTTACTGATACAGATGAGCGATCAAAAAAGCTTAGAAAGTATTGCTCTCAAGGATGAATATCTGGAATCTGCCAAAGTAATGCAACACAATTTCTTCAGATAGTTACAAAATTAGCATCACTGAACTAAGGTACATAAACTACCAAGGTAAAAACATTCATTAGAATGTACAAATCCTGCTAAGATTTCTGTGGATATAGTTTTTAAAACTTCAGTGTCAAAAAGCACTTATATCAAACTTTTCTCATTATCATTATCAACTTTTCTCAAGGTCACACACTTTTGGCTGTGTTTAAGATGAACTTAAGATCTGGATGTATTTTAAGGTAAAACCTTAAAAATTTGAATCTGATTCTCCTAAACACTGAAAAAAGCAAAAGCATTCTACAAATGAGAAGAAAAAAAATAGACGTTTCCCTTCAGAAGAAGGACTAACCCAAACCTACAAACCTATTTTAGTGTATTTGTATTGTTAAGCAGCTTTCCATTCTCATCCCTGGAATTTAGTACCTCTGAAATCACCAATTCATATATTCTTTACATTCAAACTCCTTGTGCCACAACATTAAACCCAAATTTACCTACAACCAACCACAAAGCAGAAAATAACCAAAAATCACATCCCCATTGACAAATGGGACAACCCTTTTGAGACTATCCAGTGAATAATTAAGACAAAATATCAGCAGTGAGACCCTTCAAATGACTAAATATTTCATCCAAAGGAAAAATGAAAAAGGCTTCCCCATAATTTCAATTCAAAATGTGTAACTTTTCCTAAAACTGGTTTTGTTCCTGCTTCAAATGCATTTAAATAGCTGTAATTTTTTTAAGTTATAAAAAATTTTATAAGGCATCTAGGTGACACAGTAGATAGAGCACTGGGCCTGGAGTCAGGAAGACTCCTCTTCCTGAGTTCAAATGCAGGCTCAGACACTTAATAGTAGTAGAACCCTGGGCAATTCCCTTAACTTTGGTTGCCTCAGTTTCTTCATCTATAAAATGAGTTGGAGAAGGAAATGGCAAACCACTCCAGTATCTTTGCCAAGAAAACTGCAAATGGGATCACCAAGAGTTGGACACAACTGAAACCACCACAACAATCTTTTAATAAGTATCACTGGATATGTCTGTTCTTAACAATGCTTTGATAAAAATAAAATATACTATTTACACTTGTAGTAAAACAATAACCCAACTAGTTAGTAGGTTAAAGTTACTTTAAGAGTACTAACCTATTAAGTGTTTAATTAAAGTGTTTAATTCTTATATTCTGCAAAGTGGAAATGAAAGTAATAGCCTTTACACATAAGAAACAATCTAAATAATGGGCCAAAAAAAAAAAAGGTAGGAATGAAAAGATCATTCCAAATATTTAGCACCAGCCTATCGAGCAAAGGGGATTAAGATTAATAGAAATCTATGCAGAACTAAACTAAGATTGTAAGACAGAACCTGCAATTAATGCCAGAATTACTCTGTGGAGGCAAAAAATAGAGACAAACAAGATTAGAATCTTGTCTCAAGACTCTAGGGAGACACAGATTCTGTGTCACAATTTTAGTACTGACAAAATAATCCATGGAAAATACATAGTGGACAAAGAGGCTAGCTTTGGAGTTCCTGTGCTGCCTCTCAGAGCCCTTCTCAAAGTTAAATCCTAATTGCCATTTTCACAAGCATCGGGATAAAGTAAAAATGTGTGATTTATTTCAAATAAATTTGACAACTCTGAATGAAAATCCCATATTTGGGCCATCTTTTTTTTTTTAAATGTGCTATTGCCATTATTGCATGAGTGGAGAAAGTTTTGAAAAAGGAAGAAAAAAAATCAAAGTCCATTAAAAATCTTAGGAAGGTAGCAGACTGAAAAAAAAAAAACAGATTAGCAGTAGCAAACCTGAGAAGATAGCCCTTGTACCCTAGGGCTCAAACTCAAAGCAAACATTCACTCCAAAACAGGAGACAAATTTAGTTCACTTATAACAGACTCTAGTTTTCTCTGTCCCTCTCCCACCCTATTCTTGCTTCCAGACTGGTTCAATTTAGCACTAGTGAGATAAAAATAATCCCTGGACTGGATACTGGTGTACATGTCTCCTTTTAACTACAGTAGATGCATGAAAAAAAGAAGGTATAGACAAAAGGTAAAACTCCAGGCTTTTCCATCCATAAAATCTGTGTGCATATGTACATGTATTTGTGTACACAAAAAACACACTTTACTGAAATGACAAGAGATAAGCAGCCTGGTCCAGTGAGAAAAGTGCTACATTTGGAGTTAAAGGTCCTGAGTTCAAATCCTAGTTTTGCCATTCGCTAATCATACAAGTTTGGACAAGTCACAACCTCTATAGACTTCAAGTATCCTCAACTGTAAAATTAAGAGAGTGTATTAATGACCTCTCAATCTATAATCCAGTACTTTTCTATCGTATCTATGATAAGTATTTCATGTCACATGAGTTCACCAAGAACAAGGTCATGATATGCCTGACAACTTCACCTAACGAAGTTTTCAGGAACATATCTATTTCCTATGCTAAGGGGCATCTCTGTTGCAGGGAGCATGAGAGAGTTTGAGAAAGACATGGATGGAGGAAGGGCATCAACAAACAGTAGGCCACTTCTCTATAAGCCTACCACTGGTCAGAAAAGAGAGACCAAAAAAGCACCGTCAAGGTAAAAGGTGAAGACACTGGTTCCAAGGAGAGCAAAGTAAAGGACACGCTCACGTGGCTGCTATTGCTCTTGCTACCAAAGGTGAAGGAGTACGGTACCCTCTATTCTGCCTGTGCTTACCTTTGTTAACTTTTTTTAACACTCAAACTGTGCCACAAGAATTGAAGTCCTAGGAAGCTTAACATTGGTATCAACAATTAATATGGCAGCACAGTGAAAATGGGAACTGAACGGCTCTCTATCTACCGCAGCACAGCATCGCTCAACGTAATCTTAGGCTGCATTAACAGAGGCTTGATGTCCAGAACGAAGGGATAACCTTGACTGGACCTCCACTGCAGTGCTGCATCCAGTTTTGGAAACAATATTTTAGGGAGGACAATGATAAGCTAGAGTGTGCCTAGAGGAGAATGACGAGAATTGGAGATCACCCCACATAGAGATCAGGTAAAGACACTATGTATGTTGAACCTAAAGAAGATCCGGGGATATAAAAACTGTCTCCAAGTATTTGAAAGCCTGCCACAACAGAAAAGGGATTAGACTTCTACTTCTCCTCCCTCTTTCTGCTCCAAAAAAGAAAAAAAAAGCACTACATGGCAACTTCAGAGAGGCGGGTTATTCTAGCTGTAAAAAATATATCCTAATGACCAGAACTGTCAATAAAATGGGCTACATTTAGAGGCATTGGTTTCTCTATCTCTGGAAGCCATCCAAAAGAGGCTAAATCAGGGATGCTAGTGAAGGGTTTCCTGTTTATGGTACGAGAGTCGTTGAGATCCTTTCCATGTGAATCAGTGGGATGGATGATATTTTGAAGAAGATCGTGTTTTTTGGTAATGTCCCTAAATTCACACCACTTAGGTGGCTACCTGTAAAGACTGCAGAACTTCAAATTTCCAAGCGCTACAAACTCTTTTCATTGTACTCTCATTTTTCAAAAACCATTTCCTACAAGAATCAGTAATGGGTATCAATGGGAAAATAGAGCCCAGTAAGGAGAATTTCATTCTACAGCTAATTATTCAGGATTATGACAGATAAATCTATCAAAGGAAGCCTACTTATATCTTAAATTATATATAGCGTCATTGTGAAGTAAATTTTCAAAGCAAAAAAGTCAAATTATGCCATTCCAGGAAAAAGCCAATTCCACTCTAACTCTAATGTTACCATCTCTGACAGATGTGAAAACACACAATACACTTTACTGGACTACACAGTCTCTAGACTGCCCAGGAATTGTTATCAATAGTAAGGCATCTAAACTGTTGTACCGTCCCCTTGGGTTTTTTTTTTTTTCAATTAAACACACTGATGCTCTTCCCCATCCCACTCCCCAACTACAATGGATCTCTCTTAGTATATGGAAAAAATATGTTCCTTACAAGCTCAATGTGTGACTTTGTAAGTACTACATGATCTTGGCAAAATCAAGACTAAGCACCGCAGCAGAGATTCTGACACTTTCTCATCTTACTGGTCCCCAGTTACTAATGTCCCTTGGTGACTAACTTATAATTTCCATGTCTGCTTTTTAATATACCACCAAATGGATTAATCTAAATAATCGGCTTTGAAATGCTTTAATGGGTATGCAAACTAACAGTCAACTGTTCAAAGGTAATTCCCTAGAATTCTTTGCAAAACTGATTTGAAGGGCAAAGTTTATTATTTGCTTAGATCTAAAATGACTGGTTTAAAAGGGCAAAAATCCTAATTCTTATTTAAATATACTTAACATAGTACATTTATATCTCAAGAATTGCAAAACCCTGATTATTAGCATCCTGAAATCAGAGCTTATGCAATTCAAATTTAGTAAATTTATTTTATATTATATCACTCCCAAACTTGAAAATTTCAAAGTCAACCTGTCAGAATATTATACTCAGTAAACTATGAGAATTTTAGTTCCCTAATCCAAGAAAATGCTTTAAAAAGATGAAGCATATTATAGAAAAATATTTTTTAAAATTTTGACTAAAATCTAATACAATTCCTAAATTAGTATCCCTCAGAACTTTGAGACTCCTAAAGGAAATGATTTTAATCGAAATTCTTCAAACTATATGAACTACCTGTATCAGTAATTAAGGTGGGACTTTCTTTTACAGTTTTCTCTTTTAGCACTTATTTAATCAAGTGCCTCTGAAGAGTCTGACCTTTGTTTCTTTGATTGGATCAGGAGTCATTGACTTGTATATACTGGTACTAGAGATTAACTTTCCCACAACAGCCTAAACAGGATTTTTCACTGTTCTTTGTCTGAGTGCTTCTCAGCACTGAGATAATCAAGTGCCCCAGGGCCCTGAGACAGCTATATAAGATTCGAGGTTGGTGGTTGACTTTTGGGGCTCTCACTCACTGAAAGAGTGGCCTGTGACTTGAAGAGACTCAGGGCAGCCACCGTTAAGAGCCCCCTGGCTTGTAAACCCAGATGTTGATGCTATCCCGGTAACTATGAATTGTGATTTGAATCAGACAAGGTCTGTCTGTTGATGTCTGTAATATATTTGTATTTGCTCTGAAGTTCAGGGTGCTGGCTCTCCTCCTAAATTAAGTGAATGATATTTCTATGTTGGATTAAAGTAAGATTGTTAACCCCTTAAAGTTACTTTCCTTAGTAAAGCAGATCAAAAGAACCTGTGTTGGCAGCCCTCTGTGTGCTGGTTGTTGTTGGTTTTACACAGCCACAGTAGCTGCTAGCAAGATTGTTGCTACACTATCCTTAATGGCTTACTGGACAGGGGAGCTAACAAGGATATTTGGAAAAGACGGTGATTTGGAAAAAAAATGGATACCTATAATTTTTTTCTTACTTAAAGCATACTCCAATTCAAGTCTGTCCTAAATGAGAAACATATAAAGTTCTTAAAATTTAGTCACTATTCAAAGAATTACAGGGGGAAGTCAGTATTATTTAAGATAAATGAGTATCTACGGTAAGTAGAAGTTTATTATATATGGCAATCATGCTCCCACTCACAAAAAATAAAATCTCACTTTTGCTATAGAACAAAAATGGCTCACAATCAACCTGAATTATGAACTTCCTTCTGAAACCTCAAAGGGCAAAAGGGACAGACAGGAGGAAGCAGAAAAAGATGACAACCCGCACTGACCCAAACCTGCTTTGTCATCAAAAAACTATGTTAAGGAATTTAATTTATCCATGAAAGCAATAGGATCTGCACGATTCTTCAGCTTACCTACACCATGATCTAGAAAGAATGAAGATTAGTGACCCTCACGAACAAAAGAGCTCACCTTAATTTTTTTCCGACAGGGCCAAGTTTAATCAATATTAAGAAATGTCTCATTATTTTAGAAATTTGGATCTCTTAAGACAAAAATATATGTAGAAATCCTTAACACTGATTTCCAACAACAGAATCCATTTTTTAAAAAGATTGAGCTTTCTTCTAATCAGATATTACCACTAATCAGAATGATTTTAAAACATTTCATATCTCTCAGACAACAATTTTTTTAAATCTGAAAATTCAATTTCTTAATTTATATTAACCCAACAGGCTTTGTCTAGTTATGTAAACATGCCACTATCTTCAGAAGGATGTACAAATACTTTTATGGGATTTAATGATCTGTAGTAGTTATACTCGAAACACAAGAAAATGAGCTACTTTCTAAAAAAGAATTATTCAAACATCATGAAGCATCATATAGTTATAGTACTACTTTCATAAATAAATTCTTTAGAAAACACAGTATCAAACTAGTCCAGATATAGTGGTAGGTAGCACAACATAGTGAAAAGTAATCTAGACTACAATTCCTAATAAGTGGTTCGTCTCTGTTTTGCCCCTTAAATAGGGCTGTGTGACGGTCTAGTCAGTCTCAGCATCTGTAAGACAGGGATGACAGTCTGTTCTGACCAATTCAAAAGGTTGTAAAGATTAAACAAGAAGAGGTGACCTTGTTTTATAAAGTGTGAAGCATTATAAGAATGTAAGATAGGCAGTTAATAATGCTTGTTGACCAATACAACATAGATCAAATAAAGAAATATCTGAAACCACAGACTTTCTGGCTTTGACAACTAAGGAAGGGACTGACCACGCTTAATAAAAATGACAAATTCACATTTTTGTGGTAAAAAGAATTTAATGCCTCATAAGAAAATCTCAAGTTTGCAAAATGAAATCTTAATATTGCACTAAAAATGGAAAATCAGTGAGCTTTTCATTTTTATTAACAAATAAGGGGATCACATATTTATAGACGCAAAACTGATTAAAAGGTATCAAGAATACAAAATCCTATTCTTTTTAAGAGAACAATTCTATATACAGCCTGAAAAGCCCTTTCCTTCAACAAGAGGTCTATTATACACATGAATATCACACAAGATTACTTGATACAAGCAGTAACTGAAGTAACTTTGCCGAAACCCCTTCTGATTATTAATATCAAGTAAGGAATAACACATACCCCCCTGTGGAGGATTAATAAAAGGACTTGGCCAAAAGTTACACACGATGAGGCTTAAGTGGAGAATATTCAGAGCAGTATTGAAAGAGGGCCCATACTGATGAGATCACAAATCCATTCAAATTACCAAAGAAATTTTAAAATCTCACTTAGCTAACCTGACTCTCTTTTGCCATGGTAATCCACATAGTAATCTACAGCCAGACAAAAATAGAAAACTGCCCTTCATCCAAAACAAAAACATATTTTGACCATATTTAGTTTTCAAATGCAAAAAAAACCCCAAAAACCCAAAAACCAAGAATTCAGGAACATTCTCCAAAAATCGACAATATTTGTTTCATTAAAAACTATTCTCTACAGCTCTAAAGCTTCATATTTGCAAACAATTAAGACACTTAATACTTTGATTTCTCTAGGGATTTTTCTTTTACTCAAAACTAGAGGTTTGCTTCCTATCTATTTTCCTTTTTAGACATGCAGAACAATTTGTCAAGGACCAAAGACTGAAAGATGTAATGATAGGGAAATTCAGAAAAGATAAAAGTACAGGAATCTCATACCTGTTATTTTTTTAAACATCAAATCTCTGGCCCCAACAATTCCACTTTTGGAAAATACTATAAGGAAGTTTTCATGAAAACAAAGATCAACTGTCAAAATACTACATATATAAATCAACACTGTCACTTCAAAGTACAAGAAACAAACTACAGAGCCTTTGTCAAAATAAGGAAGGCCTGAGTTCAAGTTCTGCATCCAACAAATCTTGGTGAGGGGGAGATGAACAAGTCATTTAAGTCAATGGCCCAAGGAACTCTCTAACAGTAAATAAGACTGGGAACTAATATGCCTTGTTAGAGAGCGGGAGTTTCCTCATCCAGGCTTCCCTACACCAGAGGTGTCACACTATCCCAAATGAGGCCCAAATCAGACTAAAATGTAACTGGGAAAGGTTCAGCAAAATAAATAAAAATGCAATACCACATAATACTAATTTGTGGTTTTCTAAGTCAATATGTGGCTTTTAGGTATCCGCTTCTATTTGAGTTTGACACCACTCCCTCACACCAATGAAAACACAGATCTGGGACCCTGCCCCCCTCCCCCAAAAGAAAAGCAATAAAGGCAATTTACCAAATGGAATACCATGCATTTACTACAACACCATTAAAAATTATAACTACAAGGAATCAGACTTAAAGTAAGGTAAATAAAAAAATAAGGCCAAAAGAAAAATATACACACTAACCACAACTCTGTAAAAAGAAAGATTTATACACATAAAGGTGAATGAACAAGAAATAGAATAGTCTAGAAGCCAGTGACTATTAAACTATTAAGGACATGCTGTAGTAAGACATTTATTTGTAAGTATAAATAGTCATGTTGTTTATTTGATTTTAGTGTTCTCACTTTTGTAAATAAAATTATTTTTAAATAATTTCAGTGACTACCATTATGCCTTGTAAACAGCAGGCATTAATTTAATGTCTGTTGAATTTAATTGCAAATTTTAAAAAGCAAGGATCATTTATTTACACAGATATGGCCAGGGAGGAAAATGACAGGGTTCCAGAAAACTATTTTAATAGTAAATAAACATTCACTGTCAAGTAAAAGACTACGGGAATTTAGATTTTTAAAAAGTAGTAGTTCATAAAATTTAGTTAAATGACAGCTATCTTTGATATTATATGAAAGTTTGAAATCTACTATACCACATAAAATAAGGCTATCAGTTTTGGGTTCTCTGGCCCATTCTATTCCAGATTTTTTAAAATAAACTGTACCTAGGTTTTAAGGCTATCAATGTCATTTTTCATGAAATGGAGAATCAATGCTATGCTACTATTAGAATATATAACACATGGTGCCAAATCTGGTAAAATGATTTGCGAAGGTCTGCCAAACATTTCACACACAAAAAATGCCAAATACTTAAAGTCACAAGAAAAATACCTCATATTTCAGCCAAAAATATATGCAAAATGATCACTTTAAGACAAGCCAAATATAATTAACTCCTAGGAAGTATCTTATTTTTGTTGTAATAGAAGTTTGTTATATTAAATACTGTTCAAATGAGTGAGTCACTGAAGGGATTTGGAAACCTTTCTGGTTTACAAAGTTTTTCATAGTAATGGCATTATCAATGGTATTTTTAAACAAAAGATCAAGACAAACAAAACACCTTTATCACACGTATAATACTACTTTTATTCCCATAGCAATACAGAAATTTAAAGGTAATTACGTTAAATCTAAGTCAACATCTCAACTATTTTCCAGTCCTTACTTAAAACTATATAGAAACTGCTGAATTCAAAAGGTTCTAAATTCCTCTTTTCTGAGCAATAAACCAGTAAAAATTACATTCTTAAAAGAAATTCATTCAAAAATTCAAAACAAAAGCAAGCAGGTTATCATAAACCACACATCTAACACAATTTCTAATACAATTTTATTTTCAAAGTTTGGGCACAAATTCATGTCCTAGATAAAAAAGCTAGAATACCAGTACAAGTTGAAGACTTTGTTTCACCTCCAAATGCCAAATCATTTCAAAAATTAGATCTCTGCTAGATATCATCCATCCAATTTTTACACTCCAAATTGAAAGCTAAAAGCCGTATTTTTGTTTTGACCCCACAAAAGGAAAAAAGCTCAAAAATATACAGTCATTATCCTCTAAAGCATTGTTGGTCAATTTTATTTGTGTAGAAATAGCTACATAAAAAGAGATAAATATTTATATTTTTCTCTTTGATGTATGGCATTTTCTGGAAATAAATCAATTAAAAATGATCATTTCTATTTAGTCATTGTATAATCACAATTATCATCACCGCAATTATTTCACCAAATACAATTCTGGAGGTACTTTTAAACGGTAAGAAAGAATTCATTTTAAAAACCTGAAGTCAGGACATGCTTGAAAACAGATGTCATTATAGAAATCCCAGTAGAAGATGATGAAGGGCTTTACTTACGTTTCAAAACAACGATCCACGTTGTCAGACATCAAAAGCAGCATACATAGCTGTTCAAGGGCTATTAGTTGCATGTCCCTTTCATCTCCCTGCCCCATCTGTAGCCATTCCAGCAATGTATCCGGGTCCACATCTGCCATGGTTTTTAAAAGCCTCTTTGCTTAAATTAAAAAGTAAAGGAAAAAAAGTCCTTAAAATGCCCAAGCCAGATCAGCGAGCATCAAAAATACATCAGCTACAATCAAATTTTTGACGTCTTCTCCTAGGAATTAAAAAAAGATTTATCAGTTTACATACAATACACCATTTCGTTCTTTAATAATAGTTATTAAAAGTTATTCTGTTCTCTTTTTCCTTACTATACTAAATTAAAACCAGTTGTGCCAGAGAACATAAGCTGATTAAGTTGCTGCCTAACCAGAAAGCTTCTTTTGTCAAAGACAGTAAAACAAGCTTCAGATTCAACTATTGCTATTACTAGGAACTCCAAGCCCAAAAGGCAAAACAACTTACCTTTTTGGCCCTGGCACATTCGATTTTTTTTTTTTTTGCAAAATGATCTGCAAGAGATCATCAGATCCAATTTCCCCTAATCACCTCACATTTCAGAAAATTATTTAAGTTTAAGTTGGTATTTTAAGCACCTTTTCCAAAGGAGTTCAATCCCATATAGCAAGACCTGAATAGGGACTCTGGAAAAGTTTTCAGGAGTTAAAAAAGTACAGCTAAAGTAAAAGTGACGGAAATATGTCGAGAGATAAACATAGGTTAAGCCATTAACATAGTTAATCCACGCTCCTCTTTTCCTCTCTCCTCCCCCCACCCCAACAAGGAAAGAGGGGCAGGGGCACACCAAAGATAAACATCAAGGACAGAGCAGCATGCAGGGCAGCAAAGCAAGTCATTTACAGATGTTCTTTGTAACTGACACAACAGGGAGACTTTTCTGGTCCCATGTAAGCTAACGGGGGGGGGGGGGGGGTGAAACCGACAACATGTGCCTCTGTGTACCCTGGACAGTGACTAACAGCATCTGGTCTCAGACAACCCCAAGCCAAAAGCGAGCCTAAGCCGGGCAGCGCACTGAAGAGCGCCCGACATCCCAATCCTCCCTCTCTCCCATCTTCTCCGCTCTTCTCAGTCTCTCGGTCTCGGCTGTCTCTGTCTCTGTCTCTGTCCATCCACCAGCCACCCCACCCCCAGCCTCTCTCCTCTCGGTCCTTCTCACCCTATGTGTGTCTCCCCACTTTTAAGTTTAGTCCCAAGTCATCTGAAAGGAGGGAGAATAACTTCGGGAGAGAAAATGGAGAAGCCTCCCACCTACCCCCAACAACAAAAAAAGGGGAGACGGAGGCCGAGGAAGGGCTGGGGGAGGGGTTTCCCCAGGACCAGGGGCTGCCCCACCACTCCAGGGCCCGAGGGTCGCGGTCTCGCCGGGGGCGAAGGGATGAGCCCCTTTTCAAGAGCAAGCGGGCTCCCCCTGGGGCCAGGAGCCGAGAGACTGGGCAGCCGGCTCCGGGGCAAGGGGCAAACAAAGAGTCGCGGCGAGGGCTGCCTGCCTCGGCCGCGGCACTGCCTATCCCCGGGGCCCGGGCCAGGGCACCTGATCCTGGCTCCCTGAGCTCCGCTTCCCCGCCCACCCCGGGGAGCCTGAGTCGCTCTGCTCCAGACCGACCAGCCCGTCCCCGCCGCCGCAGGCCCCCGGCCGGGACTCCCTCTCCCGTCCGCCCCGTACCAGGCCGCGGGCGGAGCCAGGCCCGGCTGCGGTCCTCGAGTTCGCGGAAAGCCGTAGGCCGCGCAGGTCGAGCCGGGCAGGCGCTGCAGGAAAAGCCCCGCCCTTCGTGCTTCTCTTCCTCCTTAGGGGGGCTCGGTGACAGCGGAAGCGAGCGGCCGAGCGCGCACCAGCCCCAGGCGGCGGCAGCCCCGGCAGGGTCCGTCCCCCCACCGCGGACACGCGGTTCCTCGGGCCCCGCTGCTCAGAGGCCCGCGCTGGGGCGGCGGCGGCGACGACGACGGGAGCAGCTGGGGGGGGCCGCGTCCATCGTGCTCCGGGAAGGGGCCGAGGGGGAGGGCGGGAGGGAGGAGGAAGGAGCGACACCGGGGCCAGGAAACCACCAAGCGAGCGACTACTGGACTCGCCGAGCCCAGCGGAGGCGGAGCCGCTTCTGAATCACCCGGGCGGCGACGATTCCCACAGGCGGCCACCTGCGGCGCTGCGGAGACTCGCTCCCGCCCGCGCATGGCTAGGTCCGCCAGCCACAGAGCCAACCGGCCCGGCGACTCTGTACTGCGTTTGCTATCTCCGCCCGCGTGGAATTGTGCCCACTCTGGCTTCTTCCCGGTCTCTCCTGATTTCTCCCTTGGAGGTGAGCTCTGGCCGGAGGCTTCCCCGAACGTTTTACTCTGCGCACATTTGTTCCTATGGCCACTTTTCTTTAAAAATGGGGGAGAGGGGGAGCTGGGGGAAGGCAGGCGGATAATATAGCGAAAAGGAAAGGTTACAAAAAAGGAGGAAAAGTCATTAGGAAAATCAATCCACATTTATTTAGCTCCCGCTACATGACAAGCGGTATGCTAAACACTGGAGACCTAACCAGAAACAAATGACATTCCCCGCCCTCAAAGAGCTTCCAATCTAATGAAAGAGACGACGTGTAAACAAATCTATACAAAGCGATCTTACACACAGGATAAATCGGAAACGATCATCAGAAGGAACGGAGGGCATTGGGAAAGGCTTCCTGTCAAAGATGGGATTTCAGTTGGGACTTTTTTTTTAATGCGGAGAACAGAAGGAAAGCCAAAAAGAAGCACAGACAAGCAGGTAAGCCTTGAAAGCTACAGGTTGAATTCATTATACACTTGGAAAGCAAGCTGTACGTAAGAACCATCTTAGGTTTCATGTGCATTTTTTTTTCCTGTTTTGCTTTGTATATTGAAATGCCCATTTCATTTGGTGTTAAAAATAAAAATAAAAAAATAAAAATAATTTTTAAAAACTTTAAAAAATTTTTTTAAAAGGAAACAGACTAGCAGGACATATTTGCAAGCTGCAGCTACAAGTTAATTTATTACACACTTTTTAACAGGCAAACTTTACATAAGAGACCTTTAGTTTCACATAGAATCCTATTTTTCTGAGATATATGTGTGTGTACGTATATATGTATGTGTTTATGTGTGTGTGTGTATATACACATATATAGATATATACACATATGGAAAAGCCCATTTGTTTGTTTTTTTTAAGTTCAGAATAATTTTTTTAAAAGCTTCCCTATTCCTAGTCTTCTCCTTTTCCCTTCTCAGCTCTTCTCTCCACGGGATTTTTTCGGTGTGTTTTCCTTCCAAAAAGTATCTTCTGTGGCTGGCACGGTGATTAGTCAGAACCTGTTTTTCTGAATGACAGAGGGGAAAGGTTAAAGATAAGCTCCTCGACTTTTTCCTCATTGTGACCATATACACACACACAAGGTGCCAGGTCAAGACCAAAAATGTCACCAAACTGGATCTGCAGTGCTGTGTGAGCAAGCACTTTTCCTCTCCGTCCAGAGCAGGCAAGGAGACCCATGTCCAAAGCTGTGGGACTGAGATGTGAATTATTGTTTCAGAAGCCTTTTGCTTCTGTCACCTACTCAAAAGGAATTTTATGTACTTTTAGGGTGTTATAATCTGGAATATATAACTATGCCTTCCTTTAAAGTTTAATTTTGAAAAGGGGGAATAAAATGTTATCCCAATTAACCCTATGGCATCTTAGATCTATATATAAAGGGCTTCAGAAGTCACCTAATCCAGTCCATTCATTTTATACAATGAGGAAATTGACCCCCATGGTGACACCAGCTCTGTGTGGCTGAGCTGGGATTCCAGCTGAGGTGCTGCTCAAAGGTGGAGTAATTTCATCTTTTTCTTTGTAACCCTAGCACCTGTCACAGTGTCTTGCACATAGTTGGAACTCCATAAATGTTCACTGAGTTTAAAAGCACCAATCTATCTGCTCTCTGCTTCTCAGATTGCTGCAACTGTTTACCGATTTTTAAATGAGGAGAAGGCTCAACAGTCACAGACTGATTTAGGCCAGCTACACAGGTAACTTTTCCAAATAAGATATAACATTTCCTTGACTAATTAGGATGGCACTCAGGAGACCAAGGGACAAGGTTTACACTCACCAGTAACAACCAGAATACAAACGGATTATCATTGGAATGAGATCAGAATCCACCTGAACTATCAGAAAAGAATTCATGAAAGAAGTAGGCCTTGAAGGATGGCTTAGGATTTGAATAGACAAAGGGAAAAAGGGAAAAAATTGAGGAGAGATGTGAAAATAGAAGTTATCATGGGATGTTGCAGGGAGGTTGTGAGGCTCAAGTGAGATAATGGATGTAAGGCACTTTGCAAATCTTAAAAAGCTATATAAATGCCAATTACTGTTATCATTATCATTACCCTACAGTCACCAGGCTTCTGGTCTGGTGGTGATTCATTCCCTGAGCTTTCAGCTGCATTCCTGCTGAGTTCAAGCAATGTTTATAGGGCAATACCCTGGTGTGCTGGTTAATGTTTAACAAAGGAGGAGAGTGAGACATATACATATATACACACTATATATATATATATACACACACACACACACACTTTTAAATTTAATCTGCATTATTAACACTTTCTTAAGTCTAGGTAATGAACAAAACAATAAATCAAGCCCTGATTTCTAGCAGTTGCTGATTTCTGAGGTGGAAATGCTCACACTCAAAATTTAACAATGGGTTTTTCCCAGCTAGAACTAGCTCCAGCATACCCCTGGATGTTGGGCTTACAGTAAGAAGACCAGCCTGATTTATGTAAGAGAATCTCGAGTAAGATAAGAGTGAAACTGGATTAAGAAGGGACTTAAAAGCCAAACTGAAGTGTTCAAACTTGAAGAGTTAATAGGATAAAGCCTTAGGATCTTTAATAGAGAGGGACAAGGTAAAGAAACAATTGGGACACCAACTAATTATCTGTTGAAAAGGAAAGAATACTGCAACAAGATGATGGTAGATTGAGGGGCAGGTAGTAGAAAGGAGAATTGAATGTAGGGGGTGAAGCAGTTAGAAATCAAATATTACTTACTTCAGGGTTGAATGTAAGAGAATGATGGTGCCATTTAACAGGAAAAAAGAAAATTAGGAAAGGAAGTTTATATAACCATTGCTTAAATGCTGGAGGTTTTACTGAAAATTGTAGTATATAAACTGGTGATTCTTTTTTGGCCCTCTGGAATCACTCATTTAAGCTCTTGTCTAAATAGCCAAAGCAAGTTTATTTATTAACCATCTGGGGAAAAATGACTAAACAGCAATATTGAAATGAAAACGTATTATTCTATCCAAACAGTCAGAAATAGTTTTGCACACATGATTTACATTAGTACTGATACTGACCTGCAGTCACCACTCTATGTTAGACCTGTCAACTTCACCTACTAATCCCTGGGCTAATCAGCACATTTTGATTTTTCTTCTAGGAGGCCCAGAATTACATGAGAAAGACCTGTTCTAGGTTTTCCGATAAACTTTATATAATAAAGACGGTGATATGTTTTACTTTCAGACTAGTGAATTCCTTCCATCACTAAACAGCATACATACTTATGTGGACCTATAATGGAGGAGATTAAGAGGAAATATCCATGCATGGATATCAACTTTAAAAGTTCTAGAATAAAGTGATCTCAAAAAAGGATCGAGTAGGAAAAAAAGTCTTAATATAATTCTGTGACACCTCACAGCAAAGCAGCTTTAAAACTGGTGTGGGGAGAAGGGAATGCTTTTTAGCAGGATAAGTCTCAGCTGAGAAAAATCCAATCCCAAAAGCGCCCATCAAGGCTTACCCTCTCACAAGTCTAATATACTTCCCAAAACTTTCTATAGGGGAAGGGAAAGAATGGAAGAGAAGGATAAGTTTCACCTCCTTGGCAAATTAAATGGCAAACACTTGCTGAGGGAAAATACAAGTTCAGATAAGTCTCAGTTACTGCCATTACATGGAAATTCCAAACTTACATTTTCTCAATGAAGAGACAATTATGTTGGACTTAATTATATGTATAATGTCTCATATTATCTACTTTGAATATATTTGGTGCTTAGTTTTCTGTGTAAATGTTTGATTTCCTCAGTAGAATGTAAGCTCCTTGGGCACAAGGACTAAGTTTTCATTTTCTCTTTTTTTTGCCACAGTTCCTAACAGTACTTTGTGCACAATAGGTACTTTATAAATGTTTTGTGAATTGCACTGAAGATAGTTTAGTACTTCAAGGTTCTGGTATTTTGGTTATCACACTGTCTCCACCAAAGCAGATTACAACAACTTCATATCTCATAGAAGTTTTTCCTAAGTTTCCATGGCTGGAAAAAAAAAAAAGATATTGCCCAGTGGCCAACTTTTTGGTGATGGGCTTCTCCGGACTCACCTAGGTGAGTCCTTAGATAACCAACAAATAATCCTTCTCTGTTTTTAGCCAAGCACAAGACTGTACTTATCAACTCCTGGCTGGTTAAGGCCTGCCAGAGTTGGTACTCTGACGAGGATAGAACCCAGGGTCACTACATGGCACAGATGAAACATCAAAACAGGATTTTAGTGAAGGATGGAAAGGCACTACTTTTTAAAAAATCGAATAGGTCCAGATTGCCATGCTTTCTTGTCTTCGTTCCACCCTTTTATTAATCACTTCATGCTCTTGATAAGACATGGTTCTCAGTATATAGGATTTAAATTGATGCTATCTGTGAGCTTACAACCTCAGATCCCACTGACATAGGTAGACATATGAAAGGCATACAAAGACACAACTACCAAGCCATTTTTTACACAGTTTCCACAATGCACAGTCTGAAAGATGCTTTGAAATAGGAAAAAGATTTGAGGACTGGGCATCATCAGATAGAGAAATGTATAATATCACATCTCTCTCCATTTAGAAAGTGTTCGTGGAACGAAAAGGTCAAAGAATCATAAGTGTACCTTATAGGATTTCCAGGGAAGATCTTTGAGGAATTATGTTCTAGACTGCCTGGTAGAAATATTTCTTAGCTAAATAACAATCACCTGTTCCCCACAGTCTATAGAAAGAGATTGCATGCCTATCATTTGCTGTGTACTTCCAATAATGTTCAAGTGATTAGACCCATTTTCTCTAGGTGTCACATTGTTAGATAGTCTGTGTAGCACTAACTTTATTCTCTTTGGAAAGCATAAGAGAAAGCAATACCTAATTCTTTTTTCCTGGGCCTTTGGCATCAAAGGCCTAATGTTCACCTAGACATTACAATCTGAATCTGTCTGCTGCTCAAGACCCCCTCTAGGATTTCTCTTCAAACTTTTTGGACTGAAATACTACAGAACAAGGAGACTAGAATCAATACCTAAATTTCTCCAACAGTTTATACCCCTTGAGGATAAAAAAAAAACATTTTTAAATTCTCTTCCACATGCTAGTTTTATGGTTAAATAATAATCTAAATATTAACTCTTTTATCAGAGTCTTAAGAGATCTTTATTATCTCTTAATAGCACCAACCTCCCAGGGTTGTTGGAAGGGTCAAATGAGATATTTGTAGGGCATTTAGTATAGTTCCTGGCCCAGAGTGGGTTTTTTATAAATGCTAGCTATTGTTGGTGTCACAGATAACTGAAGAATAACATAAACAAATATCTGACTAGCTGGCTTAGAAAATTATAGGCTTTTTCATCAAGACGAGAACAGATTGTGAGTGAAAGTCAAACTCATATTTCCTCTTCCAAGAGTCAAAGTCTTAGAGATCTGTATTGCTCCAGATTTAGAGTAGGAGGATCAGTGAGGCTGTGTAACAGCAAGGCAATAAACACAACATCGACGATAATCATGAATATGCCTATGTAGTTCTGTATTAAAAAGTATGAAAGACTCTCCATATAGAAGGTAGAAGAAGTAAAATATTTATTCAGACACCCATAACCAGGCAATCTGCTCCCACAACCAGTGAGCCCACTTTATCATAACAGCAAGGAACTTAAAACACAGTATCACAGCATGGAACCTCACCATCCCAAAACCTCTCCGACCTGCTGCTGGGGTCTTCCCACAAAACTCACAGTACAACTATCACAGTTTAGCTGTCTTTACCTCAGCTCTAACTATCATGACAGTTATAACAGCCATAACGCCTCTCTCAGCATTTCTTGTGACACAACTTCCTTTTCTTCTCAGGAAGCTCCTCCCACATGTGACTTAGGTTTATAGTGATGTAAGCAGGTCACATGGCCTGTTCATGGGTGGGAAACATCTTCAGATCTAAATTGCTATTACTGGGTAACACAGAATAACAAACAGCACACTACACTTTGGGTTAAGACCTGAGTTCAAATCCTGCCACAGACACAAGTTGTTTAATCTTTCTCAGCCCCAGTTCCCTCCTTTGTAAAATGGAGATAAAAATAGCGTCTACTTCATGAAGATCAATGAGAGAGCATATGTAAAGTGCTTTGTAAATCTTAACCTTAAAAAGATAATAGCTTTTATATGCTAGCTATTTTTACCACCAGCATCTATCAGTCATAGCTAGAATCCCTCCAACCAGAGGCAGGTAAAGATCACAACGTTTTTTTCTGCTCATATTCAAATTTCTGCTTTGTACATCTAAGCCTTTGCTTTAAAACCCCATTTTAGCACAAAACTAAAACTACAGAATTTGCATCTGCTATTGCCTTAGTGTTGGTTTTGGTTTTGGTTTTTTTCCATGCTGTTATCCTGGGCAGTTGATCTACGAGAGAGGCCTGTGGGCCTCCAGTCAAAAAAATCAAGATTCTGTTCATGGCTTTCTGCCTACTCACTCGTTGTTATGACCTAAATTAAGATTTTCAGTTACTCTCTAGGCTTCAGTTGTCTCATTCATTAAACAAACAAGGTGATAGGATTTGCCACCAGAAAGTGTAGCTTCCCTAAAATAATCTATGACTGAAAGACTCAAATAGTAGCGACATTTCAGTGGATATGCTTGCCACAAATGATTTCTTCTGCTGCAGCTACAGCCAACAGCCAATTTCCACAAGAAAGTCAAATACATCCATTATGGTCATATAAATTAGATCTCCTACATCAAACACAAAAATTTCCCACTCAACCATCCTACCATATTCTCCCACTTAGAAGTCCCTTACCAGTCTGTTGAATCGAATTGAATGTATCCCTTTGGAAAAAAAAGGAAATATACTCCAGATTACTATAGAAACTTGAGTTGTGGCCTTCACTACAAGCAGTAAAAAGGCACTGCCTTCCTATTTTCAAAAAGTTCCACAGAATCCCCACATCATCATTGGTCGGTAAGATAAAACATAAATAATTTTATCTTCTCATCATATAGTGAGTTCTTAATAAGTGCTTTTTCATTCATTCATTCATTCATATAGTTCATTAGGTACTTTTAGGAACCTGACCCAGTATGGCGACCAGAAAGAATACCTAAAGCATATTCAGAGTCGACCTAACATTCTGTCTCCAGTCATTTATTTCCCTAATTGTGAAACCTTTCTTCAACTTGGGTTTTCTGAGCTAGAAAATAACCAGTCACTTTAGAAGTGATGTGTACAAGTCTAGGGAACAGACACCCCAGTTTTCAACACACATCCCTCTTTAGCAACCACTGAGGCTATTTCCCCTGCCCCCAATACTTTTGAATAACAACATGTAACAAAGTTGGGGGAGATAGCCTCTATAACCCTATCTAGGAAAATGACCTAGAGGCCAAGGATATAAATTGTCATCTTTGTCCATTTGCTTCAAGACTTGAGGTTGTTGCTCAGAGACCTATTACTCCTAATGGTACAATTCAGTTTAGAGCACTGGTAATTCATTAATCAATCAGAGGGTGAACTTTGGCCCTTTGCTCCTCCCTCAAAGTGAGTGATGCTTAACCCCCTTCAGGTTATGCAAGTCGGAAGCAGTTCTGACAATAATCATTCTGGGCTTTTCATTGGAAGGGCTGGAGGAAGTAGGTGGCCTGAGACCTGCTGGGTTTAATTTAGTCTTGAATGCCAGAGGCCTCATTCTAGGGATCTTAATTTGCTCTTTTTTTAGCTTAAAAAATGAGCAAATTAGAACTTCATTAACTATTACATATCTCACTTGTTTTCCTTTTGCCTTCCACTACAGCAAAACATGAGCTGCCCTTACTAGTTTTCCTATATTTGAAAAATAAATTCTCATTGGACCCAAAGTCTCACTGGACCCGACAACCACAAGAAAATAGAACATTTTTCAGTTCTTTTCTCTCTTTGCTAGAGTAACCTGATTCCAAGGGAATATTTTGTGTTTTCTTTACAGCATCTCCCTTTCCTTCAACTTAATAGTCTAGGTTCTGTAATTACCTACGGTTTTCACATTAACATTCCTGTAATCTTGTGTACTTAATGAAGAAAGGAGAATTTTAAAATAACAAATTGGATTATATGTGCTAAATATCCCAAAGGCTTTTTAAAAAGCTCGCAAAATTTTTTTTTCTTTTAACAAAAACCAAGATCTCAGTTCCTCCAGGAAAAAAACACAAGACCTTTCTTTATGGGATAGTTTCTTTTGGCCAAGCACAGGCTTTATTAGAACATTTATGAGATTGTAATAGAATGTTCATTTATGGGAAAATTTCTTTTTCCCTGACTGACTTCACATGGAACTTCACTTTAGAGATGGTGGGAAAATTTTCCCAGGACAGGGATTTACTTGTTATTGTTGGAATACAGTTTATTAAACTTTTTTTTCATAAACTTTATTGAAGTGCTGATTATTTTGTCTCCCCTAGTTCTTAAGTACTTTCACTGAAAAAAAAAACAGTCTTTATAAAGAAGAGTTTTATTTGCAGTCCTAATTAATGGGTTTCTGTGTTTTCAATTTCTCCACAATAGAGATTAAAGTACAGATTTGGACCCTCATCTGTACTTCACTTCTTTCATAGAGATCCTCTCCCCCACCCCCACACTTGGCCAGGTTACACAACACAAGGAAGCCTGGAACACAATGTCAACTGCTGATGTTTCTAAAAGTAAGGAGCAGTGTTTACACTCTTGGCTACTGGCGTAGAGAGGAAGGCTGGAGTCAAATGTAAAACTCGGTGTTGCTCGTTCCCTGGCAAATATGTTGTGCAATATATTGCATTGGGCAATGTGTAAAAAGGTTGCCTAACACACATAACCCCAATGTTATGATTACTCATCTTACTGCTGTGATGTGTGTGTGACTGAGATACTGTAGGTCGTCAGGAATCAAAGTACGCGCTGGTCAAGGAGAACGGCCAAAAAAGGAAAAGCCCACCCCAAACTGTTGGCAAACGGTGAAGTCCCACCACAAAACTCTCTTTCTTTGAGGAACCCTGGCAGGCAGGCAGATGACTGATGGACTTGTGAAAGTAAAATGTGATTTCCTGGTGTTCTAGGATTTGCCATGAAACTTTTCCACTTAGAAACATTCCATCAGACACTCAGAGGCAGTTTGACTTCTTGTTAGGTTATCTGTGGTGTATAACAAAGCTGAATGAAGGTTAACTATTGTTGCCCTGTGGTGCAATAAAAAAAGCAAAAAACCAAACTGGCGGATCCCATTACTTCAGGTTACCAGCTGGATTTGGTTCACTTTACTGTACATTACCATCTGCTCTGTCAAGGGGTCCTGAGATGTGGGCGTATAAAGACAAGGAAGAAAGAGTTCCTGCCCTCAAAGAGCTCAGGTCCCCTTCCAGGGATCCAACTAGTTACACAATTAAATAAAAAGAAGAAAATTTGAGAAGGGAAAACACATTAAATAAAAATTTTTCCCCAAGTTTTGTCTATCACCTTTCACACATGTATGTACATACACGTAGACATCCATATCTATGTGTACGTACACATGTGTGTTGATATATATTTATATGTATATATAAATATATATAATATTTGGGCCTCACGATTCTATAAGGAAGATATATTATTATCCTCTTTTTACAGACAAGGAAACTGAGTCTTAGAGAGGTGAGCGATGTGCCCATGATCACACAGCTGGTGAGTGTCACAGGTAGAATTTGAACATAAATTTCCCCCAATTTAAAGAGTTTTGCTGTCTCTACAACACCACCTGCATAACAGCCAAAGGGAATCAGGAAAAGACTTCCATCAAAGTTCCAAAGGGCACAAACAGGATGGGCCATTTGGTTACTATCATATCAAATTTTTAAAATCACCTCAAAAAATGATGTAGCCAAAGTTCACAGCTTCATATGGAATCATCTCTTTCTACTCTTTGTCTTTTGAGTTATTTTTGTTCATTGAATGTCAATTCATAATAAAAATAAAATTTAAATCTAGCAGCCCCCCAGCAACTACTTTAGCATTCTTGGAGAGGATGGCCACCTACAAGTCTAGTCATCCTAGCAGCAGACATGTCCTAAGAGTAGTTTAGATAGTGTAACATAAAATATCTAATTGCCAGTCTTGAAAACTGCTTTATATTCTGCTAAGATCTTTTTGATTATACCTGAGAACCTTCCTCCCAGAGAAAAAAATAGTCTGTGCTTTTTTGAGGATTCATCATCCCCCTCCCCACACCCTGCCACCACCACCATATTTAAATTCTGCTTTAGCATAAAAGCACTTTTTAAGAGTAAAACCTCCTTCCCTCAAACAATGGGCATTTCTCTTCACGGAACATATTAATGTCTCTTTCCTGGTGTCATTGCTTCCTTGCCAACATAGCCACCTTCTTTTGGCCTGCTTGCTTCCACTCTCTCTTTCCAGTTCATCCTCCGCACAACTGCCAAATTGATTTTCCTAAAACATAGATGTAATCACATCACTTCCCTACTCAAAATCTTCAATGGCTCCTTACTGCTTCCAGAAAAGGATCAGGCATTTAATAGACCCTCTACTCCTTTGAAACTGGCCTGCTATCTATTCCCTGCATCAGACAGCCCATCTCCCATCTTTGTACTTTTACACAGGTGATCTCCCACATCTGGAACACACTCCTTCCTCAACCCTAGCTTCCTTCAAAACACACTCAGGTGCTAGCTTCCACACCAGATCTTCTCTCACCACACCACCCTTCCCACTTATAAATGCTATCTCCTCAAAATGACTTAGTGTTTCTTTGGATTTACTCTGTATTTACTTATGGTGTACCTCTCAGTAAGCTTGTGGGGGAAAGGAATAGTTTTCATTTTTTTGTCTTTGTATCTTGCATATAGTAAATACTTAATAAACACGACAGAATGCCTCCTTACCTGACCCCAGGGAGTCAGGTAAGTCAGAATTATCTGCCCAATTTGCAAAAAGATGCAGAGATTACAAGCAATTAAGATATTTGTCTACTGTATGACCATAAAGGAGCTTATAGTGCTCAGGTTAAAATGCTCTCTTTCAGACTAGACATTGGCAATGCCAAGTTTTAATTCAGTCACTCCATGCTATGTGTCCTCAAGGGAACCTTTTATTTTAGAAAGCAATGTGGTACAGTAGAAAAATTTCTGGAACTAGAGTCAGAGGATAGCTGTGTCTTAGTATCCTCTAATGCTCATTAGGTACGTGGTTCTGAAGAAGTCACTTAACCTTATTGAAACTCACATTCTTCATCTGCAAAATGGGGATAATAGTACCTATAGTATCTCTTAATGGATTGTCGTGGACTAGAACCTTATAAAGCTTATAAATGTTTATTAATAATAATCACAACTGAGATGTATATAGTACCTTAATATTACAAAGTGTTTTATATATGTTAACTATATAATATATTAATTTTTATATATGTCCTCTGAGGGATTCAGGGGACAAGAGGAGGAGATTTCCCTTGGGCTTGGAACTCCCCATTTAAAATAGCCTGAAGTGGGGGAAGGGGTTGTGGATGGGTATAAGGTTGGTCTAAACCCTGAGGTCACAAATAGCAGCTGCTCACTTTCCTCCCTGTTTCATGAAGCTGTTTTAATTTATTTCAAATGGTGTAGGGTTGGGGAAGGTGGGGCTGGGAGACTGGGGAGGGAAGGAAGGGAGCTTTTTTTTTTAACATTGACTTTTTTTTCTACCTATCCCTGGAGCCTCCTCTTTTGGGGCCCTTAGGGTCATACCTTCTCTGTCTTCGCAAGAGGCTTTTTGAGCTAAGTCCTCTCCCTTTTTCCTGTGTCTATTGATTCCAAATTATAAATAAAGAAAATAGTATTCAAGTTGAAAAAAAAAGCTGCTATTATTTTTCTCTTTTACAGATGAGCAGATGGAAGACGTTACTTGCTTGGGTCTTAGAGCTACTAAGTATCTGACAAAGGCCACGAACTTAGGCCTTCCTGACTCAAAGTCCTTCACTCTATCTGCTGCACAAGGCCTCATGTGAAAGGAAAAGGGTGGAAGGGGAACCATTTTTCCCAAGGAACAATTCTGCTTTTATTTCTAGGAGAATTCACTTCTATTCTCAGCCCCCAGTATAACAGCCTACTTACCAGGTTTTGGTCCTCCATTACAAAGTTTGTATTTCTCTTCACTGAATATATTGGCATTTCTTTCCTAGTGTTTTCATGAGGCTCCATCATAAGATTGACCTTCATTCAACCTTACCACACCCCAAGAAGTCAATTATTTCAGTATAAACCATCCTGTTTGGTACATGAAGACCCTAAAACACCAGACATTTAAGAACTTTGTCCATGATTTGTCAGTGAAGGAAGCCATAATACAAGAATGGTATTCAGAGCAACACAGACTTTTAGACGAGAGATTGGCAATCTCCCAGAGCTGGAGTACTAAGTCTTAATTTAGTCACTTTCTGCTATGTATGGTATATTGGATAGAGTATTGGCCTAAAAGCCAGATAGACCTAGGTTCAGGCTCCACTTCTGACACATACTTGGCTATATGATTGTGGTCACTTAATTTCTTAGTGTTCTAGGCAATTCTCAAAGGCTGTATAAGTTGCAGACAGGGCTCTACACCACAAAAATCACAGATCCAGTCCCTGTCCTTTCTCCAGAGTATGACAGAGGGACTCCAGAGGACTCTCATTCTACAAGAAGGGTGTGTGGAGAGGACAGGGAGGGAGTAATAGAAGTAGAAAGGACCATCTGGCCCATCCCCTTATTTTACAGATGAGAAAACGAAGACCCAGGAAGTTCAAGTGACATATCCAAAGTGACCCAAGTTCTAAATAACAGAGGCACTATCTGATCTTAAGTCTTCTGACACTTCAAATCCAAAAATGGTCATGGAAGACCAGTAGAAGCTTCTGGGATGTAAAAAGATGGTGGAGAAAGGAGCGGGAAGTACACTGCCTACTATACATTTTTCATGCTATCTTTGTCCTGCGTGGTATATGTTGCCAACTACCATAGATGTCTGTATTTTAGAAGCCTTCCACTATCAGATGGGAAATGTAAGGGATCCCACCCCTCACTGTAGCAAGAGTTGGGGAGGGGAAAGGTCAATAATTAGTAAGAGAAGAGAAAATCATAGTCAAAGCAAAGAAAAATTATGTGATGTTGGGGGTTGGAAATGAGAAGGTAAAGTGGGGCTAGGAGAGAATTATCAGAAATAGTCCAAAAGAGTTAGGAAAATACCCATGTCCTTCAAGTTCACCATCAATTATTATACTATAGTATGGGATCCTGCCCAGCAAAACTGCCCTCAAATCCTGCCTCTGATACATACTAGCTGTGTGACAGGGCAAGTTCTTTAATGTTCCAGGGCTGTAAGCAATTCTCTAACCTTATGGAGCAACCTGCATTAGTCAAGGCCATTTCTTCACCTAGGAAATCACAGGTCGTTCCCATTCCTGTTCTATAGGCTAGCCAGAGCTGTAACAACAATCTGCTAGCAGCTACTGTGACTGTATAAAACCAACAACAACCAGCACACAGAGGGCTGCCAACACAGGTTTTTCGATCTGCTTTACTAAGGAAAGTAATGTTAAGGGGTTAACAATCTCACTTTAATGCAACACACGAATATCATTTACTTAGTTCAGAAGGAAAAACCAGCAACCTGAACTTCAGAGCAAATACAAATATATTACAGAAATCAACAGACCGACCTTGTCTGATTCAAATCACAGATCATAGTTACCAGAGAATCACCAACATCTATCTGGGTTACAGAGCTGGGGTGCTGTTCTGGCTTGCCCAGAGTCTTCAAACTCCTTCCATGAGAGTGCCCCCAAAAGTCAACAACCAACCTTGGATCTTACATACCTGTCTCAGGGCCCTGGGCATTTGATCACCTCAGTGCTGAGAAGCACTCAAACAGAGAACAGAGAAAAATCCCATTTAGGGTGTGAGAAAGTTAATCCCTACTACCACCACATACAAGTCAATGACGCCTCATTGTGTTAGTGCTGAGCAGCATTCCAAGACAAAAAGATTCCATTTTACCTGCCCCATTCAAACAAAGGCCAGACTCATTAAAGGCACTTAAGAGAAGACCGGCAAAAAGTCCCACCTTGATTACTGGTACAAGAGCCCAAGAGTATTAGTAGCAATAGTTACTAATGGGGACAACATGAGAAAGTCTAAACATTAACATAGAATATGTGTTTTAGGCAATTAAAAAAAAAACTAACATTCTTCTCATAGAAAACAAAAAGGGAAAAAAAAGTACAGTTCCTTCTGTCACTTGGTGGTGACAGAGGTGGCAAAACACCTAATCCTGCAATGGACATACATCAAGGACTGTCTCCTTGTAATAGTAAAAATGCAAAATAAACAGGACAAAATAGCCCACTGTATCTGTATTCTCAATTTTGTGGGTCCTCAGATGACCATAGTAAGAGCCCATACAGAGACCATCTTGATTATATACCCTCTATCAGTGAAAAAGTAGCAATAACAACCAGCTCTTATAAAGTGCTTTAAGGTTTGCAAAGCGCTTTACAAATATTTCCTTATTTTCTCTCTGCAGTGACCCTAGAAGACAGGCACTAGTACTATCCTTAGGAGGCACACAGAGGCCAAGTGGCTTGCCCAGGGTCATATAGCTAGTGTCTGAAGCAGGATTTGAACTGAGATCTTCCTAACTACAAGTCTAGAATACTCTCTATGGTGCTACCTAGCTGCCCAAATACTTGAAAGCCTACTATCTTCTCAGCATTGTGCCAAGTGGGAGACATAATACAATTCAATTCAATCAAGAGTTCTTAAATGCCTGCTGTGTGTTAGACATTGTGCTGTGAATTATAAGGAGGGACTTCTGTGTAAGAGAACTTTGGCACATGTCCAGACCACCTAAGATGGAAGTGATGAGGGTACAGTCTCTGGGAGCCCCCTTGAACTCTCCTTGAATTTTCCCATTGATCTGGCCTTCCCCTAAGGCAATAAGCCTTTCATTATGTAGGCCCAAGTCTCTACCTAGCCTAGCCCTGTATTATCCATCTGCTTCCCACCCTTAATCCTACCAAAATCCCATTCTCTGATAACAACACCTCTGGTAACCCCAGTCCCATCAGGATCCTCCTTGGACCCTCCCTAAACCCCTCCTCTAGTCACCCCAGACCACCCCTCGATCCTTCCCACAATCTTTCTGTATATAATCTCCATCTTGCCTCCATGAAGGCGCTCACATTCAACCTAACTCAGTAGATGGAATCTGACCCGCTTGTGAAAGCAGGCGTCACAAAGGGTGAGCGTTCTTAAGACAACCCAATATGGCGAATCTTTAACAAACTTTGTCTTTTTCCTTGGCTGAAGGCTTGAGTCGAATTCTTTCCTCAGGACCCGGCGTGTCAGTATTTTGGGGTCTCAAGCACCCCTAAAGACCTATGGTTCCCTACCATCATCATTTTTCTTTAACCTCATCAGAAGTGCCCACACAGAAGACATCAGGGACCTCCTTCTAGAAGACATTCTGCATTGTTCTACCTTGTGAGTGGGAACAGCCTTGTTCTGTTGTCTCTACAGGTGGAACTGACTACATCTTTAAATTTGCCTGACTGAGGAACAGTTGCTCTCTATTTCCAATGGCATTCCAGGAGTGAAGGCCTCGTTCATTCATAAAAGGGGCACCATGTAGTCAGCTAGGCAAGGAAGAACCATATTCTCCTTCCTCTTAGATCCTATAGCCCTGAGAAACAGACTTGGGTCTTGGGGGCTATATCATTTTTCCTTTTCAGTTTCAGTTCCAGGGATGAGGCCACCTGATCCAGGAGTTCGAGCCATGGGGATCTTGGATGCATGTGATTATAGGACAAATGTTGCCACCCACTCAGCAGGAAAACGGAGAAGTCAGAGTCCTTGAGCCCAGGCATTGGATTTGAAATTTAGTGGAACCAGTGGTAGGTAGTGATTGAGGTAAAATGTCTAAGGTGGTCCTGAAGTTTTGAGGAAAATGATTGTATGCTAAGCATTGATCTAACTTTATAATAAATATTGCTTTATGAAAGTTAATCTGACTATTAAGTTGTTAAGTGGAACTGGGTTTCTGGGACCCCTAAAACTGGGGAAACAATTGGTGGGCACTTGAGCCAATGGCAGAGATGAGAAACAACCATCCTAAGGGTAGCTAGTAGCTAGGGTACTCAAAAATCCTAAGGAAGAAGTGAAATGTAATACATCTGGCATTCAGGCAGTGGAGCTGGGAGGCAGAGTAATCACTGGTACATCTTGATCTCCAAAACGTTTTAAGAGGATAAGAACACAAAGAACGAACTTTTGACTTGGCAACACTTGCTATAAGGTGCCCTCAAGAAATCAAGGAGAAAAAGCATTCCTACTATTTCTATAGAGAGACATACAATAGGTCATTGCTTCAATGAGCTTATAATTTAGTAGGTAAACTATAAACATATGACGTGTTAAAAAACAAAAGAGTTAACTAATAAACAACAAAAAATAATTGCAAAGAACTCACATGCAAATTATTGCCGAAATCTTTCGCCTTCAAGCAAGGACGTGTGTGTGTGTGTGTGTGTACATGCGTATATATTAAATGTGCGTATATATAATACCTATTTACATGTTAAAATTAGGGAATGATTGCCCAGATCTTCATCCCCTTAGGTTAGAAGACTGTTTAAGGTCAGTAGACTATTCACCTTACTCAATTCTATTGCATACCAGACTACACCACTTAAATTAACACATACACAGTTAATGCTCTTGGATTTTGCTCACTGAAACTATAATTATTTTTAAAAAGCATATAGAAGACACAAACAGCAATTTAATTATCCAGGGTGGATGAGGTCATGAAGACTTTTGCCTCCCAAAGGTTAGACACACAAAAAAGACCTTCTTAGCCATGCTTGATTTTCAAACAGTTGTATCCTTGGGGAAGTTGATGAAAAGTATATGGCAGAATGACTAATTGCTTTCTTACTATAGTGTCTGTAGGTGATTGGATTCAACTAGCATTTTTTTTTTTCTGGGAAGATAACCTATGGCATGTTTATCAGAGGAAATGGATAAGAGTAGCACAGGATAAGCTGGTATGGATGGGTTACTATCTTTTTTTTTGTTTTTAAATTTATTTTTAGCTTTCAGTATTTACTTTATAAGATATTGAGTTCTAAGTTTTTCCCCTTCCCTCCTTTCCTCCCTCTCCAAGATGGCATCCAATCTGATACATGTATCTGATACATCATATTAAACATATTTCTACATTAGTCATGTTGTGAAAGAAGAATCAGAACAAAAGGGAAAGAAAAAGGAAGAAAGAAAAGAAGGAAGAAAGAAAGAAAGGAAGGAAAGAAGAAAGAGAAAGAAAGAAAGAAAAGAAAGGAAGGAAGAAAAAAGAAAGAAAGAAAAAAAGAAAGAAAGAAAGAAAGAAAGAAAGAAAGAAAGAAAGAAAGAAAGAAAGAAAGAAAGAAAGAAAGAAAGAAAGGAAGGAAGAAGGAAGGAAAGAAGGAAAGAAAGAGAAAATAGTATGCTTCGACCTGCACTCAGACTCCATAGCTCTTTCTCTGGATGTGGATAGCATTTTCCATCATGAGTCTTTTGAAATTGTCGTAGATCGCTACATTGCTAAGAAGAGCTAAGTCAATCAAAGTTGGTCATTGCACAATATTGCTGTTACTGTGTACAATGTTCTCCTGGTTCTGCTCACTCCACTCATCAGTTCATGTGAGTCTTTCTAGGTTTCCTGAAATCCACCAGCTTATCATTTCTTATGGAGCCATAGTATTTCACCACATTCGCTAGCACAACTTGTTCAGCCGTTCTGTAATTGATGGGCACCCCCTCAATTTCCAATTCTTAGCCACCACAAAAAAAAACTGCTATAAATATTTTTGTACATGTGGGTCCTTTTCCCATTTTTATGATCTCTTTGGGGTACAGACCTAGTAGTGGTATTGCTGGGTCAAAAGGTAGGCACAGTTTTACAGCCCTTTGGACATAGCAACTAGCATTTATTAAGCACCTTTGTATCAAACAATAAAAAATATACAAAATAACACACATAATTATGGTGGAACACACATAATAATGGGGAAATCACAAAAGACCTCATGTAGAAGTTGTGCTTTAACTGAGTCTTGAAGGAATAAAAAGAGGTGAAAATAGAGTATATTACAGTCATGGGGGACAACCTGTGCAAAGTCTTGGAAGCATCCTATACAAGGAGCATCAAGTAGGCCAGTTTGGCTGAAATATAGACTGGGGGGCAGAGAGATGAAGAGGGAGAGGGAACTTGAAATCACCTGGAAAGATCAGTCGGAGCCAGACTCTGAAGGGATATAAATCACAGCATAGCAGGTATTTTACGGTAAAGGTAATAAGTAACAAACATTTATTTTCTCCCCTTCCCCCAATTGAAAAAATAAGACACCAACCATTGTAACACATAGGCATAGTCAAGTAAAACAAATTCCCACATTAGCCATGTCCTGAAGTATATGTCTCATTCTCCATTTTGAGTTTATCACTTTTCTAGCAGGAAGTGGATTGCTTGCTTTAAGAGACAGTGATAGGAAGTTATGAAAGAAAGATTAGGTTAGTCTAACTATATAAAAGCAAGCGCTTCTTGTACCACATTAAAAAGGAACATCTAGAAACAAACTAGGAGAAATATCCTTGCATCAGAAACTTCTGGGCTAGGTCTGACTTAGAACGGAACCAATGCAAATTTATCAGAGTAAGAGTATGTCTCCAGTTGACAAGTGGTTAAACGTTCTTCTTCAATTTCTTAGTGATCCCGCAGACCATAGCACTCCAGACTCCCCCAAAGTCTGTAAATACTGTCCATGGGGTTTTCTTGGCAAAGACACTGGAGGGTTTGCCATTTCCCTCTCCAGTGGATCACCTTTTGTCAGAGCTGTCTACTACGACATGTACGTCTTGAGTAACCCTGCATGGCATACAGAGCTCATAGCTTCACTGAGTTACACAAGCTTTTCTGTCACAAGAAGAAAGTGATCCAGGAGTGGGGGCCAAAGGAAATTCTTAGAAGAAATAAACAATGAAGAGCTAGGCCAAAAAATAGTCAAAACCTTTAATAATAAAAAATACAAATTAAAGCAATTGTGAGTCCACTCAACCACCATCAAATGAAAGATGACAAAATATAATGCTGATGTGGATGCGGCAAAAAACAAACAAACAAAACCAGATAGCTGTTATACTGCTGGTGGAAAAAACCTGGAAGCAAGGGTTTTTTAGGCAGCCGTTGTTTCAGAATAACTGTAGAAATGATGAAATATGAACGCAATGCAATATTATTTAAGATAAGAATGATTGATATGACAAATTCAAAGAAACAGGAAAACTTATTCAAAGTGATGAAGAGCAAAGGAAGCAGAAACTAAAGAACAACGTACATATTGACTACAAACAAGTAGTTAAAGACAACAATAAAAGTCTTACAGAAAATCTGTAGTTCATTTAGAGATTATCAAGTTCTCAATAATTGATTTATGCTAAAAAAAAAAAACTCATAAGAGACCAATAAGTCAACCAAAAAGCCAAAATGTTATTTCCTCCTTATGTTTTTCTTAAAGATGTTTTACTTTGGAGGGGTCACATTTTAACTTCTTTTGTCAAGTAAAGGTATTCAAATATATGAGAAAGAGCACAAGAAAAAAATAAGCTAAAAATCAAGTGAAGACAATCAAACAAAAACCAAGATGTTATAAATGATTAATTTTTTTGTAATTTCTTTTAATTATTATTTGATAACTGCACCTTAAAAGATGTGTATGTTGACTTTATCGTAGGAATACCTTCATTGGTCTTATACTGTTAATCATTTTGCTTCCGATTCCTAACCACTCAATTGTTTTCTTCACCTTGTAAAATAGTCCCAACCATTTTATGACAAATATTCTCTCAAAAGCTACCTGTAAGTATTTAATCACTAAACAAAATAGATTTTTCTAGTCCTCATCCTCCTTTTCTTCCATGAAGTACAGTGGATAGAGAGCCCGGCTTGGAATTATGAAGACTTGAGGGTAAGCTTGGGCAAAGCCATTTAATCCCTCTTGGCCTCAGTTTATTCACATTTAAAATGAGGATGGAGTTGATGATTTATCCATGACTCTGTGATCCTGTATGGCAATGTTAATCAACTTTTCTTTCACGGTCCCTTTCTCCTCCTTGTCTTCAGAGATATCGATCAATCATGGTCTTTCTTCTCTTGTTGACGTTATTGAGTTGTTTCAATCATGTCTGACTGTTCATGGCCCCATTTAAGGCTTTCTTGACAAAGACACTGGAGTGGCTTGCCATTTCCTTCTCCAGCTTATTTTACAGATGAAGAAACTGAGGCAAACAGGGTTAAGTTATCTGAGGCCACATTAGAACTCAGAAAGATGAGTTTTCCTAACTTCAGACCCAGCACTGTATCCATTGCATCACCTAGGTGCCTCTTCTCTTATATCTTTAACGTCTCCATCTCTATCGGCTCTACTGGATTTTTGTCCTTTTCTTAATTCCTTAAAGCAGATGTTTCCCAGAGTTCTGCCCATGGCCCTCTTTTTTTCTCTCTCTACTCTCCTTCTTGAAAATCCTTTCCATTCTAAAACTTCAAGTATCCACGCTAAGAAGGTAACCCTTTCTATCCAGCCCTCATCTCAATTTGGAAGTTACCAGCATTACTAACTGTCAATAGGACGTTGATGTCATCATTTCTACTAAATGTACCGCCATTCACTCAGCCTTCCATGTTTTAATATTTGCTTATAATCGTGCATATCATATCCCCAAAACAGACTATAATCTCCTTAAGGCCAAGCGCTTTTTCAATTTTGCTTTTGTAACCCCAGTACTTAGCATGGTATCTTATGCATAGCAGATGTTTAATAAAAGTTTGTTGAAATGAAATGACATTTTCGTGAGTGGAATTTATTAACATTCATTATGTATTTAGATGCTAAGGAGATGTCAGTATTTTAAATTATAAGGAGAAGTAGGAGATTTAAACTTAAGAGAGATTGAAAGGAATAATTAGCGAAAGTTAGAAATGAAAAAAAAAATAGGTCACATATAATCACAAGATGAGAACCGTGGATGGGACTAGATAGGGGTGGGGAACCTCTGGCTTCAAGGTCACATGTGGCCCTCTAGGTCCTTAAGTGTGGCCCTTTCACCAAATTAGTCATTCCTGGACTAGATTTTATATGTTTTGTGTAAGACTGAGGTTTCACTTCCACTACCATTCTCCACTCTTATCTGGCAGGGGCCAGTGAGGATGGGTAAAAGTTTGGCAGGCCTGTGCTCCCTAGGAATTGTGCTGGTCATGTGCAAGGGTTGGGCACACAACGAGGTAACTTTATTCCTGCTTCCTATTGGAGGCTCCAAAGGAGATTGTAATGAAACCTGGAGATCAGCATGAAGAGGGGGACACAGGTGGTGTGTAGCATTTCTGCCTGACATCTGAGTCCCATACATCCGAGATGAAGGCCAGAATCAGTGATGTGGCTAAATAGTTCCAGAGGGTGGAAACCAGATACAGTACATTCAGGTGTAGAGATAACTCAGGGCATTAGGGACCAAAGGTGCAAATCTTTCAGAATGAAGTCAAAATGTGTTCCTAATTTGTACAGGTGTCTCCTGACTTACAGAAACACCGCGAATGGAATTGTGGTCTGAGAGCATTCCATATAGCAGATTGGAATGGGCTCCTTCAGCAGGTTCCCCCTCCCTGTAGGAGCCATTCTGGGGGCTGAATGAACCATTTATTAGGGATGTTGTAGAAACAATTTCTGTTCACAGTTGAACAAAATGACCTCTGATTTTCCTTTCAGTTTTGTGATTTTGTCAAACGATGAATTCCCAAACCTTTCCATAGGCTTTGGCAGGGAGCGGGGTTTGGACAAGACTGGAGATTTCATTGTTCCAGGGAACTTTCGGCAAGATTCCTCTGCAGAGGTGCCTTTTGGCAATTCCTCTGCATCTTTTTTTTTTTGGAGGGGGGACATTAGGGCAATTGGGGTTGTCACTTGCACAAGGTCACACAGCTAGTAAGTGTGTCAAGTGTCTGAGGTTGGATTTGAACTCAGGTCCTCCTGACTCCAGGGCTGGTGCTCTACTCACTGTGCCACCTAGCTGCACCCCCCCATTTTTTCCATCTGACTGCCCTCCACTTACAGAGCTGCCACCTAAATTCGTCACCTCTTACCTAGATTATTACAACAGCCTCCTAATGCATCTTCCTCCCTCCAGTCTCTCCCCACTACAGTCTATCCTACACACTGCTGCCAATGTAATTTTCCATAAGTATAGATCCGACCATGTGACTCCCCTACTCAGCCATCTCCAAGGCTTCCTACTTATTGCCTCTAAGATTAAAGGAAGATTGGGGAGGGGAAAGGGAAGAAAACAAACATTTATACAGCCAAGCATTGAGCTAAGCACATTATAAATATTATCTCTTTTAATCCTCACAACACCCAGCTAGGCAGATGCTGTTATTATTCTCACTTTATTGGGGAGGAAATTTGAGGCAAACAAAGGTTAAATGACTCTGCCACGGTCAGACAGGCCCAGCACACTATCCACTGCCTAGCCTACTTGCCTTAAGGCTAAAATGTAAACTCCTCTGTTTAACTTTTCCTCTCCTTTTTTTGGGAGGGGTAGGAGAGGGGAAGGCAGGGCAATTGGGGTTAAATGACTTGCCCAAGGTCACACAGCTAGTAAGTGTGTCAAAGGTCTGAGGCAGGATTTGAACTCAGTTCCTCCTCAGGGCCGGTACTCTACTCATTGAGCCATTTAGCTGCCCCTGTTTAACTTTTAAAGTCCTTTACAACCTGACCATCCTCACTGGATGTTAATTATTTCCTTTCCCATATGCAATCCAGCCAAAGTGGCCTTCTCTCTTCTCCCCACACCCTATCTCTGGTCTCTGTGCTTTAGCATCAAAACATTCCTCATGTCTAGAATGTACTCTTGCCTTTCCTCTTCCTCACAGAGTCCCTCTCTTTTGTTAGGATGCTGCCCAGGAACTGTCTTCTGCAGGAAGCCTTTCTGGATCCCCTAAGAATGAATGCCCTCTCTCCCAAAGTATATATACATATATATATATATATATATATACATACATACATATATATATATGCGTACACACACACACACATATATATATATGTATTTATTAACTTAATATTTATACTGCATATATATTATATGTATTACTGTCTCCATCAACAGAATATAAATCCATTTGAGTAGGAATTATTTCTTTCTTTAAATTTGTCTCCCCAGAACCTGTAGGGCACAGCACCTGGCACACAGTTGTCACTTAATATTTGTTGGTTGGTTCATTGATTGATTTCTAGTCACCTGAGGCACTGAGGTCAGTGCCTTTCCCACAATCACGTAACTAGCATGTGTCAGAGGTAGAATTTGAACCCAGGTCTTCCTAACTCCAGGCCAACTACATTATTCCTGTACAGTATTTTGAATCCTAGAGTTTTCCTTTGAAGTTATGGAACTTGGTGGCTGGCACAGGGGGTAGAGGAGTCATGTACCTGCTGTTCCTTGCTTTCCCTACTGCTGATGTGGTTGGCACTGTATCCTTATTCCCCTTGTACGCTGAGAGTATTGAGTAAACCCCTTTATAGAATTTAGAACTAGAAGGCCCTGAAGCAGCTGGGTGGTGCAGTAGCTGAACTCTGGGCCTAGAGTCAAGCTGAGTTCAAATGCAGCCTTGAACACTCGCTAAAAGCTGTGCGACCCTGGGCAAATTACTTAACTTCTGCCGGCCTCGTTTTCTTCAACCATAAAATGAGGATAATCATAGCACCTACCTTCCAAGGTTGTTTTGAAGATTAGATGACATAATATTTGTAAAACACTTAGAAGGGCGCCTGGAACATTGTAGGTGCTATGTAAATGCTATTATTTTTTACCTAACAGTGTCACAGTGTCAGATACCAGGTCCTTATGATCTGCACACAATACATAATTAAAGTCTATTGTGATTACTCATATTTCTATAGAGATTCGCAAAATACCTTTTTCTCACAATACCCCCGTGAGATATAGGTACACATTTTATCATCCCCTTTTTATAGAACAGGGAACAGAGGCTCAAAGAGAGCGTTTTGCCTGTGCTCTCATAATTACTAAGTATAGCAGCCAGGATTCGTATCCAGGTCTCCTTTGTCCAGACCCTGCACACCTTCTACCACTCCACACTCTATCCTCTATTGTCGGTGTTTTCATTATTGCTGCTATTGTTGGGTTCCTGTGGTAGAAACCAAGAACTGGACCCAGGCTCCTGGGGAATCTCTAAGCCTCCAAGGTCTCCAGTACCCACATGTCCTGAATGCTGTTACTACTCTTGCTCGATCTGTTGCTGTTTACTGTCCAGGACTGTGCTATACTGATCGCGGCAGCTGTCTTAAATGGAGCTAGAGATGAACACATCCTAGGCAGATCCATGACTAGAAGAGAAGCATTGAGGAAAAGTGGCGGCATTTCAGACCTGATGGTGGCCAAGGTCTCACCAGCTCTGGTTGCAAGGTCTGTGATGATGGTGATAGAAAAAGGAATATAAGAGAGACAAAAGGAACAGAAAGAGGAAAAGGAGGCCATGGTGACAACACAAACAAGAAGAGAAAGAAGAAGGGCTGGACTGGGGCTGCTCCAACAGTCGTCACCAATGAGTGAAGATGACTATAAATGGATATGGTGGGGAAGAGGGGATTGACCTGGAGGAAATCATAGAAGCTCTATCAAGAGCCAATATTGGCAGGGAGAATGCAGCATGGTTGGGGCATAGTGAGGGGGGTGATAGTAGAGAGAGAATACAGGTGGTCCCTTGGGTGCTACACAGGAGATCCACTGAGAACATTCCTAAGATGATGGATCTTGAATTGAGCTAACTGCATCACTGCTTTTAGCCTGGAATTTTATTTTGAATTGCTAAATTTGCTTTCATACAAAAATTACAATTTATAAAGAAAATTTATAATCAAAGACAAACCACCCACAAAATGCATTCTCTGAAAATAGTTAAGTAAAGCAGTATACTCAGATGATAATATGATTAACTTTATATTTTTGTAGTCACAACAGGTTGAAAAGAAGACAAGACTTCAGCTGTAACAAGTTAGCACAAACGCTGCCTTTGTATTTGGCCTTAGATTTTTAAAATGTTTATTTCTGTAGGTTAATGTCTTCTTTTACACAATTATAGTCATTGTGTTCTCTCAGTTCTTCTTTCTCCATGACATCATTTCATACAAGTCGGCCTGTATTTCTTTGTATTCTTCCCATTTGTCATTCCTTACAAATCAGTAATCCTCCATTACATTCAGATAACATAACTGGCTCAGCTATTCCCAAATTGTTGGCCGTATCATTTATATCCCCAAATTTTTTCTGTTATAAATAGTACTACTTCTGCCCTGATACAAAAAAGTCAGATAATGCAATGGGCCTGAAAACACGTAGGTTAGAAAGAAAGAACATAAGGCGAAAGTACTCAGAGTGAGTTCAGGGGAGAAACTTGCTAAGGATTTGAAGCATGGTGCAGGTAGGGAGAATAAAGCATATGGTCCTGGGTCTTCCTCTTCTTGTATCATCATTACAGCAAATGTCGGTGCTCACCAGTGTCTGTATCTGGCCCAGGACATGAGCTATATGGTTCCAGAACCTGAATGCATGATGTACTAAAACATGGAAAATAAATGGCAGTAGAATCTGTGGTGCTCACTGGTAGCCAGAAAGATAGGAGCAGGGAGACCTGGGTTCTAGTCTCTCTTTAGCTCATTATTTGCTATATGACTTTGAGATAGTCTTTTAGTTTACCTCACTGAGCTTCAGTGTACTCCATTAAATAACAAGTTAAATAGCAAGGCATTTAACAGAGACAGAATATAAATATAAATAACAAAAGGGAGAAGTCATGCAAGAGAATAATTTTAATGTCTATATATAAAACAGGTACACTTTCCAGACTCCCACAGTAGTGGGGTGGGCAATACTCCCTGGACACATAGGCTGAGGTGAGGAAGGGTTGTGTTTTGACCAAAATAACTCCTACAATTCAATCTTCTGACAAATGTCCATCCCTCTCTGCTTCATGGTTGTACCTCTCATAATTCTCTTGCGTGGCCCTGGAGCTCCCCTTGCTGTTCCCATTCTGTTCCACCTTCACAGCTTTCACCTGCTGCTGTAGCTTCTTTCTCCAAGGGAGAGCATGGAGAGGGGCTTGCTCTTTTGTGAGGCTGCCTGGAAACCCTAGTCTCCTTCAGGTTGCAGCTCAAATGCTACCTTCTGTCTGAGACCTTTCCTAGTCCCCTCAGCAACTAGTGCGGTCCTCTCCAAGGTCACTTTGTATCTGTTCTGCACTCCTTACAGTAGATACCAGAATCTCATCTTCCCTGTTACAATGTGTCCTTACATTAGGGCACAAGGCAAAGACACTTTTGTTTTTGTATTCTCCAGTGCCTTGCACAGTGCCTTGTACATCATATGCCATTTGACACAATTGATTACATCCTCCTTCTTGGTATTCTCTCCTTGATAGGTTTTCATGACATCACTCTCTTTTGTTCTCCTCCTACCTATCCGACTGCTCCTTCTCAGTCTCACATATTAGGCACCAGTCTC
>CM053624.1:185477069-185512943 GCA_028646595.1 Phalanger gymnotis | reverse complement strand
GTCACTCGCACCACCACTGCTGCAGCAAAGAGCTCCAAGAAAGAAGAGGCCAACCCCTGGTTTTTATATCTTTGTCAGGGGTGAGTCACACATGCAACTCACCCATGTGACCTAAAATCCTCACAAAGAGGCAGACTTAAACCCACGTGGTCTAAGAGCCTCTGCTGTCCCAGACACGTAAACTAGGCCCTCCCTGGAGTTAACCCCACCTTAGTTGCCAATCCACACCCACATAGGTTTTACACCTAATAGGGGTTTGGGCCTGGGGCTTAGCACTTAGTAAGACTCAATGAAATACACTGAATTACTCAGCAAAAACAAAAGCCAAACTCTTCAAGGGCACTTGTTGAACTAAGTGCTAAGGAGCCCATTTTGCTTACCAACACATCATCTCCCACGGTGCCAGTTATAATCTTTATGTAGATTTTGCCCAAATATACACATCTAGTCGTAATCTCTTTCCTGAGCTCTAGCCCCATATCACCAAATTCCCTTTGGGCATGGTGAAGTGGATATCCTACAGGTATCTTAGATTCAACATATTCAAAGCAGAACTCATCATCTTTTTCTAGCCTCTTCTCCCCTTCCTAACTTCTCTGTTATTGTCAAGGGCACTATCATCCTCCCAATCACTCAGTTCTGTGTTCCACGCTTGGGCGGATGCGCTGCCTCACCAGCACTCCTCCTTCCCCAAGAACCCCCTACCTGGACTGGGCTTAAATCTTCAGCAGGCTCTTCACTCCTGCTCTGATCAGCCACTTAATTCCTCCCACCAGGTGGGCCTGGGGCCAGAAGCAACTGCAGCCTTTGTTCTAAAGCTTCCCTACCTCTGCTGCCCCAGGGGCGGTGGCCAAACCGCAAACTCAGTGCCGCAGCTTTTCCCACTAACCTTCTCTGTTGTCTTTGCTCTTTGTGTGTTGAGAGGTCTGGTAGATGCCACGGCTCAGTAATTCATGCCTGTAGGGCACTCTCCTCTTGGCTGCTGATCTGGTCGGTCTGCAGTCCGGCTGGGCTCTGCTTGGCTCAGCTCCACTACCCTCAGCTGGGAGCTCTGTGTGGGACAGACCTTACCCAGAGACCATCCAGGCTGTCCTGGGCTGGAGCCCTGCTTCCCTCTGCCACTTTGTGGGTTCTGCAGCTCTAGAATTGGTTCAAAGCCATTTTTAATAGGTTTTTGGAGGGACTTGGTGGGGAGCTCACGCCAGTCACTGCTTCCCAGCCGCCATCTTGGCTCTGCCCCCCCCAATCACTCAGTTCTGAAACCTCAATGTCACCCTTAACTCCTGACCCTCATTTACCCTAGATAGTCAATCTATTGCCAAATTTCTGGGCTATTCCTCCTTTTCCCAAGTTGCATTTAAACTCATAGGTAGGATGCCCAGAGTACAGGTGCGGCCCCCAGAATTCTGGGGGGTACCCACTACTAAAACTATAGCTATAGCTCCTGAGCCCCCATCTGTTTGCTTTCTATGATCAGTTAAAACAGTGGTGTCAAGCTCAAATAGAAATGTGACCAGTAATTGATACATATGTATCCCTGCCACCTGCATATTCACTTAGTTTTAAAATGTAATTGTCATCTATGTCAGGAGTGTTGCTGCTGCTGCCACCTCTTGTCTGACACCTTTGAGCTAGCAGACACAATTAGCTTTCAGCAAAAGCATTTACTATGATGGCAGTTGGTCAGTCAATAAACATTTAAGAGCCTCCTAAGCAACAGGCACTATGCTAAGTGTTGGGGATACAAAAGGAGGCAAAAGACAGTTCTTGCCCTCAAGGAGCTCACAGTCTCCTGGCATGGTAAGTAATTATTGAACATTTTCCTCCCACAATCCTATACTGCCCTTTAAATACATTCAGAATCCATGAGAAGAGAGGGTTCACACTTAGAATATAATGGTACTGAGGCACATATGTACAATATATGTGTGACAAAGATAAATGACAAATCCTGGTACTCTGGTACCAGACACTGGTACTACAAAGCCTAGAAATCCTTTCCTCTCTTCATAGAATCCTCAAGCATCTCCTCTGGGTGCAGTATATCTGCTGGATATGTCCCTCCACTGGGTACCCAGGGTATGTTCTTCTTCACAGCTCAAGCTTCACAGCTTCACAACTTTTCCAGTTGCTTGGGCTCTCTCTCTTGAGTTCATAGCTTTCCCTCTTCTTTGCTGTCAGGGATCTTACTTTTTAAATGTGCTTCTTCCTTCTGGGACCATCACCAGTCATCTTGACCTATGTTGTGCCACTGGACTCTGAAGACTCTGAAGGAGAAAGTGAGGCCGATGACTTTTTATTTTTTTATTTTTTGAGGCCAATGACTTTGCACAGCCCTGCCTCACTTAAATCCAGTTCACTTGCAAGTCAAGATATGTCCCTTCTATATCAATTATTGGTTCTTTCTGAGAATGAAGGACGAATGACAACAACGATGCTTCTTCCTTCAAGCGACTGTTTTTTCTTTATTTGTAGCTATCTCCAGCGTGTTCTTTCAATTATCTCAGACCTTTTATAGCTCTTGAACTGCTTGCCAGTTGGGGTGATTCTTCCTGGCCAAGTCTTTTCAATGGGAGGAGGGAGAGATTCTTCTCCCACTCCACCCCAATATGAGCTCTTCTATGAAGCGCTCTGCACTAAAAAACTATCTATTAAAGATGGATCATGCTTATCTTCCATCAGTAGATGGCATTGCCCCTTCTCATATGTTTAGAGAAAGCTGTTCACACTTCGCAAAGGTATCTGGGTATAGATGATTCCTTACGGTTTAATATCTTATAAACAGCTTGTAATTACATTGGCAGGAGGGGGATGATGAAAAATGAACTCCCCTCCATTTGTTGGACTGGTGCTGAGCTAGACGTTTTCTGCAGTCCCTTGTAGTTTGAACATTCTACGATACCATGTGATTAATTTGAAGGAAACACAATCTCTCTATAGAAATAGGCATAGCTGTACTTTTGGAATGGTAATGTATTTTGGAGCTCTGTTATGCCTCTGCTGGGAGAAGCAGGAAAGGAAATGAAGGGATGAGACAAGAGACAAGCCAAAGGTGCCTACGTCTCCTTACTCACTGTGTCTATGGAAGAAGGGCTGGATGCAGTAAAGAGGCTAACTTTGAACTTTTGGTTGGCTTCCTGACCTATTACTCATTCATTTCACCAAGCATTTATCAAATATTTGCAATGCAGTTTGTGGTAGAGAAGAGAGGGCTGCTCTTGGAGTTAGGAAGACTTGGGTTTAAGACCTGTCTCTGAAACCTAGTAGCTGTATCACTCCCTAGAGGCTGAATCAACATTAGCGAAGGAATTTTTACAGAGGAGTTCTCTACACAGTTGAAATCATAGGATCATAGACTTAGCATTGGAAGGAAGCTTAAAGCGCGTTTAGTCTAGGGTTCTTATCCTTTTTGTGTATACTAGATCCCTTTGACAGTCTGGGGAAGCCCATGAGCCTCTTCTAAGACTAATGTTTTAAATGTACAAAATAAAAATCATAGGAATACAAAGGAAGTCAGTTATATTAAAATATAGTTTTTATAATTTTTTAAAAAATAAGTTCATGGAAACAGCTAAGTGGTATAGTATTTAGAGTACTTGCCCTGGAGTCAGATGGACTTGAGTTCAAATCCCACCTCAGACACTAGCTATGTGACCCTGGGCAAGTCACCTAACCTTAATTGCCTCAAAAAATAGTTTATGAAGCCCAAGCTAAGAACTCTGACCTAGTAAGATGAAGAAATGGAGGAACAGAAGCCGATTGACTTGCCCAGGATCACAGAGGTAGTGACAGAAATGGGTCCTCTGCCTCCAAATCTAGGGCACTTTTTACATTCTCTCTTAAGTCCTAGGGATCCAAAGACAAAAACAGAATAGTCTCTACCCACAAGGAGCTTACGTTCTCCTAGGAACAGGATGAGGCAGCAGTTAGTCAGTCAATAAACAATGATTAAGTATCTACTATGTGCCATATGTTGTGCTAAGAACTCAAGATACAAAACCAATTTTACCCCAAGGACAATGGGAAGAATTTATTTATGGAAAAAGGAACTCTTTCCAAGTTGTATGACCCTAACAGAAACCACAAGCAGGCATTTTACAGAGCAAATTATAAACTGAGAGGGATAGTGCTGTGTCTCTGGGTGTGGGGGGGGGGGAGGGGAGTGTAGCCTGTTCAAAAGCAGCCTGCTGCTAGCAGAGAATGTCTTGAAGAAGTAAGGGAGACACCCTCTGGGGGAGACTATTTAGGTTAGTAATTTAGGTTAGTAAACTTCCTCCTTCTAATTATAGGAGGAAAGAGCTGATTCCTTAGCGTGATTATAATGCTGACTACCTCATGTATACTTTAGCAAGAACAGGATATCCTGACTTAAATAATAAAGGCCGCAATGTGAAACCTAAAGATTGGGACTCCTGCTGCTTTCTCTGTTACCTGAACTAACAACTCTAGTCAGAAACAAGATTTAGGCTGTGATACATACACTGCAGACTCCTCAGAGGATTATAAGGAGAGAAACCCAGGAGAACAGGCCTGATAGGCTATGAGGAGGCCCAGAGCCTGACCTAACTCCACATGCACCAGGGTCCTGACTCACCAGGATGTCTCATGTGGCTGTACAAGCTGCTGTTTGTCTTCTTAATATCTTATCATGCAGCCATGTCTCCTTACTCACTGTGTCTGTGGAACAAGGGTCGGCCGCAGCTGCCTCTCAGCCTGAAACTTCGGTCTAGGACGAGAATTGATATGCTGGGTCCCTCCTGGATCTGAATGTGTTTCCTGTACACAGTCACCACAGTCTGTAATGCATTAGTATGGCTTTCCTCTAGAGAGCTATAGAACTAGAGAACAGAGTGCCAGCCCATTGCCCAAGTGTAAGGATGAAGTACCCATGGTGCCCAGGCACAAAGCGTTGAGGGGTGTGCATGCGTGTGTGTGTGTGTGTGTGTGTGTGTGTGTGTGTGTGTGTGTGTGTGCATGTGCTCCCACACAAGTGCTGGTGCTCGCCAGCAAAGCAAACCAATTTCGAGACAAATCATTTGTATTGTGTTATTAAGTAAATGTTCCCATTTACCAGATAAACAAAATATACCAGGATGATTACTATACAATCAGCCACAAATAATGCAGTGAATTGTAAGACACTCGATGGTGTTACAGCCCCATTCATTGTCCTCAGTTTTTCTGCAACGACTTCCAACTCTATTAGCCCATCGATGGATCAAGGGTTTGCACAGAGCTAGAAGAGACTTCAGTGGCCATCAAGTCCACCACCCTCATTTTGTGGATGAGAAAACAGAGTCACAGAGAGGTTGAGTGACTCATTGGAGGTGACACAGCCAACAATTGCCTGAGGCAGCCAGGTATTTCCTGATTCCAAGGTCAGTGCTCTGTCCCAATCCATAATCTCACATTTGGAAGTTGCCTCATTCATTTCCAGAGGAATTAATCATCATGTCATAATGGATAAAGCTTTGGATTTGGAGTCAAGAAGACCTGGGTTCAAATCCTACCATTCGTGAAGCATGCTACCCATCTCCTGACAGAGAGATGATGTACTCACGGTACAGAATTAGATGTATTTTTTTTGGACATGGTCGACTTTCAGATTTGTTTTGCTTTACTTTGTATATTTGTTACAAGGGCTTTCTTTTTGTTCCTTTATTTTAATGTGGGGGAGAGATGAGAGACAGATAAAATAGATTTTTGTTCATTAAAAAAATAAATTAAATGTTAACAAAGAATTCTGCCTCATCGGCCACATCCAACTTGTTTTCACTATGTATATTTGTTATAAGGGCCTTGTGTGGGATGAAAGACCCTCACCAATTAAAGTTAATAAGGAGCCATCTCAGGGTGGGAACAGAAATAAATCGTATTCAATTCTCAAGAATTGAGTGTCCTCTGCTAGCACAGAGCAGAACCAGCAAAGGAGGCGCTTTACAAGAGGCAAAGCACCAATAATTATACCTAACACAAGAGAATTCCCACCCACCTCTGACCCTTCTCACCATTGGCTGGGAGGTGGGCTTACAATCTGAGCACGGAAGCTAAATAAAGAACCATGAAATTGAGGCACAAAAACTCCAATTCCCATCCCCTTAGTTAAAGATTACAACTGAGGTGACATCTATAACTCTAAAGAAGGAGAATAGGATAAGGGAAGGGGGAGACCCTCTCCATTCTTTTACAGCAAAGGAAAGCAGGTCACAGTGACCCTATCCTTACTGAGCAAATCTTTAAACCAGAACAAGAAGAAAGAACAAAAATTTTCAGAGTAAACTTTCCTAGAGGCTGAGCCACCAAACTCTCACGGCCTCAGAATTTTTCCGCTTCCCTATTTCTTGATTTTTAAACATTTCTTATATATATACATATATATATACATATATATATACATATATATATGTGTGTGTGTATGTGTATACATATATATACATATATGTGTATATATATATATATACATATACATACATATCTTCTCTGTGAAGTCTTCACATTTTATTTACCGCACACAATCCCCCCTACTTCTTGACACTATTTTGAAGACTTCACACACCATTTTTGGTATGAATTATCCACCCACCTATCTTCTTCATTCATCACACCTTTATACCATGTTTTCTTTCCCATCATGCTGGTATCCCCATTACCCTTTTAATAAATATGGGAGGAATTGATCAACATATTGACAAATCAAAGGGGGCAGTCCCCTTTATAAGTACAAATACAGAGACCCAAAAGAAAACTATAATACAATTGTCCCTTTAACTTTCAAAAGTCTCTTCCCATACAGCTGTCTGGCAGGGGCCATCAGTGAAGTCTTCTGGTCCTTGGTTGTTTCAGCCACTTCCATAGCTTCTTCTTCTTGTAGGAACCAGCTTTCTGTCCATTCTCCTACAAAAGTTACCTTAGCACAATTTTGTTACCATTTCTAATAATTATACACTGATCCTTTTTACGAATTCAAAATTGAAACTTTGGCCAATTGCCATGTTTAAGAAATTCACATCACAACCCAAATTCTCATGCTTTACATTGACTCATTATTAATTTCCCCACCAGGAGGATGAGACTCCAGTACACACATAAATACATTAAATAACCATTTTTTAAACTCAGTACATATAAATCTTAACCTTTTAGTCATGCCATGTTTCTTTGATGGCATTACAAAATAAGCCACAAACCATTGTTCTTTTAACATTATTATTTGTAACAAAACCTCAGACAAGCTTGATATTAACCAAATAACAAAATAATATTCTCACAAGCTCTTGACCTAATTGTCTCCATACCATTACCAAGAAAAAAAAAACCTAACTTATACAGAATGCTAGTTCCAGCCCTATAGTAACCTAGGATGTTCCATAATCAATTATTTTAATAGATTTGTTACTGTACTTACAAAATGTTCTGATTATAGAAATTTGCCACCAAGAGAGTAGGGACTTAGAGTAAGGGGACCATATTTTCCCCAGTTTCCTATCAACTCCAGGCAAAGGTTGTGACAAACTGCAAGCTGCACTGAGCCAGGCCTAGTCTGCCAGGTTTCAGTTAAGGGGATCAAGTCAAGAGGGTCCCACCTCAGCACATACTGAACAGTTGCCCTCTCAACCTTGCCAAGAAATCATACCTCTAGCTCATGCCTGCCCTTCCACAGGGTTGCTGGCATCGTGGGTCAGCCTTCCTTGATACTCACACCTGGAGTTAGACTCAGAAAAACAGCCAGTTAACAATCCCATTAAGCCTTTGAATAGCAAGTTCCAATAATCAGTTTATGATATGACTATGATCTCACGTTGCTTAAGGAACATCCTTAAAGCTAGCTCTAAATAGCTTGCATGCATTTCCTCCCTTGTTCATAAAATCTTCCCATTAAGATCATAAGTTATTGCTCTAACACATTTGCATCAGTTTCTCCTCTATTTTTCTATTCTCTAATTATACCTAATCAGAAAGAATTGAACCATATAACTTTATGTTTTAGACGATAGAATGAATTCAAATCCACATTTAACTTTTCCATCAATACAAAAATATTCTACAACTTATCTCTCTTAAAGAGACTTACATTGAAATTCTTTCCCCTAAACTGAAGATGTCTCTGATTTAGTTCCAGTGATTAATTACTGGTAATTAATTACCATTTGTAGTAATACCTAATTGCTCTTATACCACTTTAAAACATCTAAAGACTCTATCCCACATAGATACAATATAATTTTAAATCCAAGCCTTAGCCTATGGGATAATGATTCAGCCTTACATTTGCACCTTCACTTCACAAACCTCTCTTCCCCCTGTCCAAACTACTCCCACCAGTATCCAGAAACAACACTATCTTTCATTTGACTACACAAGAGCACCAATGTAACCAGTCATTTGATTAAAACAACAAGATTTCACATATTCGCATTAATGAAATTTTTCATTTCCCCCCATAAAACCTTCTAGGTCTTTGGGTATCACAACTTCACAATAACAGCATTTTCTGACAAACACCTTTCCTTTTAAAGCTTTACCAGGACTTCACAAACAAATTTTAATTTTTAAAAGAATGTCCTAAAAACCAATTACTAAAAATCAGTCCTACTGACTTTAAAAGCCAGGGTCAGAGGCCAGCTAGTTTCTGACCCCACTGTTCTCTCTCTTTCAGTAAAACTTCCAGGCTTTTCCAACTTATTGTACAAATAGGGATTCCAGTAACTGCTGCTACAAAACCTGGAAGTTTATAAAAAATTTCTTAAATTAAACTTCTTTAAAAGACATGGTCAAATAAAATGATTTAACAGTTTCCTAATCCCTTCATTATTTTAACAGTACAATTGTCAACCTAACAACACTTAGAGAAATTGCACAGATGATACAGTTGTTTATCAAACAATATAACAAAATTTTTAGAAATACAATACCATAAACAGTTGTCATGTATTTAAACTTTTTAAAACCATAATTAATTAATCACCAATCTGGCTGGATGTGTTTCCACCTTCATCTTATCACCATTGACGTAAACTTCACATCTGAGAGAATCCACATATGAAGCAATTATATTTAACTTAAACGTTTGTTTTTGCCAATCAGTATGACAAATACTTTTACAATTATGTGATTCCCATATTATTTCTAGGAGTGAATTCCATCCTCGTCCCCTCACTGAACAGTGAATTAACTTTCTTAGGGCCACACAATTCTAATACCCCTGCCCCTTAAAAAAATTATTATCCAGAATTTCATATATTTCCTTAATTTTTCAGTTCCCCATTCATGTCCACATTTTCTTGCGAAAGTTTTACAAACAGTTTTGATAACCAGGGCAGTTTAAAGTGACATACTGAAACAATATTTATATTAAACTTAATAGAACCCATTCACAGATCTAGTCCAAAGGGTAGGGGGACACAATCCCTTCCATCTCTCTATAACTTCACCTATTGGGTTTTTAACTCGGGCTATCAAGCCTTTTACTCTAAGCTGCCTGCTCAAGATTTTAATTTAGTGATCTTCCACTTTTATCACAGTCGCTCCTTGCCTTTTCCCATAAACTTTAGTGACAAACAGTAAAATGAACTCTAATTTATCTTAAGCATTAAATTAGGAATGACACATCTTCGCTTTTCATATTTAGTTCACTTCTTTTCTGGTTGGGTCCCATTACACAAAAACTTTTTCTCTTTTAGTAAGCAGAAAAAGGGTTAAAATACTAGTCTAGCCTGCCTCCCTTTGATCTGAGGGAAAAGTTCCCCCCTCATCTTTCTTCCTTTTCTCTATAGGAGCTATAACCATTTCTTATCTTGAGGCTTTTTAGTGCAAAAAAAGTTCAAAAAGAACTTTTTCCCATGCACCTTTAAGTCTTCCTCCTGCTCAGATAACTCTGCCTCTTGAGCGGAGGTTATAATAAACATCCAAAGCCCTGAGAACTCAGTCTAACACTTCTCAGGCTTTCTTTCTCACATACCTTGTTTTCTCCCCATTTTCAACATAAATCAATCTCCCTCCCCACCCCCACCCCCAACTAGGATTTCACTGACAATAACTTGTGGGTGTTTTTCCTTATAATGGTAAATAATCAGACCACGGACACATAGAACAAAACTGAATTGCCTGCTCTGCTCCCCCTCACTCCTTCCTGCTGCTGCAGCTTCAACCTGTTTCCTCAGGAATGCCAGTGGGATAGGGAGGGGCAAGGGAGAGTTTACTGACCGTTTTGCCACCACTGCTGCTGCTGCTGCTGTTTCTGACAGGCTACACTCACTCATTCACACGGATACACAAAAACACAGACAGGTAGGTACAGAAATCCAAAAACTTTTTCCCTAAAAGAGTATCTACTGGTATACCCGGAAATCCTCACTCGGAAATAGTAGACTTTGATTTTTCCCCATTCCAGTTTATATGAGGTCCGTTACCACAGCCTCCGAGTCAATGACTCTCAAAACCACAGAAGCTGGTCACCCAGCTTCTCCCAGTCACCCAGGGGGTCACTTGGCAGCGCCCAATCTAATTAAGACCCTTGGGCCCCCAAGCTCTTACCCTCCCCTCCAGGCTATACATATAACTTGCGTGACTGATTTCTCTCTCAACGGGTAGAGTTTCAGTTGGGGGATTTTAATTTTATAATTGGAGCTCTTTGGTTTCTGTTCCCCCGAGTCCCTCCTTCTTCAGGACTTTGCCCAGCTGAAGCGAAAATACCCGAGCAGTTCCAGAGACTATCGGAGAAATCTCCGAGTGTGCACCAGTCTTGGAGCCAATCAGGTGTCTCACTTACAAAATCGGCAGATCCCGGGAGGAGCCCCCAAAACTGTGTGGGATGAAAGACCCTCACCAATTCAAGTTAATAAGGAGCTATCTCAGGGTGGGAACAGAAATAAATTGTATTCAATTCTGGAGAACTGGGCGTCCTCTGCTAGCACAGAGCAGAACCAGCAAAGGAGGTGCTTTACAAGGAGCAAAGCACCAATAATTATACCTAACACAAGAGAATTCCCGCCCACCTCTGACCCTTCTCACCATTGGCTGGGAGGTGGGCTTACAATCTGAGCATGAAAGCTAGACAAAGAACACAGCTTTCTTTTTCTTTTCTTTCTTTTTTCTTTCTCTTTGTCTTTTAATGGAAAGAAGGTGGAAGAGAGAGAAAACATATTGTTGTAATTAAAAAAGATTACCTCAGGGTAAGCAAGTATATTATAAAAATACTTATAGCAGCACTTTTTGTTGTAGCAAACAACTAGAAACAAAGCAGGTGCCTATCAACCGAAGAATGGCTGAACAAGTTTTGATATATGTATGTAATGGAATATTATTGTGCTGTAAGAGAGCATGAATGTGATAGATTTAGAGAAATCTGGGAAGACTGGTATAAACTGACAGAGTGAAATTAGAGTAACCAGAACAACTTATACTATGACAGTAATAATGTAAAGGAAAATTAGAACTCTCATCAATGTAGTGACCAATCGTGCATTCAGAAGACTGCTAATAAAGCGTGTTTCCAATATCTTCACAGAGAATTGATGGCCTAGAGATGCGGGATGTGATAGACATTTTCTTAGAAAAAAAAAAGCCAACGTGTTGATTCCTTTTGCTTGATCATACTTGCGGCTGCTGTGGGTCTCTTGGCCGGTTATCCTACTCCTGGAATGCTTATGGAGACTTCTGAGGGTGGAGGGATGGAACCAAGACCTGCTATGACTAGAGAGTAAGTCATACCCAGTAGGAGGAGTCAGGGAGGGGCTGGACAAGATAGATGACACCCATGTTCCAAAGGTAAAAGCCAGAGGAGAGGGAAGAAGAAGAATACTCGCCCTTCCCCTCCTGTAGCAATTCAGCCACAAGTCTTTTCACCTTCTATAAACAATGCTTCTCAGACATACTACTACAATAATAATTAAAAAATAATAATAATAAAAAAGGGAGCCCGACTTTTGTCTCCTACTTTGGGATTTCCTATAAAATGGGAATATATCACCAGCCTCACATGGCAGTTGTGAGGATCAGATGAAATAATGTATAGAAGGTGTTTTGTAAATCTTAAAGCCCTATGTAAAATGTCAGCTGGTGTCAGTCCTTCACATGTCTCATGGATCAGCCTCCTCTCCTAACAAAGGGAATAAAAGGAAAGATCGGCTCACTTGATGCCCCTGAATCACCTTCCCCCAAGGAAGGAAGAAGAAGGGGAGTTATAAACCTACTCATGGACAAATAAATCACCAAATTAAAGGGGATGGTGGAGCCTACAAAAGCCTCATAATTTTGTCCTCACCTCCCAGGCATCATAAGTATTTTAATGTCCTCAGACAATACAACCAACAGGATAGTTCAATATATTAATGCTTCCTACTCGGGTCTCAGTAGCTTGAATCACAGATGAGGGATTAAAATACAACCAAAAGAAAGCAGAATCTTTCTAAACATGACCCCGTTGGTATGGTTTTCCAAGTTAGGGTCCTTTTTTTTGTAATTTCTGGAAGAGGTGATAAGTGGTAAGAACAGAGGCAGCTCAGTGGAGGGGGTAAAATGTTGGGCTTGGAGCAGAAAGTCCTAGGTTTGTATCTCATCTCTCATGCCAGCTGTGTGACTGGTGGTCAAATCACTTAACTTCTCATCTGTGAAATGGAGATAATGCCTGTAGTATCTGTCTCAAAGGAGATAATGGAGATAAAGCTCTTTGAAGATCTGAAGGCACTGTATGAATAAGTTAGTCTTATCACAGAGTAGACATATAATTGAGAAAATGTTGTTGTTCAGAGTTGTGTCAGACTCTTCATGAGTCTATTTGAGGTTTTCTTGGCAGAGATATTGGAGTGGTTTGCCATTTCCTTCTCCAGCTCATTTTACAGGTGAAGAAATTGAGACAAACAGGGTTAAGCGACTTGCCCAGGGTCACCTAGCTTATAAGTGTCTGAGGCCAGATTTGAGGTCAGGTACTCCATCCACTGTGCCACCTAGGTACCCCAATATGGCCCCTACTCTCTACTTACACAGCCACCACCCTGGTTCAAGCCTTCATCACCTCTCACTTGGACTACTGCAATAGTCTTTTAAAGAGAAGGCACCCTGCCTCAACTCTTTCCCTACTCCTATCTCTCCAATACATAGCTTCCAAAATGAGTTTCAGAGGTCTGTCACCTCTTACCCCTGGGATTAAATAGAAAGTTTTCTATTGGGCATTTAAAGTTCTTCAACTTGTTCCCTTACTATTGGTTCTGTTTCACTCACTCTCTGGTCTAGTCATGTTTGCCTCTTTGCTATTCCACATGGCATTCCATTTCCCATTTCCAAGATCTTGCACTGGCAGTAGCCCATCCTTAGAACTCTCCATTCTCACCGGTACCTCTTGGGGTCCCCCTAAAGTTACTTATGATATACTCATCACCACCTTCTTCTGGAGGTCTTTGCTGTTTTTCCCAGCTGTTAGTGCCTTTTCCTCTGAGGCTACTTCTATTTACTCTTGCATGTCCTTATTTTTAAAAATGTAATCTCCTTGAGGGCAAGGCCTGGCTTTGCTTTTTCTTGGATTCTATAGTGCTTAGCACAGTGCTAGGCAAATCCTAAGTGATTAGTAAATTCTTATTGACCGAAGGGTACTTAAGGGCCATCGAGAACGATCCTTTCATTTTATTAAAATTAAAATTTTATTGGTAACCTTTATTTGAGCATTATAGTAATTTCTGGATGTACCGCTTCTCCTTTACTACCCAACGAGCCTTGCCTGGAAATAGAGAAACATAGTTAAGCAAAATCAAGTAAGGCATTAACTTATCGAACAGCTTATACGGCACTTTTCACTCATTGTTCCCTGCCTCTCTAATGTAATTCCGGAGGTATGTTTCCTCAAGTCTTCTCCTAGGCCAAGATTGGTCATCACAGTTACATGGCATTTGGCTTAGGTTTAGTGTTCTCTTCGTTTATGTTTGTAACGTGGGTCAGAAAGTCTTTAACGGCATCTTTCCACATGGAAGGTTTCCGAGAGCTTCCTTCCCAGAGTGTGCTGATGACCGATGGGTAAAAGAAATACCTTGGAGAGACTATAGACTGCCTATAGACGTTCAGTAACTGGTTCTGGTCTGCTAACGATTTGGGGAAGGGAAGCTCTTTGATTGCCTGCAGAGGCATAGAGAAGACCTAGTGGACTCCCATCATGCTTCTTTAAACATTTGCCAACACACTCCTGTATTACTTTATTGCCTGAGCTCAACAGAAGAGTAGTAGAAGATTTAGGGAATGAAGGCATCACTGGAGTGGAGGCCTGATGACTCTAGGCTAATAATAAAGAATAACTGGCATTTCAATAGTGCTTTGAGGCTTGCTAAATGTTCTTCTACAATCATCCTCACCTTTGGCCTCATGAGACCTCGAATTTAGTTCCCTTATTCCCTAAAGGAGTCTGGGAATTGGATTCCTCCAAAAGACTAGGGGGAGGTGTAGGTAATGAACTTTTGCAGCTGTAGTTTCACTTCAGATGGGGAGCATCAGGGAGGATATTTGACGACTTGAAAATTGTTCTTGCTGCTAGCATCTGAGCAATGCTTGTGCCGTCTGGCCACTCCAAGTTCTGGCTCGACCTGCCTATTGCTCTGGGCTGCAAATGTCTTTATTTGGCTGGTTCATCTTGTCTCTCCTTCATTGTCAAGCACCTTGGCAGAGACCTCTGGGGAAGCATATTAAAGAATTCCTTTTTAGTTCAACTGAAAATATTAAGACATAAGATTTTCTCCAGTCTAAAAACCTTTCCCATTCATTCCTGCCCCCCTCCCCGACTCTCCCGGGAAAATGTGTAGGAGGTCAAGGCCAAAGGCTAAGGTAAAAAGAGAAATATCTTTTGTCTAGTTGAGATTATGGCCTTCTCTAGCCTCTGAAGCAATGTTACTATGGCTCACTCTTCTCCATTCAGAAAGAACTAAGATATTTTTATCATTCTAGCTGAAGATTAAGTAATTTTTGTTAGTGACCATTGTTTGGGAATATTAACCCCAAACTGTATTTTAGTGTATAGTGATTCTTTCCCCCTCCACCATCCCCCTTCAAGACTCCTACAAATGTTACCTCAGATTGTCTTGGTGTAGACAGAGACATGTTCGAGGGCATGGTGGTGGTTGTGGGAAACTGTCAATTTGGACACCTTCTTCTAGGCTGGAAAAGCTTGGATTTAGAATAATGTTAAATTGACAAACTTGTTTCTGGCAAACTTGTACCTAAAATGGAGAGTATAAAATTAATATTTTTTTCTTCTATTCCTGTGTCAAATTTTCTTCTTCACAGAAGTCTCAGGATACAAAGTCTTAGCTGTGATGTAGGCACGGGACCTCATCAGAAATGTAATCTTTTTTTATAATTAATTCAGTTTTAGTTTTAACCTCCACTTTTATAAGATTTTGAGTTCTAAAGGAAATGTAATCTTAATCAGTCAAGAAGCATTCTTCTTCTAGCCTTCAAACTCCTGGAAAATGTAGTCCCATGCTTATCTCGGTCATGACTGGGGCATGTACAATGGGGAAAACCGTTTTTGCAGCTATCAACCTCAGAAGGCTCTTGTGAAGAAAATGCTTCATAAAACTAAAAACATGATTAGAATGTGTTACTGTTCTGTTGAATAACAGAAATATTAAACGGTCACTCACTTCTATTTGTTCTGAATTGAAAGATAAAAGGGTTAGAATTAATTTGCTTTTCTCCAGAGGCCAAAAGGCCTATAGCCTCTAAGGCTAGGAGGTATATTTTGGTATCATTGGGTCCTGAGTTTTGCCAAACACAGGAAAAAAGAACATTGCAGCTAAGTTTTCCATCCAAATTGACTAAATATATTTGTCTTATCAAAAAGATATAAAATTCCTAATTTCTCCTTGGGGGTTTAGGCACTCATTATAGGATATGTTTTGTTTAGTGCAAGAAACAAATTCAGTCTGTTGATTGTCTTATTCTTATAGAGACAAGGCCTGTTGCTCTTTGGCCTAATCAAACAATGTGGAGGCCATATGTTACATCCTAGTCTTCTCTTCTATAAATCCTAGGACAGTTGTACAGTGGACCTTTAGTCCAAAAAAGTTCAGATCTGAAACTTCATGTATATAGGGAACTCCCAGTATGGAAACACCCTCCACTGAGGCAGACGGGCAACTTATTGGTAACTTGTTTATCATCTTAGTGAGTTACCTGGGGCACTAGGAATTTAAGTGATTTGCTACGAATCATGCACCTAGGTGTTGCAGATAGAACACCAGCCCTGGTGCCAGGAGGACCTGAGTACAAATCAAGCCTCAGATACTTATTAGCTGTGTGACCTTGGGCAAGTCACTTAACCCTGAATGCCTCCTCCCACCCCAAAAAAAAGAAATCATACAACTAGTATGTATCAGAGGAAGGACCTGAACTTAATTCTTTCTAACTATATCTGCCAAGCCATGCTATACCTTTTAGTACAAATGCAGGTTCCCAACATTTCCGTAAATTTCTCAACATCTCCAAGTTGCCTCTGCCTGTGTTAGCTGTGAGTGTTAACAGGAAGGCTCTCTTTCTGATAAAAGAAGATATGATGGAGTCATATGTTTAGGTGGACGAGGGTACCATTTCAATGGCAAGTGAAGGATGTGGGAAATAAGTGCTAGCCTCCTAAGCAGTTTTTTGTGAAATAGATAACTTCAGAGGGGGGTGGGGGAAGAGAAATCCTGCTTCCAAAGGGCATTTGGTGAAGGAGAGAATAGAGCCCTGCTACGGCTGAATTTTAGGGAAATCAGCATATTTCCCTAATGGAAGCACATGTGGTTTCTCGCCAACGTAAACCTTCCTCATGAACTGCCCTCATATTCAGACATCCTGATTCACAAAAATAGAAATAATTGGCTGTTCTGTGCATTATTGGGACAAACTGGCACCACTGCAATATTTCTACATTAAGTTGGTTTCTCCCTGCCACTTCCACTGGTGAGCTTTACCTCTCAATTTGCCTTTCATGTTATAGTGGTCGTCCAGTCAATGTTGGAGGAACTGTGGGGAAGTGGGCACATTAACGTCCATTTATTTATTAGTGTCCAAGTGTTGGTAGAACTGTGAACTGGTCCAGCCATTCTGGAAAGCAGTTGGCAACTATGCCCCCAAGGTTACTAAAATGCAAATCCCCTTTGACCCAGGGATACCACTACTAGGCCCATAATCCAGAGAGATCAAATAGATAGGAAAAGGACCCATCTGTACAAAAATGTTTATAACAGCTCTTTTTGTAGTGACAAAGCACTGGAAACCGAGGGGATGTCCATCAACTGGGTAGTAGCTACACAAATTATTCATATGTGAATGTAATGGGATACTATTTGGCCATCAGAAATGATTAAGGGGAAAGTTTCAGAGAAACCTGGGAAGACTTTTATAACTGATACAAAGTGAAGTGAGAAGAAGAACCAGGTGAACACTGTATATAATATCACATAAACTTTATACAATAACGACATTGCAAAGGCAAACAACTTTGAAGATTTAAAAACTCTGACCAACACATTCCTCAACCATGATTTCAGAGGGCTCATGATGAGGCATACATAATTCCTGACAAAGAAGTGACACACTCGGGGTGCAGATTGCAATGCATATTTTTTGGATGTGAATAATTCAGGAACTAGTCTATGATTATTTGTCACAAGGGTTTTGTTTCTCTCTCTCTCTCTTTTAAAAGGGGGAGAGAAAGAGATAAAGTAGATTTTTGTTAAATGAAAACTAAGTAAAAACCATATGTATACATAGGGGTGTGTGTGTGTGTGTGTGTGTAGTGGTAGGTATCCTCAGGTGCTGAACCTGATACAAAAGCAGGCTACTGTGACATGCTTTAGGGTTGGGGTACGGAAACTGTCAGGCTTCTTTGTCTTTTTTTTCCCCCTTGGAGGGTCCTTATGAAGTTTGATTTGGGACATGTGTGAATGACAGATGTGAATGACAGATGAGTCCCACCCCTGCTCAGATGGCCCAGCTCTTCATGTGTCTTGCCTTGATGGGTCAAGCTATGGCAGGTTGCTTAGCCACTGGTCTCTGCTATGCTTACCACGGGCTCCTTACCAGCCTTGGCTGCTGCTGCAGGGTATGCTAATAAATATTTAATAAATGGCTCTAAAAAGCAGGACACACTTTAAAGTTTCATCTGTATTATTACCATTTTCCGCAACATTTTCTTAAGTTTAGATAATTGACAAAATAATCAATCGAGCCCTGATGGATTTCTGAGGTGTAAATGCTTCCTCTGAAAATTTAACAGTCAACTGTTACGCACCAGTACGAGCCAGCTCCAGCGCACCCCTGGGGATCCTAGTGTTAAACAGAGCATCTGTCTGATTTCTGCTTTGCACTTGCCTTGTTCATAGACCCTAGATCCTTTACCCAGGCACTCCTTCCCTGCCATAACTTAAAAAGACTAAAAGCCCTTCTTTGGCTCCATAGATACACATGTTACTTAAATGGAAAATATATTAAAAGCCAATAGACAGGGACAGGCCCAACACTGGCAGTATAAGAGAGTTCTGCAAGCAACCCAGCACATGATTTTTCATTTCTCCACAGTCCATTAGGTAACATACAATACTCAACTGAAGGTATTTAAAGTCACGTGACTCACATTCCTGGATCCTTTTTATTTACCTGGTCTCTCCTATGTTTACCATGAATCACTGAGAATATTTCCCGCAGAGGTTTCCTAGTGAAGCCCGTTCTTAGTACTTAGTTCCTTGTAAACAGGAATATCATTTGGGTCATAATTAGTCTCTAGATAATTGAACTTAAATTTTTTTTCCAGTGTTGATGCTTCTAGTAAAATAGATCCTAGAGAGGAGGGCAGAGGAGTCAATGGACAGAGAAAAAGTTACTGCTTAAGTCCACATTTCTTAGAAGAAAAAAGTTCAGTTTGATTTTACTATATACATTTATTTGAAGTCATCGCCGTCTTAATTTTCTGAGCCACAGGAGGAGTTCATTTTGCCAAGTGTATAATGGTTACTTAGGTCCTTAAATAGCTTGTGTTAATCTACCATTTTCTTTTCTCCACTCTCTGATCATTTGGCCCTGTGATCTGGATCCGACAGGCTTTGGCTTGTAGCCAAAAAGCTGTTCCAACGTCATTCTGAAAGAGGTGAGGACATTGTAGGCTCAGATTCCTGGTATAATGTCTTCAGACTAAAACATCTGCAAGAGAAGGTACACAATGATCAAGCAGTCTGGGTCGAAATGATATGTCAAATATAAAGCAGGGTCAGGTTCCTCTCACTGGCGTCTGAGACTGACTGGAGGGGCAGGGAGGCCACCTAGGATCTTGCTTTTGCTCCTTGGTTCAGGCATCTAAGGGGCTTTTAAAATTTTTCTCCTTAAATGACAGGGATAAGGCAGTCCATCCAGCAGCTCATGTTGTATACTTATGTCTTGAAAAGGCTTTTATTAGAAAGCTGGTCTTGTGATCTCATTCTGGAATAAACCTACCTCTGAGGCCACTGAAAGCCAAGCTGACTTTTACCCTGTGATCTAAATTGAGAAGAGAGCTCTTGTTGGGATGGTGGCCAAGAGGCAAGGCAGTTTGTTGATGTAGTTTCAAGGGTCACTGGATCATTCACAAGAATGTGATGCATCTCTTCCATGGGCTCCAAATTCCACTGACTTGTCACTTGTTGGCATTTGTTTTGTTTTCTACTTTCTGTTCCCTTGGTGGTAAAGTCAAGGATATTTGGGTGTTACCTGACTGAGAATGCCAGTCTCAGTTGGTTTCTTCTGCACCTACACATTGAGACGTCCAGTTTCAGCCTCAATGAGTCACAAAGGAAAGAGGATACAGAATGCTCTCGGGACACACTTTAACAACCGTGGCCCAACCCCCATGACTCAGCCCACTCTGTTTCAGTACATGCAAAGCATGACTAAAGAAGTATTTGTCAAATGTATGAAACTTAAAAGGTCCTGAACAATCAAAATTAATTGGGGGTCCCTAGGTTGGTTTTAAACCTGATATTTCATTTAGATTCAACAAATAATTTCTAAATGCTTATACAGTGCACAGTACTGCCTGAGAAGATAGAAAGTTTGGATAAATCAGCCCTGAACCTCATAAATCTTACAGTCTAGTTGAGACACAAAGAGATAGATAAATAGATAGATAGATAGATAGATAGATAGATAGATAGATAGATAGATAGACAGATAGATAGATATACATTATGTAGCAATCCCTCTGGATTCACTCTTCCGGGTTGAAATCATTGGTTAGACAAGTTGGGTGCCCGGAGGGGCAACTACTACTCTGCTCAGGGTTTTAGGGGGTCAGCTGATCAAGAAGCACATATTAAACACTTTACTATGTAGAAGGCAGCGTGGTAAACTCTGAGAATACAAAGAAAGGCAAAAGACAATCCCTGTTCTCCAGGAGTACACAGTCTATTGGGGGATAACAGTTTGGGCACTTAATTAAATAGCTCATGAGGCCCACATTAGTGTGATTGTTAAGATAATCAGTTGGTAGATTCAGGTCAGAGCAAAAACATTTACTCAAGTGGCATGAATGAATGAATGAATGAATAAATAAATGAAAAAAGCATTTATTAAGTACTTGGGTGCAGTGCTAGGCCCTGGGGACACAAATATAGAAGCAAAGATAATCTCTGCTCTCAAGGAGCTTACACTTTAATAGGAAGAAGCTACACATTCATGGGACACACACAGCCAAGGCAATTCCCAGCTCCAGGAACTGTAGGGTTTATTGTCCTTTGCTTTGAGACAAGGTGTGGATGACAGATGAATCTCTCCCCTCTTCAGATGAGATGGCTCCTCATGGGATCATGGAGTCATGCCTTTAATGGGTCAAGCCAGGACACGTTCCTTGGCTGCTGAGAGAGCTCCTCAGCAGGCCTGGGCAACTTTCTCTGCTTCTGGACAGCTGCTGCCAGTCTGAGCCCGGGGAATTACTGGGCAGTTGGGTTCTTCATAGGGCACAGCATCTCTGCTGAACGGGTAGATCTGCTTGCTAGGTTTCCTTTGGTTCGTTCGTTGATGGGTGGCTGTGGTGTTCACCACCTACAACATGGCCTCTGGCTCAGCTGGGCACTATGGTCATCTTTTCAGCCTTGGAGCTGCAGGTGCTTCTCCCCTTTGACTCCCTCAGAGTCTTAGCTTTGAGGTAGATTTAATCTCTCCTGTTCTATAATCTTTCTTGGTTCAGCGGTGGCTTCCCAAAGTGAAGAACTCTATGATATTCTGCCCAGTTATACATTCCAGACTCAGGCTGGGTAGCAGGGAGGGTGGGGAATGCTTGGTATTTTACAAAAGTATTAAAGGTCTCTGTGCCTGGGGTCACAACTAGTAAGTGTCTGAGACTGCATTTGAACTCATATCTTCCTGATTCTAGGTTGGTGCTTTATCCACTGTGCCACTTAACTGCCTCCTCCACCCCCCCCCCCATAACCTGTTTCTGAGGCAGAACTTGAACCCTGACTCTAAGGCTGGCCCTCTAGCCACTCCACCATGCTTTCTCAAATACATTACAAAGTTATAGAATGAAGCACTATGTGAAGTTTGAGTGGAGGTCAGTTACTAACTAGGAGGGTCAGGGAAGGCTTCATGGAGGAGGTAACATTTAAGGTAGACTTTGAGGTATACAGCAATTCAGCTGGAAAAGGGCCAGAGGGTGGGGATTTCTGGCATAGAAAACTGCACAATCAAAGATACGGTGAAAGGAAATTTCAAGATGTCTTCTGTCTTTGAGAGATAGCAGAATCCATTTGGCTAGAGCACAGATTACATGAAAGGAAGCTATAGCAAATAAAAGCACAGCGAAACAGATTGTAGAGGGCCTTAAATGCTAGGCAAAAGGGTTGGAACTTGACTCAGAAGGCAAAAAGGAGCGGTAGAGTGTCATTAGATCTGTGGATAAAGAATGGCCTGATCACGTCTGTAAGGCAGAGAGGGAAAAGCCAGGGACAGGAGGGACAGATGAGGCTGTGTAAGAGACCGACTAACTGATGGCACAAAGTCCTGGGAGAAGCGGAAAGAAGTGGGATTCTTTACCAAGGGGGTACTTAATTTAAAAAAATTCATTCAAACAAACGAACACCCAGATCTAGACTACCAAGGGGAATGATGAAAAGAATTATGGGTGAAACTTGTTGTTCAGTCATGTCTGACTTTTCATGACCCCAGTTGGGGTTTTCTTGGCAAAGATGCTTCAGTGGTTTGCCATTTCCTTCTCCAGCTCATTTTACGGCTGAGGAAACTGAGGCAAACAGGGTTAAGTGACTTGCCCAGGGTCACCTAGCTAGTAAGTGTATGAGGCCACCTAGCTGCTCCACATGGATGAAAAGGGAATAGTGATTTTAGTCCTTGGATTATATTATAAAGCAGCCATCATCAAAATCATCTGGCATTGATTAAAAAATAGAATAGATCACTGGAGTAGAGAGGACGATAGAGAATCAGAAACAGGGGAACTCAGTTACCTAGGGTTTGATAAAGTGGAAAACATAAATTACCCAGGAAAGAACTCAATATCTGATAAAAACTGCTTAGAAAGCTGGAAAGGTTGGGAGAAATGAGACTTAGCCCACCACTGTATACAGTCACCTCTTAACATTCACAGGTTCACATTCTTGGTTTTGGTTGTTTGTGGATTGGCCATCCATAATTAAATGGGAATTTTTGGAGATTTGCAGCATATTGTGGAAAACTGCAGATGACTGGAGCAATTGATGTAGAATAAAGTAACCAGAGCCAAGAAAACAACATACACAATGACTCCAATAAGGTAAATGGGAAGAACAACCACACATAAACAAATCAAAAGGGAGTACGGCCAAATTTTAACCATCAAGCATGACTTAAAATAAGAGGACACCTCCAACCAGCCTCTCCATGGAGGTGGTAGGTCCACAGGTGTTGCTTATCACACACCATTTGAGACATCTTTTTTTAATGAATTTTTTGTTGCATTTTAAGTTCCAATCTATCTCCCTTCTTTCTCTACTAGAGAAAGGAAGGCCACTCTTTGACACAGATTTGTAAATCTGTGTGAAATCATGCTACGCAGCCTTTTTTTCTCAGTTCTTTCTCTGGAGGTGGATAGCATCGTCCTTCATAGGGCCGTAGTAGCTGATATGAGTATTTATAGTCCTCAGAAAAACTTGGTCATTTCACACATACTCTTCAAACAACATTCCTATTACTATATATAACGTTCTCTTGGTTCTGCTCGTTCACTTTTCATTATCTCATGCGCTTTCCATGTTTTTCTAAAATCAGCCAGATCATTTCTTACAATACAGTAGTGTAATGTCACAATCATTTACCACAACTTGTTCAGTCATTCCTCGGTTGGTGGGCATCCCCTCAATTTCCAATTCTTAGCTACCACAAAACGATATAAATAAATAAATAAATAAAGCTATAAATATTTTAAAACATACAGGTTCTTTTCCTTTTTCCCTCTTCTCCATGGGAAAGAGACCTAATAGAGGTATTGCTGGGTCAAAAAGCATACACAGTTTTATAACTCTCTGTGCAGAATTCCAGATTGCTCTCCACAATAGTTGGATCACCAACAGGGTATTAGTGTCTCAATTTTTCCACATCCCTCCAACATTTGTCATTTTCCCTTCTATCATTTTAGCCAATCTGATAGGTGTGAGATGCTACCTCGAAGTTGTTTTAAATTGTATTTCTCTAGTCAATAGTGATTTAAAGCATTTTTATATGTATATGTATATATATAAATATGACTATATATGTATATATATTATATATATAGTTTTGGTTTCATTATAGAAAAAAACTACCTTTGATCATTTACCAATTGGGGAATGACTCGTATTCTTATAAATTTGACACAAAGTTCTCTGTATATTTGAAATATGAGACCTTTATCTGAGAAACTGTCTACAAAATTGTTTCCCAATTTTCTGCTTTCCTTCTGCTCTTGGCTACGTTGGTTTTATTTGTATAAAACTTTTTAAAATACTCAAAATTATCCGTTTTATATTTCACAGTGCTCTCTATCTCTTGATTATTTATATAATTATCTTCCCATCCATAAGTCTGACAGTTACCATGTTTTATTTCTTCTAATTTTCTTATGATATTTCCCTTTATGTCTAGGTCATGTATCCAAAACCATATCTTGGTATATGGTTTAAGATATTGGTCTCAACCCAGTTTTTGCCAAATACTGTATTCTTATCCTGAAAGCTTAAATCTTTACATTTATTAGTTTTTGGATGTTTTCGATGCGTTGTTTGGTTTTGCTAACATTTTCCTCTTATTTTTTCTTTTTTTTTTGTCTTTAAAAATACCATTTTTTTTATATGGAATGTCTCTCTGAAAGGGGGATAGTAGGAAAATGATACTAGGGGAAATTATAGTGATGTAAACCCCCCCTAAAATCAATAAAAACTTTTTTAAATGGAGGAGTAAGGAAAACCCCCCCTTTTTTTGAGAAAGGAGTGGTAGGGTTAAATCTTGAGGACCGCATCCTCAATCATCCCTCCCCTCCCCTTCTATCTTCTGGTTTTTTTCCTACTGACTTCAAACATGACTAAATATCCTCCATTCTTAAAACAAAAAAACCCATTTTCCTACATCTTTCCTTCCTTTCTCAGCCAATCTTCTTGAATAAGCAATCAATACTTATTGCTTCTACTTCCTCATTCCTTCTTTACTCTTCCACTCTATGCACCACTGGACAGAAACTGCTCTCTTCAAAGTTACCAATGATGTGTTTTTAGAACTGTGAAGCTGGGTGGTCTTTTCTCAGTGCTTATCCTTCTTGAAGGATCTGCTGCATCTGACATGGTTTCTTTCTGGGTTTTCATGATACCTTCTACTACTCTCTCCTCATTCTCCTCCTCCTTGTCTGACTGTTCTTTCTCCTTTAGCTTTGCTGATTTACCTTGTACCCCCATCTGAGCGTGTTTCCCAAGGTTCTGACCTTTATATATACGTTCAGCCCCAGGCTCTTCTCTGAATGTCTATCCTACATGAGCAGTTGCCTGTTAGATGTTTCAAAATGGATGACCCAGAGACATCTCAAACTCATGCCCAAAACTGAATTCATTATCTTTTCCCCATTTCCTGTTTATCTTCCAATCACTCTATTTCCTTTCAGCAGCCCAGGGTTGTAACCTCGGCATTCACCTCGATTCCCTGCCCTCCTTTACCCCACATATCCAATCGGCTGACAAATATCGCCTTCTCTGCCTTCGTAATATCTCTCACACGTGACTCCTCCCCAGTCACACAGCTAGCACCTGTGTTTAGGCCCTCGCCATCTCTCAATTAGATTATTGCAACAGGCTTTTTTTTTTAATTGGTCTCCCTGAATCGAGTCTCTCACCATTCCAGTCCACCCTACACATCACTGCCGAAGTAATTTTCCTTAATCCTTTCTGATCCCTACTCAATCAACTGCAGTTTTTCTATTGCCTCTAGGATAAGGGGGAAAGGAACACACTTTTTTTTAAGCACCTACTATGTGCGGGCACTGCTTTACAAATATTGTCTCATTTGATCCTTACAACAACTCTGGCAGGTAGGTGTTCTCGTGGTTCGCATTTTATATTAGAGGAAACTGAGACAAACAGAGACGGGTCACACAGCTACAAAGTGTCTGAGGTCTCACTGACTGCAGGCCTGATACTCTATCCACTGGCTAATTCTGGATAGCTGTGTGGGTGTTTTGTGGGGAGGCTAGGTCCAGCTTTTGGTGCTTAGCTCACTGGCTCAATTAGGTCTTGAGGGTGGCTTCATCGTCTCTTTAGAGAAAAATGAGCCCTAGCCTATATGGCAGGGATCTTAATAGGCAGTACAGAACTAACCTAAGCTACATATCTAACTAGATTGTAGTAGCCACATCTTTTATGAGACTTCTCTGCATTCCCCACAATGCTTGGGGAAGGTACTCAATTCAACAAATATTTGTTAAATGCCTACTGTATGGTAGGCAATGGTTTTACAAAGATGGAACGAAGGTATACATGGTATCCCTTCCAGGTGTGGGCAGTTTTGGCTAATGGAAAGGGGCAGAAGAATGAGAGAAAAACCAAAAATTAGCCCCACAGCCAGAAATGTGCACTCAGGGTAAAGACAGAGAATGTCCTATTTACCATCAAATAATTTACATATGACTGTCATGAGGACTTTGAAGGTAGTAACTGGGAAATCCTAGTCCCTAAAAGTGTCTGGTGACTATGGGGAAAATGTATATTGCCTAGTTACGGTGTCAAAGGCAGAAATGTAGATTTTACTTTATTGTCATGAAATACAGGTGTTGTTTGGAGAGACCTGGGATCATGTGTGGGAAAGGTCTCAGGGCTTACACTGCCACCTGCTGTCCAGAAATGCTGACTGGAGAGGAAAATCGGCTCTGACTTTGCTCTTTGGAAGACATGATTAGAAATGGGAAGTTTTTACCCTTATCACTAACGCGTTTTCTGAGAAGTGAAAATCCTCGAGAGCCCCATCAAGAGAATGGATCTGATAAAGCTCTGACGGACCCAGGCTTATGGTTTCCACTTTGGCTGAAAGTGCGCGGCGCTACTTCCACAGCCCAGGAATGGGGAGACCTAAGTGGAGCACAAATGACTGTTCCCATTAAAGAACTGTGGTGCATCTGAGAAAATCGAAGGGCATCAATAAAGAGTTGTGAGTGGTCCTGGGCACAGGTATTCCATACTCATGCACCTGCTTTGGTTTTGCAAGTTTGTGTCCACTCTCTTCCATGGACGCTGTGTGCATTTTGAGATGGCGGGTCTCAGGTTTGTAGTGGAACGTTTCTGACTTCTGAGTTAATATTGTTTATCTTGAATGACTGGTTAATCAGGATGCACAATGGTGGGGGCTTAGGAGCTACAAGGTACAATAGCAGGAGGAAATTCAACATCTACACACAAATCACTCGGGGAAAATGTGGGAATAATGGGGAAGAAATAAAAACAAATGCGCTTCTTCAACTTTCTCTAATTAGTTCCTTTCGATAAAAAATGCATATCTGTCATTGAATCAGAGACTCAGAAGTGAACTTAGAACTAATTTATTTCAATTCCTTTATTTCACAAGTGGGGAAACTGATCATTCTTATTTTATATGGGCAGAATTTGAGGCCCAAAGGTGGCAAGTGATTTGCTCAAGATCACCCTGTAAGTTAATGGTTGAAATAAGGTCTCTTTTTCTATTTCTTGGGCAAAACCATATAAACAAATAGGAGGGAAGTTCAGGGAGCCACAAAGGAAGAAAACAGAGACTGTGTGAAGTCTTGATGAAGTCCAATGTGTGCAGGTTGGCAGAACAGCACTGAAGCAGGGGGCCCAAAGAAAAAGACGCAAAGCACAGGCAATAAAGAAGGGCCTTTTACTAGGAATAGAGAGAGAAGAACGAGTAGTAGAGAGGAAAACAACATTGATCTGTTTTCCTGGTACATAGTTGTAATTATGCAGAAAAAAATACCCATATGTGCATATGTGGTCAATAACAACCATGTGGTTAAGGCTGATGTGATGGTCACTTGTAATTTAAAAGCGAGCCATCAACAGACTAGAAGCTGAAAAATGATTCTTAATGTTTTCCTGGATTTTTCAAAGGCCTCTACGAGGATACCCCGAAGACCTCTCTTTTTTCCATCTGTGCTCTCTTCTGCCTGGATGTTGATCATTTTCACAAAGTTGCACACATCCCCAGCACCACTGGCATTCTACAGATGGGGTCTAATGACATAGGCAGTGGTTCCAATTCAATGCAGCTTTTTTCTTTTCTTTCTTTCTTTCTTTTTCTTTTTTTGCAGGAGATGAGCACTCTGGGTTAATGAAATAAGAGGAGGGTAACAAGAATGAGGCGGTGGAAAATCACTCAGCTGAAGCCAGGGGAAACCCACTGAGGATCAAGGTTATTGGGGCTCCCCAGGGCTAGATTAATTAGGCAAGATTTCATCTTATCCTCTTCCACTTAGAATGGAGGCCAAGGAAGTAGTGACTTAATAGTAGCACAGATAAAATGGAGGTGACTCAAGTGTTTTGACACTCATTAAGGTAGGTGTTACTCCTTAAGGTTCAAGCAAGATGCCTGCTCCCCTCTCCTACCACACCTTTTCCCCTGCAAAGGCTTGACCCATGGGATGTTTTTCTTTTCCAGAGCCTAACTTGGAAGAAGGCATGTGACTAAGGGATGGGTCAAACTATTTTAATATTAATTAGCAAACTATGAGAAGCAGCAGTCATGTGGTCCCCATTGCTGTCTTGCACTTTGCTGCCCTGTGGAATCTCCTACTTCGAGATGACCTTAGGGAAGTCTTTTCTTCTGAGACACCTCATTCCAGAAGGGTTATTTTATGACACCCTTTGGTCAGCAATGATTATCGTTGGTGATAGTAAGGGGGGAAGGAAGTGAGGGATAGAAGGGATTAATAGAATCCACCAGGGTCATTTTAACCAGTTTCTTTTGCCACCCCCAGCCCTGAACTACTTACCAGAGCTAAGAATGACTATTAAGATAGATAAGTTTTGCCTCCTCTCCTCTCTGCTTTCTGGTGGAGATGGAAAAAGGCAGAGAGGCAGGGAAAGGTGATCCCTAATATGCACTTGAGCTTCCAGAACCCTGTTACAACCCTTACTCTAACAAGGAAAGATAAGAAAAATTTAAAAGTAAACAATAGCAGATTTATAAGATGAAACTTCTGATTAGGATTGATGACAGGGATTGTATGTATGTATGACTGTTTTCTGAGGAAGTTCAGAGAGGCTCAGTGACTCATGTGATAACAATTTTTGGCCATCCAAAGTAATGGTACAGAAATGGTCTACAAGACCACATCAGGCAGAGGGAATAAACGTACTGATGAAATCATCAATCATTGCAGTATTATTAATGTAATATTATACTACATACCATGGTTTTCACCCTAGTATCAAGTTACTATGCCCTCTGGTTGGATTCAGTACAAGTTTCATTTCTTGGGCACACCCCTTAATTACTTTGTAATTTGCTGCTTGCATTTAGGTAGGTATATCCCCTTGCAACTGGGCACAGATGACAAGCAGGGGAGAAAGATTGCTGCGTTATCCTTCAAATTTAGGAGATATGGCACTTTCATAAAAGCCTCATCTCAAACTGAACTGATCACACTCTAAATTAGCCAAGAAAATTTAGGATTATGGCAAAGACAGAACATTTCTTAGATGAAAGAAAAGATAAGGATATGGGATGGGTGACCAGTGTTGAATTTTCTAACTCGAAGATTTAAAAAAAAAATCTTGGTGTGGATAGCATGTTAAGCGGAGAGGGGGCAGCTGAGATGGAGTAAAGGCAGAGATTTGCCTGAGCTCTCCCCTAAACCCTCCAGGTACCTTTAAAAAATGACTCTAAACAAATTCTAGAGTGGCAGAACCTACAAAAAGAGTGAAACAAATTTCTAGCCCAAGACAACCTGGAGGGTCGGCAGGAAAGGTCTGTTGTGCCAGGCTGAGAGAGGACAGTAGTCCAGCGCAGGCTATGCCAGCACAGACCTGGCCCCAGCAAACCAGAAGCAGGCCTTGGGAGGAAGTGAATCAGCAGTGGCAGTGGCAGCTGCTGATTCTGGAGCTCTCAGTCCACAGACGGTAAGGGGAACAAAAAACTGGTCAGAAGGAGATTACAGGGGTCTCTTTGCTAGCACTGAGGCAGGGTGCTGTTACTTTGACTATACTTGGATCTGGCTCGCAGTCCTGGGTGGTAGTCCTAGGGTGAGGAAGAACACTAGCATAGCAAAGCTTGCAGCAGCAGTGGAGAGGGAACCCTCCTCACAGTTCCAGGGCAGAAAAGAATGCTTGTGGTTACTCACAGAGTAAAGCATAGGCCAGAAGAAGAGTAAACACTTCTCCTTAGATCATACCACTTTGAAAGAACTAAAAACTTACAGGTCTCTAGAAGTATCTCTGAAAACACCTGCACAAAACCTCTGAAGTTTGGGGCAGTGAGCCTTCCACACTGGAAGCAGAGCCTTACCTTAAAAAAGAGTTAAAAAGTCAAGAAACTGGCTGGGAAAATGAGCAAACAACAGAAAAAAATCTCTGACTATAGAAACTCACTTTGGTGACAAGATCAAAGCATATACTCAGAAGAAGAAAACAAAGTCAAAGCTCCAACATCCAAAGCCTCCAAGAAAAATAGGAATTGATCTCAGGCCATGGAAGAATTCAAAAAAGGATTTTGAAAATCAAGTAAGAGAAGCAGAGGAGCAACTGTGAAGAGAAATAAGAATGATGCAAGAAAACCATAAAAAAACTGGTCAACAGCTTGCTAAAGGAGACCCCAAAAATATTGAAGAAAATAACACCTTAAAAATAGACTAGACCAAATGGCAAAAGAGGTCCAAAAAACCAATGAGAAGCAGAATTGGCCAAATGGAAAAGGAGGTCCAAAAGCTCACTGAAGAAAATAATTCCTTAAAAATTAGAATGGAGCAAATGGAAGCTAATGACTCCATGAGAAATCAAGAAATTATAAAGCAAAGCCAAAAGAATGAAAAAATAGAAGAAAATGTGAAATATCTCATTGGAAAAACAACTGACCTGGAAAATAGGTCCAGGAGAGATAGTCTTAAAATTGTTGGACTACTTGAAAGCCATGACCAAAAAATACAGCCTAGACATCATCTTTCAAGGAATTATCAAGGAAAACTGCTCTGATATTCTAGAACCAGAGGGTAAAATAGAAATTGAAAGAATCTACCGATCGCCTTCTGAAAGAGATCCCAAAAGGAAAACTCCCAGGAATATTATAGCCAAATTCCAGAGTTCCCAGGTCAAGGAGAAAATATTGCAAGCAGCCAGAAAAAAACAATTCAAGTATTGTGGAGCCACAATCAGGATCACACAAGATTTAGCAGCTTCTGCATTAAAGGACCAGAGAGCTTGGAATATGATATTCCAAAGGGCAAAGGAGCTTGGAGTAAAACCAAGAATCAACTACCCAGCAAAACTGAGTATAATCCATGAGGGGCAAAAATAGACATTAAATGAGATAGAGAAATTTCACGCATTCTTGAGAAAAGACCAGAGCTAAATAGAAAAACTGACTTTCAAATATAAGCCTCAAGAGAATCATGAAAAAGTTAACAGGAAAGATAAACCATAAGGGACTTATTAAGGTAAACTGTTTACATTTCTACATGGAAAGATGATATATATAATTCATAAGACCTTTCTCATTATTAAGGTAGTTAGAAGGAGTATATACAGACAGAGGGCACAGGTGTGAGTTGAATATGAAGGGATAATATCTAAAAAATAAAATTAAGGTGTGAGAGAGGAATGTACTGGGAGAAAGAGCAAGGGAGAGGTAGAATGGGGTAAATTATCTCACATAAAAGAGGCAAGAAAAAGCTTTTACAGTGGAGGGGAAGAAAGGGAAGGGGAGAGGGAATGAGTGAACCTTACTTTCATTCAACTGACTCAAGAGGGAATAACATAAACATTCAAATGAGTATAGAAATCTATCTTACCCTACAGGAAAGTAGGGGGGCAGGGGACGTGATAGAAGGGAGGTCAGATTAGGGGAAGGGGTAGTCAGAAGCAAAATACTTTTGAGAAGGGACAGAGTGAAAGGAGAGAGAGAATAGAATGAACAGGGGGGAGGGATAGGATAGAGAGAAATAGTTTTTCACGACATAGGAAATGTTTTGTATGACTGCACATGTATAACCTATATCAAATTGCTTGCCTTCTCAATTGGGGGTGGGGTGGGGTGGGAAGAAGGGAGAGAATTTGGAACTCAAAGTTTTAAAAATGAATGTTAAAATTGTTTTTACATGTAACTGGGGAAAAATAAAATACTAAATAAGTTTTGTTTTTTTTAAAGGAAAAAAAAAGTCAGACAACTGAAAAATGACTAAGGAAATGGCCGTGAACAATTTCCTTTTTTTTTTTTGGCAGGGCAATTGGGGTTAAGTGACTTGCCCAAGGTCACACAACTTGTAAGGGTCTGAGGCCACATTTAAACTCAGGAAGATGAGTCTTCCTGACTCCAGACCCTGCACGCTATCCACCGTACTTAAAAAGTGTAACCCTAGCTGCCCTTAAAGGTATAACCTGTACAATTATTTCCCTCAGAGATTTGGTTTTTAAACATTTACCAGCATACTGCTGAGAATACGTGTCACACATATACGTGCTGGGGATATAAAAACAAAACAGAAATAGTCTTTGGCTGTGAGAAGTTTAGAGTCTACCTGGCGAAGAGAATGAGCGTGAGTACAACATGGATACACACTAATTTTGGGAGTAGTGAGTGGGGGAAGGGGGGACAGGAAACATTTCACAAAGGGGGCTTTTGAGCAGAATCTGGAAAAAAAAAACCAAAGGATTCTAAGAAGCCTCAGAGGTGAGGGAGGGAGAGCATTCCAGTCTCACAGGGAGATGAAATGCTGTGTGTGAGAAATAAGAAAAAGCCCAGAGGGCCAGACTGTTCTTTGCTTGGAGATGAGTAATACATAATGTCTGAAAAGCAGGTACACATTTTTTATACAGCAACATTAAACAAAATATTAGTAAGAAAACAGAAAAGGAGAACAGGAATGCCAGAAAGCTCATTAGGAGTCTACCGACTAAATGAAAAGGAAGAAACTCTGACCACTTCTCATTTTCATATTGATGCAACAGGACATTTTGACCCAGTTTTAAAAGCATATCAACAGTGAAGAACATCTATCTATTGAAAAGTAATTTTCAAGTTTGGTAAATACAGATTCTAGTTCTCGACGTCCAGGGGCTCTAACTTACACTGTGTGGAGGAAACAATTTACCAGACAATCTCAGCATGATCATACCTCAGTGATTGTACTGCAAACCTCCCTCTCCAGTTACTGGTCACCTCTTCATCCTTCTTGACCTCTCTGTAACCTTTACAGTACACTGTACACCCTCTTCTCCTTGATATTCTCTTCCCTGGAGGACTTCTTGATACTGTTTCCTGGTTCTCCTCCTACCTGTCTTTAACACTCCTCAGTTTCCTTTGCTGGATCTCTATCCAGGTCATGCCCAGTAATGGTGAGTCTCTCCAAACCCAAGCTTCTGTCCTTAGCCTTCTCTTCTTCTATAATACTTCACTCAGCAATCTCATTGGCTCCCATGGATTCACCCATGATTCTCATATCTCTTGGTCTAGCCCTTTCTGCTGTCTTCCAGTCTCCCATCTCCAATTGCCTGCTGGACATCTTGAATTGGATGTCCTGGTGACACCTTAAACACCAAACTCATTATGCCCAGACCCCCCCTCCCCTGCCCCTCCCCTGAACCATTCCCGTTTCTTAACTTCCCCAATATTGTGAAGGGCACCATTATCCTCCCACTCCCCCACGCTCACAAACTTAGATGTCATCCTCAACTCTTCGCTTCCTTCCCCGTATCTAGTTAATTGCCAAACCTTGTCATTTTGTAACATTGTATGTTGCCCCCTTCTCTCCTCTCCACCCTTGTCACCTCCAGCCTGGACTATTCCAACAGCCTGCTGGATGGTCTCCCTGCCTTGAGGCTCACCCACTCCATTCCATTCTCCATTCAGCTGTCAAACCCATCTTTCTAAACCACAAGTCTGACCTTGTCACCTCCTCTTGCCCCCTCCTTCCATAAACTCCAGTAGCTTCTTATCCTCTCTAAAATCAATCACAGCATAGTTTGGCCCTTTATAACCTGGCCCCTTCCTACCTTTCCCATCTTCTTACTACATGCCAAACATCCACTATTCAAAGGGAAAATGGAGACAGTCCTTGCACTTAAGTTCTCAGGGAACTGGAAGTAATTGGGGAGATAACATATAAAGGAGATCTTGTTTGTTTAGTTCATGGTAGATGGAAAGGGCAGACAATACTTAGACCAGAAAAGAAGCAAGGTAGATAACAAGGCCCAAAAGATTTTGGGGAATAAATGGTTGGTCCTCTATCAAGGAGCCTGGGATTAAGAGTCTGAGAGAAGAGGCTCTGGGAAATCTCCAGCAGATGTAGGGATCAAAGGTCAGCATAAAGTTTCAGTGAGTATCCTTGGCCCTCTGGCAACTTGGCAGCAGGGCAATGAGGGTGGCTGGAGAAAGGAAAAGTGCATCTCCGCTTAGCGATAGCAGCTGTCACTGGTCCTTCTTGCACTGCCAGGCTGGTGTAGAGTATGTCAGAGTTCCTGGCTTCTCACTGTGGCTTGGTGGCCAGTGAAGGTGGCTGGTCTCTTGGGTTTCCTTGTATATGTAAGCACAATTCAAAAACAGATTCCCAATACAGAGTATTCTTCTGAAATATATTCAGGAGTGAGGTGGTCTTTATAGTCTCATACGACGTACAAGATGTGACTACAAAGAAGTGATTTTCATATACTGCTTATCCATTCGGTGTCATTACTTAATTCATATTGTATTGCTCTTTCTTGGCATGTACATATATATGGAGGATTGCTGACTCTAATGTTCAATTGAGTAGTATAGGACACCCAACTAATGTTTGTGTACATGTCTTTCTTTTCCTTGTATTAGATGGTAAGCTTCCTGCAAGCAAGAACCATAGATCACAGGAGCAAGAGATGGAAGGGAATATAAGATGTAGTCTAACAACTCCATTTTACAGACGAGGAAAAGTTAAGGACTGTGCTTTGTACAGTCCCTTGGACAGAAGGACTCAATAAATACTTTTTGAATTTTTACCTTAACCAAAATTCACTTAGCTAAATTAGGGAAACTTAAGGAATTGATACATTATGTACACATTCACTTTAAGGAACGAACAGAATTTCAACAAACATTTATTAAATAATTTTATACAAATGATCAGGGAAAGCTTCATGAAAGAGGTAGCACATGAGCTCATCTCTAAAGGAAGGAAAGGCCATGGGCCTTGATTGACCTATCTTTAGAATGAAGAGATTGGACAAGATGGTTTTTGAGATTCCTTCCAGTCCTATGTCCTACATTTTGGGAGAGGAGGACGGAATGAGATTGAATGAGGAGAGAAACAGATGAGGGGGGAATGAATTCTTAAGGCATTCTTCTTGTGATAACTAACCACCATTTTGAGGATACTCTGCCACCATGTTGTCCTTGGAATGCCTAGCAGACAATTTTGGAGACATAGTCTTTTCCAGGCTCTCAATGAGCCAGCCACTAGAGTTCAATCATGACACTTAAAAGGCATAATACAACAATACATGAGACAGTTACAAGGTACCAGCAGCAAACAGATGAATTTCCATAACTCTTTTTTCAGAGGTTAAGTTTTAATTATAGGAAAAGTGCAAAAAATGTGAATTAATTAACTCTCTCGTTTGCTTTTGAGGACGATGAAAAACTTGGCCAAACTGCTGAATTTTCAAACTCTGTTTTAAAAAAGCACCATGTGAGGTGCAGAGCCAAGATGGTGGCTGGAAAGCAGTGACGATCGTGAGCTCCCCACCAAGTCCCTCCAAAAACCTATAAAAAATGGCTCTGAACCAATTCTAGAACTGCAGAACCCACAAAATGGCAGAGGGAAGCAGGGCTCCAGCCCAGGACAGCCTGGATGGTCTCTGGGTAAGGTCTATCCCGCACGGAGCTGGGAGCTGAGGGGAGCAGAGCTGAGCACAGCAGAGTCCAGCGTGGGTGGCGCGGACCAACGAGACCAGGAGCCAGGCGGACTGTGCCCTAGCACCCTGAATCAGTGAGCTGCAGCAGTTACCAGACCTCTCAACACACAAACAGCAAAGACAACAGAGAAGGTTAGTGGGAAAAGCTGCGGGGACAGGGAGTTTGAGGTTCGGCCACTGCCCCTGGGGCAGCAGAGGTGGATCTGCTACAGAACTACAGCTGCAGTTGCTTCTGGCCCCAGGCCCACTTGGTGGGAGGAATTAAGTGGCAGATCAGAGCAGGAGTGAAGAGCCTGCTGAAGATCTAAGCCCA
>CM053624.1:185437452-185476569 GCA_028646595.1 Phalanger gymnotis | reverse complement strand
AAAGGGACAGGGTCAAGGGAGAAAATTCAATAAAGGGGGATAGGTTAGGAAGAAGCAAAATATAGTTAAGTCTTTCACAACATGAGTATTGTGGCAGGGTTATATATAATGATACGCATGTGGCCCATGTTGAATTGCTTGACTTCTTTGGGAGGGTGGGCAGGAAGGGAAGAGGGGAGAGAATTTGGAACTCAAAGTTTTAAAAAATAGATGTTCAAAAGTAAAAAAGCTTTTTTTTTCCCTCATGCAACTAGAAAATAAGATGCACAGGCAATGGGGTGTAGAGATTTATCTTGCCCTACAAGAAAGAAAGGGAAAGGGGGACAGGAGGGGAGTAGGGTGACGGAGGGGAGGGCTGCCTGGGGAACAGGGAAACCAGAGTGTATGCCATCTTGGAGTAGGGAGGGAGGGTAGAAATGGGGAGAAAATTTGTAATTCAAACTCCTGTGAAAATCAATGCTGAAAAATAAACAAATTTAAAAACAATAAAAATAAATAACCACCATGTGAAGCAAACAATATATTGCTACAGTTCTTAGTTTCGTATTGTTCTTTTATCTTCATTTTTTCTTTGTGTGTACCTTATCGATTATGGTAAAGTTTTGTTACTTTGAGAAGCATCAATATTTTGATATTATTGGTAATATCTTATCAGTTATAATTTTATTAAAATATTCTTTGTATAAGGGAAATCAAGGCAAAGACATGGTTCACTTAACCAAAATTAATCTTCCATCTGCCTCTGGTAAGTGAAGTATATCTTTACATGCAGTAGTGTTTTTTCAATAGAAATCACGTCTGTCAAAGATATTACTACAAGTCTGATCAAGGAGAATAATAGAAGAGAATGTCTTTTTTGCATGGTGAGGGGAAATGTTTAAAATGATAGCACTTTGAAGCTAAAGAAAGAGCTGAGTTAGTTTAATTGCTATTTCTTTCCTTTTTTAGGGACAATACAAAAAGGCCAAAATAGTTCATCACATTTTCTGTCAGTTATATGAACTGTGGAGATGAGTACTGAAAAATAAATGTTTTCATAACACCATTTGGAGATTTATATAAAACAAAATGTTCCCAAGTTGCTAATTAGCATATTTAATTTAGAAAATATTAATAAGCTAATTAAAGGAATGCCAAATTATCACAAATTTATTAGAAGATGTAAAGACTACTGGAAGCATTTTAAGACGTAAATATCAATTATTTTATCAGAAAAGGATATATTAGTAGCTATTTTTACAAATACTTTTTTGTAAAGATTACAGACCAAGCCCATCTTATAAAGATATTTCAAGTATTTATAGGGAGCTACTAAATTAGTTACTGTTCATCTATGAATATGTAACTGCATATAAAGATTGTTATGACCAACACTTTTTCTATTAATATTCGTAGTCTGGATTGCTACTAGTTTTTCTTCTCTAAAAGATTAATGAAATATAGCTCTGACTTTTTTTGGTGTTATGCAAAATTTGAAGTTCACTTTTAGGGCCGAGTGTATTCAAAATTACACCAAAAGAATAAAATCAACAGATGAGTTAATGCTAATCGAGTTCACTGCAATTTCCAGAGATGATCCCTTACCAGTCCTGATGTGCGTGACCCCTTCCATCTAGATAAGCTATTAAAGCTATTAAATGTCAGCCGCAAATAATTGTTTTACAATCTAAAAGTGCGAGGCCACAAAATACAAGATGATGGTATGGCACTGTTTACTTCCAAGAAGCCCAACCTGGGAGGAGTTAACGTGGGAACTTTTAGAGGACAAACACATCTTAGCCCTTTTAAGGAGCACTACAAAAGAAAAGCTGTCTCTGAAGTAACTATGTAGCTCTAAGTCATTGCTTTGAATTCATCTAAATCAGAGCACAAAATACTGAAGTTATTTCCTCCAAACAACTGTAATTCTTGAAGCAAAGAAATCACTGACCATTTTTTCTTGTGGGTAAAATAACTTAAAATACAACTATGATGAAGAAAATTAGCTTTATTTATGTAAATTAGAAAAATTGGTTTCAGGTTAGAATTTTGATCAAATGTTTAATTCTGTACAATTTACAATAGTAAATATATACAAAACTTATAATAAAAATACAGTACATCACATATTCTGAGCCCCAGTGTGTTCTCTCAATTCTGAAGGTATCTCTATCATTTCAGTTTTTAGTTATTAGCAAGGAAATGCTGTGCTTATTTCGACACAGTGCTTGGTTTATGCAGAATAATACTGCCATGGAAGGGGAAAGGCAAGGACCACCAACAGTTACAAAATACTTGAGTAGCCGATATGCTCTTAATATTATTATGTGTCTTTCTATAATAAAATATGTTCCTTGTTAAAAATTTATTTATATTCCTTTTATGATGTGCAAGTCATTACTAAATCTGACAGTTTTGTAAATCCACTGCTGATCCCAACGGATGCATATGAATTTACATGTATATTAAACTTATTAATATGAATATATGCAACATATTAAAATAAACCAAATAATTAGGGTTAAACAAACTCATTTAAGATATACTTGAATTGAAGAATTACTAATTCCATATAGAATTAGCAAATTTCCATCATCTGAACTGATTAATACAAAACTAAACCAAAAACACATTCTGAAAAACCTGTCACTTTTTTAGACACCAAGCTTTAAGTAACACTGCTATAGAGCCATAACTTGTGTACTAAAATATGCTGGGTAATTTTAGACCTTATTAGAATTTAATTAAAGCTATCAATATTACCTTTATCATCTGGTTTAAGTAGCTTTATAATAATTTATCTTGTTTGAGAAATTCAGTAACATTTAATTTATTTACTATTATAATGGGGCAGGATTTAAAATTAGCATTTGTGATAGACTCTAAACTGTAGATATTTGTACTACAGTTAAATCTGTATCCATCATAGTACTAAATATATCACATGTGCTTGGACTTTCAGAAGAAATCCATTTCATTTTCTAAAAAAACAAAAGTCATAGATTCTGAATAAATTTAAATTTGTGATCTCTTCCTGAAATTCTTGGTAATGATTTTGACAGAGCTCTTGTGTAATCTTATCGGTTAAAATTCATGACCCAGCTTTCATTTTTAAGAGTTTACCTTGAGTTAAAAGGTCAAAGTCCTTCATCAATTTTTTTTAAAGAATAAATCAGACTTCTAAATGTTTTTGTGCCTAAAACTTTACTCTGTTCTTCGAATGGAAATGAAAAGGCACCAACTCTCCAACCAAAATATTTGATTAAGATGCTTTCAATTTAGGTAAGATGACATCAAAGAAAATTGGTCTTTAACTGAATACTTGAGTTTTTTCCAGGGTTCTTGATATGTTTGGGGGTCGTCTTGATTTTGATACTTTCCTGATTGCCTTTTATAGCTGCCTCGAGACGAGCTTTCATTGTGGGAGAAGAAGCCATAATATTTTTAAAAACTGATGAATACTGGGGACCAATCTGCATCAGATTCTGCAAAGCAAAGTCATGTAAGTTTCTCATTGTGGTGGATGCTGAGCTCAGAGTGTTTTCATCCAGAAGAAAAGAAATGAGAATGAGGAGAATGCCGGCCACCAGCTGAGCTCCTGGAAAATTTGAACAGACACAACATTAATCCTATGTTCAGTAGACAGTACATATGCTTATAATGACATAACATTATATAAAATTAATTTTCTTTGGGGATTTTTTAAAGGGAGAAAAAAAATCCCTAACTTCTATTCCCAGGATGTAATTATTTTTATGGTAAGCAAATTTCTCCAAGTCCTTGTCCTTTTCTACAACTGTTCAGTTTTCCTGATCTTACCTATTCCCTTGCAAATCTCTCCAAGACAGGTTGTTCCTTCTCCCAGCCTTCCTAATTAACAGAGGAGAAGGCTAAGTTTGGCATCGTATTTCCTTCCCACTGCCAATTCTAGACTCCACCTGTTTCTCTGTCACTATGACTCACTATCACTTGTTCCCATCACTGTCACTTCCCTCTTTGGAAGCCCACAAGTCTGATGATACTATTATGATACTACTGTCTTTCTAAATTCCAAGAGCATTCTTTCACTTTCCTTAATAACTTTTTGCACCAAGATCACAGTTCTCCTCACTGTGTCTTCAGCTAATCTCTGCAACTTCAATAGATACCAAGATGACCTTCCTAACAACTGACTTAACAATTACTCAACTCCAACGACTATCCTCAAGCTGCCCAGTTCTCCTTCCAGTTCAATGCCAAAAATCCAGAAGAGCAATCTGTCATCGGCGCTTCCAATTTCTCGCCACTTGCTCACTCCACCTCTATGAATGTAGCTACTCCATCCACAGTCTCCCTAGAAGGTTCTCTGAAAGGTCACCAGTAATTTCTTAAATAGAAAAATGATTTTTTTCTTATTCCTTATTTTCTTTGACCTTTGCAAAATCTAACTCTTATTTTCCTGATCCTTTTTCCTTCCTTGACTTTCCTGGCTCTTTCCAGTTCACAGAATCATGGAAATAGGTCTAGAAGATGGACATCACATTTGCTTTCACACTTCCAAATATCCTTTCTTATGTCACTGATTCTCTCTCCTATGAGCTCCAGGGGGCTGCTTTCTTTGGATTCCCTTCAGCCCCCAGCACGTGGCCTTGAACAGAATAGATATACGGTGTTTTCTGAATTGGTACAATATAACAAAATGACTCTGATTTCTGTTCTGTTTCAAAGTACATCAAAATGAAAATATATTTATTATTATTCCAACAAACTTTTCACAACAGCTAAGCTCCAATGCAAAGAGGTGGGGATTACAGAAGTACTTACGGTGCTGTTCTTCAGCAATGACCACCAGGGCTTCTAAGACCTTGACACCTTCTTGAATTGCCTGAAGTTCAGCAGCATCTTTGGGCTTTATTTTATCTGTCTCCTGCAGTTTCCTCACAATGGGTGATGCTAATGAATGAATATAAGGGTAGGATACTGCTGGGTTTGGATACTGAAAAATGGAAAGGAGCAGCTGATAGCATTTGATTTGTACCTAAATGGGCAAAACATACGGACAATTACAGTATGAAAGGAAGCCAGGAATTACAAGCAAAACAAGAGAACTCGGAGAACTTCAGCAGTTAACAAAGTCTCTATGAAAATGTGATGTATGAGAATCTAGAAAATCAGTGTTATTTACCTTGAAATCTTTTCTCAATTTATTTATAGTCGTCAAAGTCCAAGTTCTAGAAGATATTTCAACTTTTATATTAGGAGAAATGCAAATTTTTCCTTTCTCAATTAAAATTATTCCAGAAATATTTGGGAGATTTTAAGGAAAAGTATTTGAGGTCAAGTTTATACATACAATACTTCAGCCTTTAAGTTATGGTCTGAGATCCATCCATTTTGGAGAACATTCTGGAATTATGGCCAAAGAGTTATAAAACTGTATCTACCCTCTGACCCAGCAATACCACTATTAGGTCTGTTTCCCAAGGTGATTGGGGGAAAAGGAAAAGAACCAATATATTCTGAAATACTTAAGGCAGCTCTCTTTGTGGTAGCAAAGAACTGGGAATAGAAGGGATGCCCGTCAATTAATGCAAGTTGTAGTATATGATTGTGATGGAACACTACTGTGCTATAAGAAATGATGAGCAGGTTTATTTTTAGAAAAACATGGACTTACATGCAATAATGAAGAGTGAAACGAGCAGAACCAAGAGAATGCTGCATACAGTAATAGTAATATTGTCTGAAGAGTAAGTGTGAATGACCAAGCTATTCTGACTATTGTAAATATTAAAATCAGTTACAAAGGACCTAGGAAAGAAAATGCTATCTATCTCCAGAGAAAGAACTGATAAGAAGTATGTATGATATGGTTTCAATATGGTTTGATATGTATACATACATACATACACACATGTGAAATGGTGGCCTTCTCCAGTGCAGGGTAAGGAAAAGGAGGGTGACAGTTTAGCACTTAAAAGGTAACAAAATTAAATTAAATTAAATAACAAAGTTATGGTTGAGGAAGATGTTAAAGAAACTGTGGTCAGACTACACAAGTTAGGTACTTTTATGTAACATAGCTCCCTTAAGATTAAGGTCTGTACTTGACTGGCTGTGCCAAACATGGAAGTGGTACCTTAAAGCAGTGTTTCATTGTAAAAGGAGGGCATGGGGTAAAAAATAAACTTAGTTTTTGAGAATATATTTGAATATCTCTAAGGGTGTGATGTGTAATTTACATTTCTTCTGAAGAATGAGAAATGGTTGGGGCAGCTAAGTGGTATGGTGGATAGAGCACTGGCCCCGGAGTCAGGAGAGCCTGAGTTCAAATCCAGCCTCAGATACTTGACACTTATTAGCTGTGAGACCCTGAGCAAGTAGGTCACTTAACCCTGATTGCCTTGCAATTAAAAAAAAAATCAGAACTGGTTCCTAAACTTATTTGGGGGGTGGGCTGTGGGGAGGAGTCAATCAGGTTAAGTGATTTGTCCAGGGTCACACAGCTATTGAGTGTCTTAAGGCCATATTTGAATTCTGGTCCTTCTGACTCCAAAGCCAGTGCTCTATCCATGAAACCTTTATTTTAGAAATAGAATTTATTAGTTCTATGTGAGTGGAAGGAGTTTAAGCTTGGTAACTCTGTAATGATAGTGATTTCTGTGTGAGGTTTGTGAAATCAATTTTATTACTTTGTAGTCACCTCAAGTGAGGTATGACTGAAGGACAGACAGACTTGATTCTTCCTTGGGTTATCTGTGTAGTCAATGTAAAAAGTCACAAATTATTATTTGTAAATATCTTGAAACAAATTTAAGTTTTTTGGTATTCATATTTAAAAGATGGGTAAACTTCAACACTAGAGAATGTTTTAACATCAAACTTATCAAAAACTGAGCCATACGCCCTTTCCAATTATTAGCCGAAGCTATTTGGTCTCACTACTCCAAAAAGAATAAATAAAAAGTCCCAGAATTACATGATCACAGCTCTACAGCTGGAGGGGACCCAAGAGGTAAGTCTCTTCATTTTACAGATGGGGAAACTGGGACCAGAGAAGGCTAAGACACTTGTCCATGGTCATATAGGTTGTAAACATCAGAGGTGGGATTTGAACCCAGGTCTTCTGACTCCAGTCAATAGTTTTCCTACTCTATCACATGGCACCTTTCATAAACACAAGCTGTACTTAGGCCTGAAGATGACCATAGGTTTTTGAAGTGGGGTGCACAATCTAGGGCAGATTTTACTACATTAGAAAGTCTCTGAGTGGAATTGTCAGAGGAAAGGAGGCATGGAGTGTCAGAAAGCACTCTTTAGGGAGGGAACAAATGAGAGGTGGATAGTGTTGGCAGGTATAGATGGGGTGCAATCTGCATTGCTGGAAGGAATATGCAGTTCAGTGGAAAATCTGGTCCCTTAAAGGAGGGAAGCAGAAAGGGAACAGGCTGGAAAAGAGCATTATGAGAGTTTAATAAAAGTAGCTATGATTAATCTACCAAGTACACTTACTACTGGGTCTTTCAACTCAAGTGTAACTTTAAACTTCTCTATACAACGTTCCTGCAGGCACCGGACGGTGGTCACTTCTGGGCTTGTAGACAAGATAAACACTGTTATGGCAGTCAGTAGGCTGATTTCATCAAGCTCTTGCTGTGCTCCATCTACTAAAGGGAAATGATCCATTAGAGACAGGCTCTGAATGCAGACTTCTAGAAGGAGGGCTGCAAGGGGCTGCTGCGGCCAGCTTGTCCAAACCCTTCATCTTTACACATTTGGAAACCAAAGCCCAGAGAAGCTGAATGACTTGTCATGGAGCAGGAAGTGGTGCAGTTGGGACTTCAATCTTCTTGTTCCAAAACTCACACTTCACCCTCCTGCTTTATCTGGTGCTTCAGAATGAGCTAGTGACATCCGAGCTTCAAGATTCATCCATCATATCTACTCTACTTTACTGGTGTCTGAGGTATGGTCAGTAACTAACCAGTGGCTGTTAAAGGACAGGGTGGAACCTAAGAATTCACATGCCCTCTGCCTGTGCATACAATCAAAACCATTTGCCATGTCACAGACTCTAAGGTATTCTAGTTTCAATAATTTTCTTTATAATACAATGATGCAAGGCAATTCCAAAGGACTTATAATGAAAAATCCTATCCACCTCCAGAGAAAGAACTGATAGAATCTGAATGCAGATCAAAGCATACCATTTTTTACTTTTTCTTTTTTTTTGGTCCGTGTTTTCTCTCACACATGGCTAATATAGAGATATGTTTCTGCATGACTGCACATGTATATAATCTTGATCAAACTGCTTGCTTTCTCAATGAAGGGGAAGGGAGGGAGCAGAAGAATTTGGAACTCAAAAATTTTGTAAAATGAATGTTAAAAATTGTTTTTACAAAATGTTAAATAAAAAAAGGAAAAAAAAGAATGTTAAAAATTATTATTATATGTAATTGGGAAAAATACAAAAAAAATTTTTTAAAAAGTACTGCTAGGTTCATATTTAATTTTCCAAATGAAGAAAAACTAAAAAACCCAAACCCTGCTGCAATACACATTCTGTTGTGGAATAACTATGAATTGTTGGGACACTTTCAAAAATAACATTTCTGCTGGATATTATTAAAAGGTAAAATCTAGGCAGCTATGTGAAACAGTGGATAAAGTGGAAGATTCATCTTCCTGAATTCAAATCTGGCCTCACACCTTGGGCAAGTCATCTGTAAAATGAGCTAGAGGAGAAAATGGCAAACTACTTCAGTATCTTCACCAACCCTCCCCGCCCCAAAACCCAACACCAAATGGGGTCATGAAGAGTCCAACATGACTGAAACAAGTGAACACCAACCCTTAAACTCTAAAATTGAGACTCACGATGACAAATCTCATTAGCAAATAAAAACTCTAAAGCAGTAGTTGTACACATAAATCATTTGGTGGTCTTTCCTCAGCTGTTATTTTAGAATAGAAGCAAAAGTAGAACTTTTTGCATTTCAATTTATACCGTCCTTTACTTTTCATATTCTAATAAACTATTAAGCCTGGTTTATTATAAAGTAATATTATGCAGGAATGTTAACCCTAGATAAATTAGGCTAGATCTACTAATATGATATAACAGCATATACAAAGTCAAAATAAAATGCCATGAATAAAAAGGTGCTATTTTAATAATAACTGACATTTATAGAGCAATTTAAGGTTTGCAAAAGCACTTTACACACATTATGCCATTTTACCTTCACAACAATCCTGTTAAGGTAGGTGCTATTAGCAGCCCCATTTTATAGAAGAGGAAACTGAAGCAGACAGAGGGTAACTTGCCTAGGGTCACTCAGCTCGTTTGTATTCGTGGATGGATCTGAGCTTATGCCTTCCTGATTCCAGGTCCAGCATTCTACTCACTGTGCCACTTCAAATAAATCCTAATCTCAGTGATCTTGGGATACAAGTTCCTTTAGAAAATATCATGAAAACGAAGCTAATCTTAAGTTGTTTTTACTGTGTCTTCAGTGAGCAGCAGCAAAAGAGGAAGTTGGAATTTTCCTGGTGGGGTTGATATGAACACAGACTTAGGACCTGGAAGAGACCTCAGACGTCATCTAGTCCGGCCCTCTCAAAAGAAGCAGAGGCCTAGAAAGCCATCTGCTAATTAAGCCTTCTGTTTGATTTGTGGCAATGAAGGTCTTGGTATCTACTAATTCAGACTGTTTATATCTGAGAGAGGAAAGGCCAGGAGGAAAGACAAAAGGTTTCTGGTGGTCTGATGGCTAGAACTCCGAAGCTTTTCAGGGTACAGATGCTGCAAAAAGGCAGCTGTCAGCAGGAATAGTTAGGTGGGGACACAAACAATAGAGAATTGCAACTCCATCATGTATGGAGGGGTAAAGAATCTGCTCTAGTGATCTGCAGAGACTGAATGCTTGTCTGTACTTCTGTAACAGTCAAGTATGTGTAGACTAAGTGTAAAATCTTTCTGTACGATGGAAAGGTAGAGAGTTATAAGAAAATTTTCTTTTTTTTTAAAAAAGCTTATCAAGGTGGCTGAAATGTTCTCTGGATGTGAGGCCCATTCCTTCACTTCAGGTGCCATATTAGTAACATACTACCATAGCTGTCTCAGAACTATTTTCTCAGAGAAGAGGCCTCACAGAAGCTTACTTCACCAAGACAGTGAAGTAGAAGGAAGAAGAACAAGTTCTACCCCTTACATCACCCATTAAACCCAACACCTCCTTGCCCTCCCATCCTCTAAACAGATCTAAAAAACGTACGACTAAATCCTGATTGAGAAATTCAAGACAACTGAATGTCATTTTCTAGCCCAGTTTGACATAAGGAGACAAAGAAGTGTGTGGATACTGGAGATGGAGGTCTGACCAGGTGCAGGGATAGGCTAAGCAGCAAATCCATGAGATCCTAGATTCAGCACAAAAGTGTGTAGGGTACAGGAATAGGTGCCAAGTGGCAGTTCTGTTGCGCACTACCCAGTTCTAGGACGCAGATCCAGAAAAGACTAAGAAATGAACCTGTGCTTTGGAGTAGTATTCTGGGGCAAGGAACAGTCCCCATGTACTTAAGACACAAACAGCAACTATGTGGCTTGGACCCTTGGAGAGCAGAACATAGTCTCAGTTCCAGCTTTTAGTCTAAAGTCTGAAGAATAACAAGGGCAGGAAGCTCAGATCAAAGAGAAGTCTGCATTTCTGTCACTCTGAACCAGCAGAGCTTTCCAGTTGGCTAGGGGCTGAGTCTGGCAGGGGTTTACTGAAACTCCAAATGGGGTGAGCAGAGAGCGCTGTTGCTCAGGCCCAAACCCGGTCAGCAGCTTTTGAAGAATCTAGATAAGAAGGGCAGCAATCAGATTTTGCCCTGGATCAGATTGGATCTGGGAGCCCTAGAGATTACTGTAATAATGTAATACTCAAAATCCCAAGAAAGCAGTGGTAGGACCAATCCAGACATCAAGTCTTAAGTCAGGAAGTAGGCTGGAAGGATGAGCAAACAAAAAAAGAATCCCACCATAAAAAACTATTAAGGTGACTGGGACATTCAAGACACGAACCCAGAAGAAGAGAATAACTCCAAAACATCTACAAGCATCTTGGGTGCATATTCAATTAGCATTCTTAGAAGAGATGCAGCAAGAGTTTTAAAAATCACAGTGCTAGAGGAAAAAAATCTGAAAAAGAAAGGAGAGTTATGACAAAAAAACAAACAAACAAACAGAAAAGGAATTAATAGCTTGGCATAAGAAGTACCAAACTGTACACAAGCAATAAACTTTCTGAAAATCAGAATGGACCAAAGAGAAGCTAATGCCTTTATTATCATCAAGAAATAAAACAATGTTAAAAGACTGAAAAAAAAAACAACAGAAAAGAATACAAAGCATCTCATGGCAAATAACAACTGACTGGGAAAACAGATCAAGGAGAGATAATTTAAGAATAATTGAACTAACTAGTATGGCAGGAACTAGTTACAGACCAATATCTTATACTGTATACCAAGGTAACTTCAAAATGGGTACATGAATTAGACATAAAGGATGATACCATAACTAAATTAGGAGAGCAAGGAATAGTTCACCTTACATAAATCAGGGTGTACAAATATAATCTCTACAAGCAAGGAGGAAAGAAAGGATTGGGGGGAATGGCTGATACTTGAACTTGATTCTCATCTGAACTAGTCAAAGGAGGGAAGAATGCACAAACACATATGGACACACACAGTTGAGGACAGAAATATATTTCACTCAACAGGGGAACAGGGGGACGGGAAGAAGGGAGAATAGATTAAGGAAGGGATTAGTCCTAAATAAGTCTAAATAAGGACATGCAGAAATATTTATAGCTCCTTTTGTGTTGGCAAAGAATTGGAAATTGAAAAGGGTACTGTGTTGGTAAGCAAAATGGGCTCTTAACACTTAGTTAGACCAAGTGCTCTTGAAGAGTTTGGCTTTTGTTTCCTTTGAGTAACTCAGTGTATTTTATTGAGTCTTACTAGGTGCTAAGCCCCAGGCCCAAACCCCTATTAGGTGTAAAACCTATGTGCATGTGGATTGGTAACTAAGGTGGGGCTAACTAAGGGGTGGTGCTAACTCAAGAGCCAATCATAGCAGCCTAAGTTCTGGTCATTCAGATGATGTTTGATGACTTCTGAAACCCTAGAAGAAGAGAAGACAGAGCCATTTGCGCAGGGCTCTCACTCTTGGTGACGTTTGGAGACTCCCGGGCAGCTGTAGCTAAGAAGCCCTCCAGTTCGTAAACCCGGATGTTGGGACTTTGTTAAACTCTGGTAACTATGTATTGGGATTTGAATCAGACAAGGTCTGCCTGGTTGATGTTTGTAATTTGTTTTTATTTTGTTCGAAGCTCAGGGTGCTGGCTTTTTCCCCTGAATTAAGTGAATGATATTTGTATACTGAATTAAAGTAAGCTTGTCAACCCCTTAATGTTGCTTTCCTTACTAAAGCAGATCAAAAGAACCTGTGCTTTTGCAGCGTGTTGGCAGCTTTCTGGGTGCTGGTTGTTGGTGGATCTTACACCCCCACAGAAGCTGCTAGCCGGATTGTTGAAACAGGTACCCACTAACTGGGGATGGCTAAACAATGATGGCATATAAAAGTGATAGACTAATATTCTGCTGTAAGAAATAATGGAGATGGTTTCAGAGAAACCTAGGAAGACCCATATGGACTGATACTTAGTGAAGTGAACAGAGCCAGGGGAACAATTTATACAATGATAACAATATGGTAAAGACATACAACTTTGAAGGAATTAGGAACTTTGATCAGCATAATAACCAACCAGGATTCCAAAGGACTAATGATGAAAAATCCTACTCATCTCCTGTTTGAAGTGAAGGACTAAATGGTGCAGATTAAGACATATCATTTTTGGACATGGAAAATTCAGAAATTTGTTTTGCTTAATTATATTATTTATTACCAGGATTTTGTTTTACTTTTTTTTCTCAATGATGGGGTGGGGATGGTAGGGAGAGAAGGCTGACTTTTGATGAATGACTTGGCCAAATCCCAACTGGAGTATTATGTTCCAGTCTATATGCCACATATAGATATGGAAATTGACAAGTGAGAACACATCCAAAGAAAAGAAAGCAGCATTTAGAGGGTACCTGGAGAATTCAGACAAAAGTATACTTTAGGGAGACCATAACACGCTGCATTTAATATTCAAAAAACTGTCATATGGGAGAGTAATCTCATTCTGCTTATCCCCAAAGGGTAAGACTAGGACCAGATCATGAAGATAAGAGAGGGAAGCAGATTTTGGTTCAATATATGGTAAAAAACAATCGAACAAACAAAAAACAACCAAAAAAACCCCAAACAATAAAAAACCCTTCACATGAGTAGGAGTCTTTGAGAGAGAGAAAGAGAGAGAGAGAGAGAGAGAGAGAGAGAGAGACAGACAGACAGACAGACAGACACACACACACAGACACACACACACACACAGAGACAGGCAGACAGAGAGAGAGAATTGCCTACATCTAGAATGGTTTGCTTCTGGGTCTAGTGAATTCCCATCCCTGGAAGTCTTCAAAAAAGAGTCCAAATAATCCTGTGTTAGGGACATTGTAGAGAGGAGTTTTACTTTGGGTACAGGTTGAACTGCAGAATTTTTTAGGTACCTTTTAAGTCTTAATTCTATGACTATGTCCTAGTCAACTAGTCTATATGTCTTTTCATTCTAAAGGAGATGAAGCTCTACGAGAATCTTCTTTATCTACTATCCCTCTTCTAAAACTCCTGTGCCCTTCCCTAATCCTATCTCCTTCTGAGATGGATGCAAAATCCCGTTCAAGGACCAATGTCTTTATTGGGTCAGCAGCAGCAATGGCAACAACAGTAGACCTTTTCATAGTACGTGAGTTGTTTAGTATGGCATTTTAAAGTTCTGCAACATAGGTTGCAACAGTCTGATTTTCTTAAAGACAAATGAACAGGCTCATTCTAAAAGTTTGTTGGCCCATGTTTTGAAAATAATTTGAGGTCTTGACAAAGCATTTACCCATCATAACAAATAAATTACAAAAATGGAAATGCTATTTTTTGAGACTGTAAATATTGTTTAAGTAGGGTCACAAAAGTAACTTAGTTGTCATCTACAGTTGCTAGATATTGGAGAAAGATAACATTTCTATTATCTAGACTTTGATATGACAAAAACGTCTAATGAAAATGAAATTAAGCTTAAGAGGAAAAGACACAAAAAGATCTGAAATATATATCAATTTGGCTATGCCCCCCTGCCACAGGATTTCTGGGTATCTGAATAAAGTACAGGATATACTGCACAAAAGAGCAACATGCCTCATATAAAAATGAGACTTAGTTGTAACTAATTATGCTACCAAAGGCTACTATCAGGGACAACAAGACACATGACTGAGTAAATACCGTGTTAGGAGCAATCCTTTGTTGGGTGAATTCATAGATGATATAGATTGATTCTAGTCAAAGAAGTTGCCTGTTTTACTATTTTTGTAGAACCTGATGTCAAAGTAGGAGTAAAACCCACTTTGTGGTTTTTGCTTCCATCAATCTATGAAAATCAAAAACTTACTGTCAGTCTTCCTTAAATGGTTATAATTTTTTTCCTACCTACTTACTTTCAATTAAAATGATTAAAAAAACCCCTATAGGATTATCTGGGACAGGGACCTTCTCTGACCCACATTTTATAAACCTAGCATTCAGCTTAGTGTCATTTAGCCTGAGTACAGTTAATGAATAATTTTTTAATGTTGCTGCTGAAGGTACTACTCGTGCTTTTATACCTACTAACACATTCTTTTCCCATTTGAAATCTAAATTAAATTAAATTAAAAATGATATGAATGTATTATCCATAATGAGTTTAAAAACATAGTTGTACAGTCACTGTATAATCAGAGAGTTATCCTCTTTTTAACTGCAGTAACCTTTTTATTTAAATAAAAATAAGAGAACTGAATTTAGTACTGGACTTAAGATTTTAAAACACTCTTTCATGTTCAGAAAAATTACTTTTTTAAAGCAGTGCTTTAAGCATTTTAACTGTTCACAGAAAACAAAATACCATATACCTAGAGCAAGCTAACAAAGTCTTCACGGTATCAAATAATAGTAGGAACAAGGAAAGAAAAGTAACCAGTTTAGCTGAACAGCTAGAACAGCGAACTCAAACATCAAGGCAATAAAAAGGCACTTAAGTTATATCCATCAGGAACTTTCATTTTTAAAGCAAAGCAGAAGTTATCTTTTGGTTAGAAAGCTATACCTAATGCCATTCCATTAACTGCAGAACACAAAGTCGGATATGCAGGTGGACGGAAGAATGGAATAACAATGCAACCCAACTTCACTAAGGTGTGGCTAGCTTCATGAGAATGCTGTATTAGAGGTAACGGGATGGGGGCAGACTTTGAATTTGATAATGGCAGTGCAGCGCAAGCCAGGACAATTTTCTATTACACTTCAGAGCTTTTAAAAATGCTTAAACAGCTGCAAATGCAAACCACCAAAGAAAAAAGTAAACTGATCCCTGATGGGTGGTGATTAATTAGTCATGCTGGTTAGCGCTTCTATTTTTATTAAACGTGCTCTCTCAGCTGCTCCTCAAGACAAGACTGCACGACATTTAGCTCCTACAAAGGTTCAGGATTAAACTAAAATGTGAACAATTCTGTCCTCTGTTCCTACACGTGCCTACCCTATGGAGCACATATCCAATGACTATCGACAATTCTACCAAATGAAAGATTTCAGAATTTGCTATAACTATGAGCAAATTTAAGAACCACAGTGAATTATGCAATAGGTTAAATAAAAAGAAAACTGGACAAGTTTCTGTTTATCAAAAAAGCCTTAAATTACCTGGATCCCAGCAGCCTAGAATTGTTGTTAAAGCACTTCGAAGAAGGTCAGTCCAAGCACTGTGACTCTTCTCTGCTCGAGCCAAGGGAGAAGACAGTATTCCTTTCAAGGCTTGTAGAGCAGCTGCAACAGTAGAAGAGAGCTGGCCTCCAGGTAATCTCACAGCAGTTTCTCGGAGGACCCCAATTATAAGATATAGAATAGTAGGTAGAACTGAAATGCTTCCTGTAAGAAAAAAAGCATTTTCCTACTTTAAATTTCACATGTTTCTAGTATGCCTAAAAAGCTACATCAACACAATCCATTTCAGCTCTAAATCTGTGATCTAATGATCAGGATGTGCAACACTTATTGCAAGTTAAAATACAATTTATTGCTGTTAGGATATTCTTGCTAAAGATTTTAGTTGTTAATGACTAAGATCAGTGATATGAACTTTTTAAGGTATCTTTAAATAATGTTTTTAGTACAGAATTTAATTTTTCAGTTTATACTTGGTGCTTTATAAATGTAGTATCTAGTTTTTGGTTGAAAGAGAATCTCAAAGTTGTGAACTATTTAAGAAAAGAATTAATTCGCCTCTTTGGATAAATCAGAACTGATAGTTAAGTATTAAATGCCATTATTTATCTGCATTTGATGTATCAGTTGAAAATTTGGCATAATAGAAAGACCACTGATTTTAGAGTTAGAGAACCTGGGATAAAATCCTACTTCTCTTACTTACTACTACCTGTATGATTTTGAATAATCATTTAATCACTGTGGGCCTCAGTTTCCTCATCTGTAAAATGAGCAGTTAGGATAAATTAAAGTCCTGGCACATTGTAGGCACTTAATAAATGCTTGCTGTCTTGTTGACTTCCAGCTCTAAATCTGATTCTATAAACCAGTAAAGCTTTATAAAAATAAAAGTCATCAGATATATGCCACTTAGTAATTCACTTCAAATAAACACGTACGTTTTTTTTTCTAGCTTGTTCTTGTAAGACTTGGTGTATATGTGCTTGGCCACAGGCACTTAAGATCTAGTTTTAAAAACAGGTCACACACATGTAATTGATATTTACTTACTCGATCCTAAAGCCAGAAATGGGACTATGATTGAAATCTCAACCCTTGCTATGTATAAGGAAGGGGGAAAGGGCAGGGGATTTCTTCTATGGGGGAATATATCAGAGAAAGGAAATGTGGCTTAATTATCAGAGAGAGACTGTAGCAATCATTTGTGAGGAAATGGAACTGCAGTCACAGGTGCCCCCAGCCACAGCCTTTGTGGTTTCAACTGTGATGCCAATCTTCATGACCAGTGCTAACTGTCAGCTAAAGGAATAATCAATTAACCAATAAATATTTATTAAGTACCCACTGTGTGCTAGGCAATGAAGATACAAAAAAGAGCAGAAAGCTGTCTCTGCCCTCAAGGACCTTACAGTCTAATGGGGAAGATGACATGCAAATAAATCTATACAAAGTAAGTTCTATACAAGATAACTGGGAAATAATTGAGAGGAAACATGCTTTCCCAGCCTCCTGTGACAGGGATTTTAGTTGAGACTTGGAAGCCAGGGAGGTCAGTCGTCACAGTGGAGGTTGGAAGCCAGAGAGAAGGCCAAGAGCCAAGAGATGGAGTGTCTTGTTTGTGGAACAGCCAAGAGGCCAGGGTCACTAAATCTAAGAGTAAGTGTTGAGGAGAAAGGTGTAAAAAGGATAGAAAGGTAGGAGAGGGCTATGTTAGAAAGGGCTTTGAATACCAACCAGAGCATTCTGTATTGGATCCTGGAATTTATATAGTAGGGGATGACATGACTGGCCCTGTGCTTTAAGAAAATCACCTTAGTCTCTGAATGGAAGATAAACTGGAGTGGGGAGAAACTCGAGGTAGACAGACTATTGTAACAGTCCAGGCCTGAGGTGAGGCGGGTCTACGCCAGAGACACTATGCAGTGTCAGAGGAGAGGAGGGGGCATGTTAGAGAGATGACAGGCTTTGGCAACAGCTTGGATATGGGGAACGTGAGGAATCCAGGACAACTCCTAGACTGTGAACCTGAAGGACTGGGAGGATAGTACTGCCCTCATCAATAAGGAGGAATGTAGGAGGCAGGGAAGGTTGACGAGTAAAGACAATTAGTTCTGTTTTAGACATGGTGAGTTTAAGATATGTACTGGATATCCAGTTAGAGAGGTCTGTTGGAGATGTGAGACTGAAGTTAGCAGAGAGGCTGGGGCAGGAAATTTGAGAATCTTAAGCATAAAGATGGTAATTAAGCTGATAAGATCACTAAATGAAGTTGAATGAAGGTAGGAGAGAGGAGGGCCCAGGACAGAGACCTGAGGTACACCAATGGTTAGAGGGTGTGATCTGGAGGAAGATCCATCAAAAGAGTCAGAGGGGTGGTCAGATGGAAAACCAGAAGAGAGTGGTATCCTGAAAACCCAGAGAAAAGAAATATCAAAGAGAGAAAATGATTAGCAGCATCAAAGGCTGCAGAAAAGTCATGGAGAATGAGAATTGTTAAGGAGTCCCCAGAATTTGTTTTTCTGGGTTGCCATATTTTCCAGAGACACTGGACCCAGAGCATGCAGAAAGCCCTGAATGGGTCAAGGATGACGCTTCCCCCAAGCTGACATAATTTATTGTTGTACCCCAAAGTGACATCCTTGTGTGTCCTTGAAAGGCAAGCCAGGCCCCAGTCAGTCTGTGCCAGGCTGGGATAATGCTTGTGTAGCTGGGGTGCTTTGCAGATAAGCAGACTCTCCTATCATCATAGTCTAGGGGTTCCTAAAGGAAAAGCATGTGACTTTTGCCATCACTTTGCTCCTCCTCTTCGGTAGGGGTTACTCCACTCTTTCCTCCCATGCCATGTCCCTTCCTGTTTTTTCCTCCTCTTTTCATTGTACTGTCATAAATATACTAACTTCTATAAGGACTGTGAACCCACTGGGTTCCACATGCATGTTAATTTCTCTTGTAATAAACTTTGATTTCACATAAGTCTTGTGATGTTGTGATTGCCTGTTGACAAATGGTGGCAGCGGTGGGCTACAATGAGAGAAGGTGACTCAGACTGGCCAAAAGGTTCAGATAGATGCTAGGCCAGATACCAGCATCTGAGAGTTTCACTTCTCCATTCATATCTCAGACTTCCCTCTCTTTGGGTTGAGTTCCTTATTACAAGAGAAAGCAGGTTGTCCATGGTAAAAGGGGACAAAGGTTGGGTCTTATTTGGTTAAGGGTATCCCAGTTGATGCAGATTTGAGAATCTGATTTGGATAACTGGGCTAGATGTTTGGATAAAGGTTATCCTAGCTAGGACAGAAATGGGTTGAGTCATCCCTACCTAGAAGACTTGGCCAAAGAAAGCTTTGAGAGGAGCCCTGTACCAGGTTATCAAGCCTTTGGGGTGGACTAAGGGGGCTGGGTTTTTGGCCTTATTTCCAAGGTGCTGGCCAAGGTGATGCCGTGGAAGAGGGCACATTAAAAGTAAGTGCCCTAGTTCTTCTGGGCAGCTGATTGACTGAAATAAAGAAGATAAAATGTACAGACATGTGTATGAATTGGAAATACAAAAGTTTAGGGTTGTTTCTCTCTCCCCGTGGGAATTAATGTGTCCAAAGATGGAGTTGTTCTTAATGGGACCGCTACAGGCTGACTTTCATAGCTTTGACAACTGCGAACTGGCAAAGAGATGCATTTTAACTTGATTTGTAGATAGAAAGCCTAGGCTGGCAAGGGCTGTTCAGCGCTGCTAAATTGCTGGGCTGTTTGTTTCTTGTACCTGCGCTTATATGTCTCTGTGGCTTCTTAGCTAATTTATGTTTTTAGAAAGTTTTTGGTTCTCTTCCTTCACATTTTTGAACTGTGGTCAAGTTCCTTCCATCACCCCTTCCCAGCCCCGGGAATGACTGGGTCATGGTTTTACAGCTAGAGAAGACAGTCATTTCACTGATTATAGAGACAGGTGTGGGGGCTATATCAGTGAAAGTTTCAAGGCTTGCACTTCAGAACTGACTCATGAAAAAGGGGAAAGTCTTTTGTGAACTGGGACACAACCAAAAAGTAACTGAATCTGACTGGAATATCTAATTTGGTAAGGAATCACACAAGTTAAAATTAAGCACCGATCAAAGGAAATGTAACTTTTTAAATTGGTGTATGTACTGTGAAACTGGAAATCTTGCTATAAATTATATGAGACATTCATTTTAGCATAGCTTTCTTTATTTGAGTCAAGAAATGTCTTGCTCCTTATTTCTGAAAGTAACTTGAAAATGCTTTGTTGTTCCTTTTGCAAATAATACACCAGAACTTGCCTATTATTTGAACAGACCAAGTTCTGTAAGCTGTTAGTAAAACCTGAAAGGATCTTAAGGATTTTTGGTCCTTCCACTTCCTATCAAATAACAGAAATGTTAATAATTCAACAGTTTAAATGTTATGGGCATATTAATAGCCAACATTTGCACCTTAAGAATCAAAATTTTTAATAGATCATTAGTTTGTTTAACATCACTGAATACTGATGTTTTTAAGGAGAATTTAAGAAGTGAACAAAGTAATGAGTGGCATAAGGGAAGAATCTGAAGATACTAAGGAAGGTCTGGGTCTTTTTATGAAAGACAGTTTACGTTGACAGAAAGGGTTGAGAAAATTTTGCTTTTAAGAGGGAAGGTTGTGTGAAATGTCATGTGTTTATTTTAGTGGGAACTTACAACAAAAGTTACTGCTTGATTTGGAAGTATATAGGAATAATTCAGAGAGCTATGAGTAAATTGATAAGCTATGGGTTCCTTCTGAGATTGTGAAACCCAGATTTGAACTAAATTAAAAAGTGCTCTTAATTGTGACAATTAGGGTAGATTAAATCCTAATATCAGAATGCCACTTTTACAATCTTTGCCAGTGGACTGGCTGGGAATAGTGGACCCCATAATATGAGATGTTTGGAGTAAATAGCATTTGTGTAAAATATAATACTACACTATTAAAATTATAACCCAAGATTCTGTGTAATGCCATTTGGAGCATAGATCCAGGTGTAACTGAATTCATTCTGGTCACATTTTAAGTGAAATATGTCTCTCCGAATTTGATGCTTAAGATAAGTCAGAATTTACTATACTTTTTGACATTAAGACAAACAGAAAAAGCATAGATCTGAAATCTGTTAATTGGGTGACCTCAAGCAAGTTACCTCACATCTATTTACCTTCTTACTTCACATGATTGTAAAGTGCCTAACACAATGCCTGGCACAGGGCTTAATAAAGTCTTGCTGACTGAGAGCAAATGCAGTGTTAATTAAAGTATTTCTTCATAGAAGTGTATACAATCTTATGAAAATTTATATGGGGAAAAAGACACATATCAAGGGGTTACTTTGGAAAAAAGAAAACAAAGCTGCCAAAGGTGAACTTGCATGTCTAAAGCAGACATGACCAAAACCATATGGTATTGGACAGAAAATAGAAAATTAGATCAACGAAACAGAATAGGGAATCCAGAAGAAGAATGAAATATATACACAAACTTGGTGTCTGATGAACCTATACAAAATAAAAACCTGGGAAGGATTTATTATTTAACAAAGGTATTTGGAAAAATGATATGCTAGAAAAAAAATTTACAACTCACATCATGTAATATTAAAAATGTGAATACAATCATTAAAAAGATTACAAAATTGAATATATCTCATTTATAGAAGAGGTAATTTTTAATCAAATAAATACAATTTATCGATTAAAAGACAGAGATTTGACTACACAAAATTCTGTACTGGAGCCCAATAAAATAAGATATAAACTGATAACTTAAAATGTCATACTGTATTATATCAATGTCTCTTCCAAAATATTTCCTATAGTGGACTGTCTATTGTCACTAGGTGGCATAGTAGAAAAAGTGTTGAGCCAGGAAGACCTGTGTTTGAATACTGTTTACTACTTACTAGCCATGTGACCTTGGACAAGACGGTTAGCCTCTGCCTCAGTTTCTTCATCTATAAAGTGGGATAATAATGATAATAATACCAACCTCCCAAGGTTGTTGTGAAGATCAAATGCGATAATACATATGTGTAAAGAGCTTTAAAGCCATTGTTGTTATTATAATCATGAATTCTTTTTACACCATTTTATTGGACTTTGAATTTTATAAGTAAGAATTTCATGCATACAAAAGTAATTTGTGTCACTCTGGGTCAGTAGTTAGCAAGAGTAATCTAATTTAGATTAAACATTTGTTTCTAAAATAAAGGCAAATAATGGGGAAAATTTTAAGTTTATAATCACCTTCTCTACATTACAAAGTAATTTCTAATGTTTCAATGTTATAATTATTGATAATAAGGTATTCAGACAGATTTTTTTTAAAGCATGATTTATATCCAAAGGGAAATGGCTGCAATGTCAAAGTTTTGCTCCCATTCAAGGCTGGGACAGTAGATTACATACAATATAAGATTATAAAACTGTAAACTATGTGACTGTACCATTTTATGTGTCAATGACTACCATTAAAAAAAGACTTTAAATTATGGGAAAGTCCATCAATTTTCTGCTCTTAACAATAACTATCTCTTGCTTTCAACATTTTGCTACAGTAATTATTAGAATGTCATATTGTTAAAGGATTGAAAACAACAGCTAGGTCTTTGGCTTTCAAGCTAGTTTAATAAAGAGATTAGCATCTAGACTCGATTATCTCTTAATACTATTTCCCACCTCCCAAGACATAGAAGAAAATCATGTCACATCCTACCTTCAGGAGAGCATACTCCAGGAAGTTCTGAGAGAATAATTAATGCTGCTGAAACCAACTTATTTCCATCCTCTGACAGAATCTGTGCTTTTGTAGCTTTTACTCCTGGACTACCTGTCAGTTTAGGATTTAACTCCGGAAGTTGCCGGACCAGAATGCATACACACAGCTCCAGTGTTGCAAACACCAGAGATCTTCCAGGTACCAGTCCTCCTGTGTCTTTTCCTTCTCCAAATTCTGGCAGGGTTTCCTTTTCAGCAGCTCCATCATCAACTACAAGGGATAATGATTAAGGTTTGACAAATATTCCAGCTTTTGGTTTGCTAACGTAAGTTTGCCAAGTCTGAAACAAAGTACAATCATGGAACTAACAGGTCTCATCATTTAAAACTAAGTTCTAGTAGGGGAAGGAACACTTTATTCTTAGTTAGCTTAGATGCTTTAAAATACTTTCCAATTAAATAACCGAGTAGGTAGAAGGGCAGGAGGATAAGAAAGCAAAGTTATTGTAACGGAGATTACACTAGAAACAGCTTCAATCCCATTTAAAGCTTAGTGAAGATTGCAGAATTAGAACAGGATGGGAATGCCTCACAAAAATCCACCAAATAATATATATATATATATTTTTTTTTGCGAAGGAAAAAGACAAAATTTATTAAGGATTAGCCATATTAGGATATCCCAAGAAATCCCACCCTTTGTGACACCTGTTTTCACAAGCGGGCCAGATTCAACCTGAGCTAGATGGAATCTAAGCCTAAAATAATATTTTAAAGTCAATTTCACTCACAACCTTCATGAGTCATTCTGGGGATATGAGATTATCCCACTAAGAGGGTACTTTGCAGATCTGAAGATAAATAGTTGAGCTTATCAGCATGCCAAAACTCGTGCTGGCCTAAAGATTTTAACCAGTACTTTCTAACAATGTGGGTGAGTACCAGTAGCCAAAACAGCACTGTATTAACTAGACCATGTCTTCAGTATTTATTAAGTGCTTTATGTATTATCTCATCTGGTCCTCACAGCAACCCAGGGAGGTAGGTGCTATTATTATCCTCATTTTACACTTGAGGAAACTGAAGCAGACAGGAGTTAAGTGACTTGCCCAGGATCATACAGCTAGTAAGGGTGAATTTGAATTCAGGTCTTCCTGACTCCAGGCCCAGCATTCTATCCACTGTGCCACATAGCGGCTTTATTTTCCTCCCTAGAATGGGAGCTTTTTGATTATGCTACTTCTAAGCTAGGTGGTGTTCAAACATGGCTTTAATACTTAACAGGCGAGTTTCTATTTTATCCTACAGGCAAAAGGGGGGCGTTAAAGCAGAATGATATGGTCAAAACTGTGCCTTAGGATATCAATTCAGAAGCTGTGTGGGGGCAGGATCAGGGAGATTAGAAGTAAGGTGACCAATTAGGAGGTTGTCGTAATAATCCAGTGAACTGGTGATGAGGATAATGGTTTTATGAATAAAGAGAAGGGAAAAGATAGGGTGTTTTGGAGGTAGAACTGATGAAAACTGGTAAATGAGTGCAAATGGGGAGTAAGGGAGAAGAAAGAATCAAAGATAACTCTGAGGTTGTAAACCTGGAAGACTGGAAATGTGGTGGTTCACTTAATAGAAACAAGATACTTAGGAAGGGTGCTAGGCCTTGAGGGGAAAGAAAATTAATTCAGTTCTGGACACAGTGAGTTTGAGAGCCCTATGGAACATCCAGGTGGAGATAGCTATTGACAAGTAATGTCACATGGTGTTAGAACAGAAAATGTAAGACAGTCCCAGCTTTCAAGAAGCTCACACTCTAATTTGAGGAGACAGCACATAAAAGGAAGTTGAGCTGCTGGGCAGAGTCAAAGGCCTATAAGTCTTAAGGATAGAGAGTTCAGGCTGATGGTAAGGCCAAAGTGTCCACAGGTTGCGGCAGTAGGTAAGAAGACTACAATTCCTCGGGGTTCTCCTCCCTCTCACAGGAAGGAAGAGAATTGATGATTCCCATCTTATTCAAGTGGTATAAACAGGCAAGTAGCCTGGATGGGGTGTAGCCAGTTGGGGCTGGGGAAGGAGTAGGAGAAAAGAGATTACAGGGCTAGATGTGTAACCTGTGAGTCATCTGCACAATGATGACAAGGTAACCCATCGGAGCTGATGAGATTCATTGAGAGAAGACAAGATGCCTGAAACGAATTTCCTCCATAATTTGACCATGTCAAATCCCTAGCTTTCCCAGAAACTCCTATAGGAAGTCCTTCCTGACTCCTTCAGTTGTTATTGATTGCCCCTCTGCCTCCTTTCAAAATTTACTCTGTATTCATCGTCTACTGATTTATCTACATATGTTTTCCCCCAAGAGGACAGAATGCCCTTTTCTGATGATACTCTGTGGTCAGTTTTTGGCCTGATACTCACCTTCTGCACTTCTCCTCTTTTCCTTTACATGTTCTTGGGCTGCATAGATAATCTGTCTTACAACTTCAAGTGAAGCTAGCTGAATGGAAGGTGACTCTCTAGTTAGTATTACTCGATGGAGTACATTCAGCAACTCGACTCCTAAGTCCTGTGGCAGAGGGTAGTTGAAATTCACATTAGCAAACATGCTATTTATTTTTGTATTGGAAAAAAATACTAAAATTAAAAAGTATAGTCAAATTTAGAAAATGCAGCACATAATCAGGCAAAAACAGGATTCTATATAGTAGGTTGATTAACCCAGTGGAAACCAAAGTGTTAGAAAGTTGTCTAATTAGAGATGAAAAATACTTAGTTTTTTATTTCAAAACAAAAAAGGCACATTTCATAATAAAAGATTGATGAGTTCAATAACATTAAGAATCTCTTGAAAAATCCCATGTAAAGCTAAGTCAGTGTTAATTATGGAATCACTAATGTATAATAAAATTACATTTAATGGTTCTAACACTGGAATTAATATAAACACATTTAAGCAGCTAGTGCAGAAGGAAGAATCAGAATGGCTAGTTCCTGAAACATGTGGTCACACATCCAACAATGTTTGCTTCACACCGAAAACCTAATTCTAGATTTTCTTTAAAAACATTAGAAGCGCTTTCAAGGCTAAGCTCACGCAAGATTTGGAATACCAACAACCCCAGCTGGGTACCTGATTTCCCTTCATTTAATTTCTCAAAAGGAACCATGTACAGTTTTGTGAAAACTCACAAAAAAGGAATAGAAAGAAAAAAAATTTACACATTGTCATTACAAAATAATATTTCCCTTTAAACTTTCCTTTCTTCATTAGGTCTTTTTCCAAATGTGTGTGTATATGTGTGTGTGTGTGTGTGTGTGTGTGTGTGTGTGTGTGTGTGTGTGTGTAAACATATACACACAACTCCAAGTTTGTAAACGCTAGAGACTGTACAAGCAATACTCCCTCCTGTGTTCTTTTCAACCCTTAACTAGGGCAAAGTTTCCTTTTCAGCAGCTCCCATATTAACTATAATGGAAAGACACACCACAGTAGTTAGGAAAGATACAGATTTATCTGATGTCAGCATATTTGCAAATGCAACATCACGCAGTTTTCTAGCTAAAATCCCCATGTATCAAATTGGAAGTTTAAACGATTTAAAAAATTCTTATAAAATTATCATTTCTTGCTTTTCTCTTCTCTATTCTTTCTTATTCATTCACTATCACAAAATCAGAAGATATCAATACAACAGGACAAAAAGCAAGCAGAAGCATGAGACTATTAAATAATATCTTTGCTGGGCTTCGATTTTGGGAAAAGAGTGAAATTCAGTTATGGTTAATCTAATAATTTTTTTGGCTGCCATGTATAAAAAATGAGGACCAGTAAGAAGCAGATATGAAATTTTTAAAAAAGATTCTATTTCTAAAGAAACAAATGCACATTTTACACTTAATACATGATGACCTTACAATTATGATAGCCAAAATGCTATTAGCATAAGAATTCATACTGTGAAAAGAGAAGAGGAAAATCACTGGAGAGCATTTAAAATTTTTAAAGAACAATAATTAGCAACCAGTGTTATTAACATCAAATGTATTAATATTTTCTGATCATAGTAAAGAATGAAGGATAAATAAGTCACCGATACTGGAACTCAATGTTGAGAATTATAGGTATGGGACAAGGTCTTCTAATGATAAACTGGGGAGGTAAGCTAGTGAAATTTTACTTAGCAGTATGTTATCTCAGTTCCAATAACAGAAGAAATAAGGTTGAATTTATCTTTTCACCATAAGAAAACTGAAAATAATTAGATGTTTTTAGTAGCTGTAGTTAAGTCAATTCTTGATTATTTGTGATAATGAGCAACTGAGGTAAGATGAAGCATGGATCTGAGCTACAAAGATAATGCTAAAAATTTTTTGTTATAATGTCATCTTCACCAAAGTTATCAGTGGGAACTATAAAACGGATAAGCTATTTGGCTAAAAGGCAGAACGGGGGAAGCAGATGTCTTAGTTAACCTACTGAGATAAGTAGCCAATAAATAGCTTGGATCAACTGTCGTTTTTTAACCATAACATTCTTCTTCCACTTTTTAATTTCTCTCTATTGACTTTTTTTCTAATGGACCAAACTCCAATGGCATAGAGGTGGCTTTAGTTTTTTAAAAGCCATGCAACAAAAGCACAAGATTTAATAGCTTATATCTCGCTGAAAAATTTCAGGATTGAGCCTGGAAACATACTTTATCTGAGAAGCAGCATAGTTCAGTTACAAAAGGTTTATCATTAAAATAGTGGCTCCTAGCTTTTTTAAGCCATGGAAACTTATAAACACTATGTACCAGGATGTAAAGGGATCTATGTTGGTGGAAGGAGTGCCTGTACTGCTTGAAATTATAGACCCTTGCAAAATACGCAGATCTCCAGAAAAAAGTACCTGACATAAAGAGAGGCATTTTTTTTTAGGCCTAAGAAAATAAGCACAAAAACAATGTAATTTTTCAAAAGTCTTTGCCATAAGATGACAGGAACTTAGTAAATGCTTTGACAATACAAAATATTGATGGATTACACAGAAAGTCAGCGTTATAGTTAGGAATTTAACTCGGATTTCTTGATTCATGAACTCAAATGACAACAAATGAACAGATTACCTGATCACTGCCAATTTTAGATCTGGGCCAAGGAACATCTAGTAAAGCCTGTAGTGCATGTAAACAAGCAGTGATGCTTTCCAAGGTTGCATCTGAACGTAGGGAACAGAGAAATTCCACACTGATTCCTATAAACAAAAAGATTTCCCTGAGAACCATTTCGTAAAATTATGAGCATTGGCCCTGGAGTCAGGAGGACCTGAGTTCAAATCCAGACTCACGCTGGACACACTTGACCTTGGGCAAGTCACTTAACTCCAGTTGCCCCGCCCCCTCCAAAAAAAAATAGAGAAGTTAAATGACTTGGTTTTGAGAGGCAGATCAATTAATTAAACTAATGAAAACATATACTACACAACTGTTTATTAATACTCAAAAGTTGCTTTCTGAAGGGTGAAGGAGCTTAAAGAAGATCTCTTTGCTGGGAGACCAGAAACTAAAATTATACTAGAGAAGTAAACATTTATACTTAATTTTCCCCCCTAAATTTCTAAGTTTTTTCCTAAATTCATGTGAAAGCTTGCATTGCATAAGTGCGCTTGCAATCCTAAAGTAAAAATTAAAATAAAGATTTCTACCAAATCCAGCATTATATAAAACCTAATTTTTTTTAATGCAACCTCAGCCCATGCTGCTTTATTGCTAAAAACCAAAAACAAACCCCTAAAGTTTCCAACTTAGGTGTTTAAAAACAGTTCCTCTTTACACCATCAAGAGAAAAAAAATCTCTCCTTCAAACGCCCCACATGCATACATATAAAAGCCTTTCCCTAAATTCTGAGTATACACAATGAGAAATTCTAACAATATTACCTTGTAAAATATAGTAACTGTGCAATGGAGAGATTTCAGTGCTGCATGTGCATACAGTATGTAAACAAACTTTTCTTCACTAAAGACAGTCAATACAGTATATAGAATATGTGAAGTGAGCTCTTCAGTATTGGGTCTTTCTAATCTAAGGCCAAATTGTTTATTTTACATAGAAGAGTTGAACAATTTAAAAGTAGCTTCAGGAACAGTACAGTTACTTAAAGATGAAGATTACCATGCATTGCTCCAGTAAAACCTAATTTTCCTGCCTGGGCCAAGACTAAAATCAGTGACTCAGCAAACTGTAGAATTCATGAAACACAATCACATCTCTGCAATTTTTAGTCATGCTTCATCTTGCTGAAAAAGCTACGACAATGACAGAAGAAAATTAGAAAATTATCAGTTACTATTTTGTTTTAAGATGGCTGACTAAACCAAAACTGGAATCCAAAGTACACCTTGATTTTCAATAGAAATATCCAAGAGTCAACTTCCTTAGAAGCTATACTGGAATAAATACATAAAAATTGCCTAGGAATTGAGTTAAAAGAGATAGATTACTTCATTTGGTCAACAGTTTTCTCATATCATACTTAAGCTACTTAAAGGCAGTTGCTTATTCTGTGACTATTTCATGCTATGATACCACACTTTGAGAGTCCTAAAAGGTTTCTAAAAAAACCTGTACCCCAATACCGCGCTTAAAAACTATATCAATGTGTACTCTTGGGAATTCATAACTTTTACTGTTACCACAGGCAATAAGTCAATGAAATGCAATTAACTACACTATTTACTGAGATCAGTTTGACTGCAATTGAGAGCAGATTTGAGATGAAATATAACTTACAAATAGCCTACATATACTGTCACTGACCCAGGATAAGGTGAAATCTGTCTGTATAGACATCTTCAGGGGATTTCACTGCTGACCCAGAAGAACCCTGACACATTGTAGTTGGTGTTACAGGTCTTGAGAGATTAGCTGCTCCTTCATCTGGGTCAGCTACAATGAAGCCTGTGCTAGTGAGCCACAGTGCTGTAGCATGAAGGATAAGAGCCCAGGAATTATGATAGTGCAGCTTTGCGTTTTCACTAGTCTCTGCAGTGTAGAAAGCTCCACCTACAAAAAGGAAATAAATACAATTTTAATAAATGTGATTATTTTTAGTTTCTGACTCCTCTTCATCCATAATAACAACCAATGAAGTTTCAGTATGCCAAAAGCTTTTTAGTTAATAACAAATACATATCAAGCACCACCCAGGGCTGCTTAATATTTTTTTTTAATTACAACTACCAATGTATTAAAGTGTGTGTGTGTGTGTGTGTGTGTGTGTGTGTGTGTGTGTGTGTGTGAGAGAGAGAGAAAGAGAGAGAGAGAGAGAGAGAATGTATACCTGAATATTCTACAGGAATAGAATTCTAGGGAAACTTTTCAAATAACTATAACCCAAAACTGGTCTAAATTACCAATAATTTGATTTTTATAGGATCAAAAAAACCTCAGCTAGAAGGGAGGAAAAAGCCATGTGGTCAAAATCGCTCATTTTACAGCAGAAGAAACCGAGGCTCACAAACGTTAAATGACTTGCTCAGCGTCACAGAGGTAATAAGCATCTGAGGAGGTATTTGAGCCAGATCCTTTTACCCCAGAGCCAGCGGTCTGTACCATGTTATCTTCCCCCCTTCCCTCCTCTCCCCACTTCATTGTTTTGTAATCACAGTTGGAAAGTTTTTTTTTTATGAAAATCACCCAGGCAAGGTAGCCTTGCTAACACCTTTGCACAATAAGATCATTAATATATTATAACAAGCACAAACACCCACCCAATAGTCATCTCTCAACTGCTTAATCCAAAGACTTTTTTCCCAGTCCTAATTTTACTTGATTCCTTGTAGCTTTTGATACTGTCAACCAGGCCCTTCTGTTGACTGGCTTAAGGAACACTGCTTTCTTGTGATCACTTAAAAAATTAACAGGCATTCACCAAACATCTACATTGTGCTAGGCCCTGTGTGAGGCTCTGAGGATATAAACACAAAAATCACACAATACTTCCCCTTAAACAGCACAATTCTAACAGGAGGGACAACACATGTACATATAAATATATACAAATAGAAGGTAATTTTGGAGGGAAGGCACTAGCAGCTGAGGGAATGAGGAAAGGCTTTATGCATACTGTGGTACTTGAGGTGTGTCTTGAAGAGAACTAGAGTTCGTAAGAAATGAAGGCAGAAAGGTTTGAGTATACTCCAGGGACGAGGGATAGTCAGTGTAAGGACAGATAGGAGATGGGAGCATTGTATTCAAGGAACAGCAACGGATACAATGTGTAGTAGGGCAGGAAAGGCAGGTTAGGGCTATGTTTTAAAAAGGGCTTTCTTTAAATGCCAAATAGATTTGGTCCTCAAAGTAAGAGGGAACTACTGGAATTAACCAAGTAGAGGATCGCACGATGAGATCTGAAGTTTAGGAAAATCACTCTGGCAGGTATGTGAAGGATATATTAGAAAGGGGAGAAACTTGAACAGGGAGCAATTAGGAGGTTACTGTAACAGTTCAGGTGAAGGTGATGAGGGTCTGCACTAGACTTAGTGACTATGAAAGTACAGCAAAGGGAGAGATACTGTGGAGGCAGAAGTCTAAGGTTTTATTCAGAAGCGGCTGGATATGTGGGATGAGAGAGAATGAGAAGTGAAGATGACTTCAAAAGTGGAACTTGAATGCTTAGAAAGATGGTGATATCCTCAACAGAAACAGGAAAGGAAGACCACCTAAAGAGAACAGTGTTATAAAACCCTGAGAAAGAGCATACAGAGTGAAAGGACTGGGAAAGACTTCTTACGGAAGACAGAACTTTAGCTGAGACTTGAAGGAAGCCAAGAGGAGGAGATAAGAAGGGAGAGAATTTCTGGGGATATCCTGTAAGAATGCCTTGAATTGGGAGAAATAGTTTGGGGTTTGAGAAACAGCAAGGAGGCCAGTGTCAGAGAAGTGCAGGCTACGAAGGGTTCTGAATGCCAAACAGAAGATTTTATATTTGATCCTGGAGGTAACAGAAGAGAGATGGTGGCATGGTCAGACCTGCACTTTAGGAAGATCGATTTGACAGCTGAGTGGAAGATAGAGTAGGGCAGGGAAAGAGATTGGAGGCAAGGAGCCCAACCAGAAGTCTGCTACAGTGGTCTAGGCATGAGGGGATGACCACCTATGCCAGGGTAGTGGCAGTGTCAGATGGTGGCAGATGTCACTCAGCATGTACAAGAAATGTGATGAAGATAAAAACAACAGCACTTGGTGACCCATTAGATATGGGGGTTGACAGACAGTAAGGAGTTGAGGATAATACCTACACTAGTGAGTTGTTGTCCTTTATTCTTGAAGAGAACCAAAATGACATCACTATGTTGGGGGTATTACATCAATATGAGCTCAGAAGGCTCTACCATAGGTCGGACACAAACAGTCCTTATGAAAAGGAGTTGAAGATAACTCCTATCTAGGTTATAAGCCTGGGTGACTGGGAGGATGGTGGTGCCCTTCCCAGTAAAAGGCAAGATAAAAAGAGGGGCTAAGCGAGGGAAGAGACTGAGTTCTATTTTGGACATATTAAGTTTAAGATGTCTACAGGACATTCAGATGGAGATGGCCAGTAGGCAGCTGGAAATACAAGTAGGAAAGTCAGGCAAAGGAGTAAGCACGAATAAGTAGATCTGACAATCATCAGCAGAGAGATGACTGAATCCCCTGGAACTGATGGGATCATCCTGCAAAATGGTATAGAAGAGAAGAGGGCCCAGGACAGAGCTTTGGGTGGGGTCTACCATTAGTGGTCATGAGTTAGATATAGATACAGCAAAAGAGACTAAGAAGAAGCAAACCAATGGATAGAAGAACCAGGATAGAACAGTGTTGAGGAAACTTAGAGAAAAGAGAATATGAAGGAGGTGAAGGACTGTGTCCACAGAGGTTAAGGAGGATGAGGACTGAGAAAAGGCCCCTTAGATTCATCAATTAAGTGGTCAAAATAAATGTGTATTGAATTGAATTACCAGGTGAAGAACAATTTTAAAAAATACTATGTTTACTGAAAATTAGGGACCAATAATCAAAAGATTTTGCTACCTTACCTTCAAGTGGAAGTTGGGAAGCAAATTCTGAAGGCAAAGTTAGGAGAGCAAAATCCTGAAGTGCAGCAAGCCAGAGTTTGCTTAGTGTTCCAAGATCTGTTTGAACTAAGTCAAGAAGTCCATCTATGTAAGACGACACATCTCTAGCATTTTCCTCCATAGAGCTGGCAGTCTTTGTGGTTTGCTTCTGTTTTTCAGTTTGTTTTTTCTGTCTCTCTACAGCAATTATGTAAACCTGTGATGAAGTTAATCTGTCATTAGGAAAGTCTTGAAGAGGTCTTGAAAATTACCACAGTATACTCTGAGATACATCTTTTAGAGAATCAAGGTAATCAAGGCTGTAAGCTCCATCAGTGCAGGGGCTGTTTTCACTTTTTCCTTCTATCTCCTACTCTTAGTACAGTGCTTGGTATGTAGTAAGCAATTAATAAATGCCCAATCATCTTCTACCTTCATGCCCAAACTTAGATCACTGAGATGTACCTGTGGTTTCTGACTATAAAGTAATGAAGCTGATTTTTAGAAGTCTAGTGCAGTGAGAAAAGCACTGGATTTTGAGTCGAAGGATGTGAGTTTGAATTTCGGCTCCAGTATTCCTACCTGTGTAAAACTGGGCAAATCTCTTAACCTCTTTGGGTCTAAATTTCCTCATCTATAAAAGGAGAGGTGGAACTAGATGATCTCTAAGGTTCCATTCTAGATCTAGACCTATTAGCTTGTGGAAGCAGTTTCTACTTACTATAAAATCACATGCCAGATATTTGACAGTACTTTGAAAATACAGAAAATGAACAACTGATTTTCGATTCCTTCAGGAATTCTGAGAAAGAAGAGATCCTGGAGACTTTCTTTTTCCAAATTAAGAGTCTGAATACAATTTTAATGTTCAAGTTCTTAATAACACAGTTTGCAGATACATTCAGTATAGATGAAGTAAAAAATCTTAGCTTTTATATGAGTCTTAAGACAAAAAAAAAAGAAAATTACAGGGTTTTTATCAGGGAAATTAAGAAGATAAAATATTCCTATCACAATGAACACAGAAACTGTTGTTTTTGAGTACATTTGACTATATATAGATATATATGCCGTAACAAAGACCATCCTACAAGTTGAATAAAATATTTTTCTTCCTGATTTCCTTCTACAGGTTACCTTTATTTTACCCTAGGGTAATGAATTGCTACTGTTCCTTGGAAAGGACAGCATATAGATCTACTACATCAACTGTCTGACAGCAAAATTCCAGCAAACTGGATAGTTCAATATAGTAAGATAAAGTAAAATAGCCAAGTCTACTTGTTATCAGCTGAAACTTGACACTAAATCACTGGAAAAAGTTGACACAAACCAAAGTCAGAATCACCTAGAAACAATTTCTAGGATTAGATTATTAAAATAAAATCTACCACAGTCTATTCTGACGTCTCACTGTGGTGGGAAGGTAGCCCTGGACACTGAAAGGCTATGCCAACCGAACATAAGCTTTAGTAAGTTCAACTAAGTTGGAAAGGCTTTAGAGCATGGTCTAACCAAAAAAAGTGTCTACTTTCTTCCTTTCAACACTACAAACTAAATTTTGTAAACATATATTGAACATCCAGAGAGTACATGTATTTAAACTCATTCATACTGGTAGAAGTTTAACTGTTAAATTAGCTATTTTAAAAGGCAAGATACAGTTATCTACACATACACAAATGAATTCTTTAATGTTCAGCTCAGGTTTTTATCACAATATCTATTAGATTGTGACAAAATACAAACATTTTTCCTTCAACTTAAAAGTATTTTTGTGTCAAGATCATCCAGGTGGTTACTTTCTAAGACAGGTGTTCTTAACCCGGGATCTGTTAACATTAAAAAAAAAATTTGATAGCTATATTTCAATATAATTGGCTTCCTTTGTAATCCTATGTATTCTATGTGTTTAAAAACATTCTGAGGTGTATAGGCTTTACCAGATTGCCAAAGAGGTCCACGACATGACATTATACTGGGAGATCAGGAGAGGAATCAACCATAGCTTGTACAAAATACAAAAGTAAAGCCATGAAAAAGTAATCAAACTCTCAATTCTGAATTCTTCATGAAATTGTGTTAACACTTAGAACCATTTGAAAGGACTGCCAAAAAGTTTCCTCTTTGAAAAAGAGTGGTTTAGAATTAATTTTCAGGGCAACAACTGTTTCAAATTTTATCTCTGGCACATGTATTGGCCAATTGGTTCTCTAAGGATGTTACAGCACATGAACTCCCCACATTTGTAGTTTTGTTGCCTGCTCTTCCTAGCTTGGCCTTGGAAAGGCCACAACTGTTTACCTATGCTTCCTTGATTATGAGTCTTGGAAAATTAAAAAGAAAAGGGTGAAGGGGGAGGAGAAGAGAAGGATAGGTAAAGGAAGCCCAAGGCCTGGAGACCTAACTTCCATGAACCCCTTGTTTATTGCCAACATAAACAATTCAGTATGCCACTATATGTCAAGGCAAAGAATACTGTTTTAGGAGCAAAAAAATTTGAGAACTATTGATTTATCCAATATGGAGGAAAAAACATCAAGGATGAATGGTTAAGTATATATGACACATGATTTGTTATCTCTAGAATTCCCAGTCTGTCTTTATCAATGAGAATATATCCAGTCTTAGTCCAGGTTGACAGTGGGGACACTTACAACGGCTACTTGAAGTAATATTGACAATAATGAATCCTTATTCTCTTATCTGTTAAAAAAGATCTCTTAAGTGACAGCAAATAAGTAAATAGCTTTCTGGTGGGCCTTTTGTCACAGTCCGGATGGGGTACAGGCTCTGGGAACCCCCTTGAGCTCTCCCTGAATCTTCTCACTTGATCTGGCTTTTCATGTCCAAATCTGTTGTCTGCTACCTCCATTGTCAGGTTACCTCCAGATTGGCTGTGGCCATTTCCCACCCTTGATCCTATCAAAATATTGGTTACTCCAGCCTTCAGCTATTTCTCACCCTTAATCCCATTTCTGGAGTCTAACTTCACCCCAGTCCCCTGGTCCCATCAAGATCCTCCCTAAACCCCTTCCCCCATCACCCCAGAACCACCCCTAGATCCCTCCCACAATTTTTCTGTATATAAAATGCATCTTGCCTCCATGAGGGTGCTCAGATTCAATCTAGCTCAGCTCAGATTGTTCTGGCCTGCTAAGTGTCACAAAATGGTGAAATTTCTTAAGACTCTACCCAATATGATGAATCTTTAATAAACTTTGTTTTTCTCTTTGGCTAAAAGAAGGCTTGAGTTGAATTCATTCAAGCAGGACCCGGCATGGCATGTCAGTATTTTGGGATCCCGAGCACCCCCAAACCTCAACAATCTTATTGCAATTACAGTTCTATGAAACTTGAGTAACAAAAATTTTTTTTAAAGGGATAGAGCCTGAATTCACTGATCACTGTATATGCTAAACTAGTAAGTACACTTTCTGCAAACCCAGACACTACATTAGACCTTTCATTCTGGCTTCTGTTAAGGAAAAGTATTTACCTCTAATGGATACAGAAAACCTATCGGTTTTTCCAATAGTATTTATAGTGAATATATAGTGAATAATCTTGCAAATGTGCCTGTGGTAATCTCGACTTTGTCAATACCAGACTTCACATTATATCCACAGAGACTATAAGTAGCTGTGTACTCATCCATGAATGCACTGATGCACTGAACTAGGGAAAATTATACATTGCCTTAGAATTTTGCTCATGATTAACCATGTTATGGAGATGGCATAAGCCAGAGACAAATACCACAGTATCTCTACAAATCAGGCTTCATTTACCATGCCTATGAATATAGCTGTTTTGGTTACCTACTTAAGTTTTACTCATTACTTCAAGAGTCCATATTTACGTTGTGCATTTTCCTCCATCATATTCTCTTATATTTTCCTATCTGCACCCCTCTTTACAAAGAAAAGAGTGGTGAGGAGAGAAATGTGATGAAAAAGCTAGTAATCTATAATTCAAGTGGTCTTTTCCCATTCTGCTGCTCCCCTTCTTTTCACCTTGCCCAAGACTTTGATCGCAGATTCTAATACTTTCTCTTCTTTTAATCTCCCCCTTTATGATCCACACCAGTAGATGAATTTTGTTGCTTGGGACTATTCCAGCAACAATTCCTCCTAAACCCTGTTTCCCTGTTGAGTTTAATCTATTACCATATCAAATTTTTCTGTAGATATGACTGAGGGTCATCCTCATTCTGAGGATGCTTGCTCTGCCTACCCCTTTTCCTTAATGTCTGTATACTCTTTTTCTTCTCCTCCCTGTTATAATAAGGATATTCTTCACCTTTCTTCCTCTTCTCACTGTCCATAACCACACCCAAGCCCTCAGTTTTACTTAAATTCCCTCTCTCACCCTTAAAAATGTTGATGTTGGGACAGTGCACTTGGATCTTCTCCTCTTATCAAAATGTAAGCACTTCAGTATTGTTCAGCCCATTTCAATTGTTCAAATGCATTGACTTTTCTAGGTTGGTCTTGGCTCCTTTGTTTGCATGTTCCTCTGTATTCTCCTCTGGCCTTTTTTATTAGCAATGTAGAATAGTACACTATTCTATTAAAGATCCATTTTGTCTCTTGTGGGATCATACTCAATTTGCAAGTCTTAGTAAATCTGTCTTAGTTTCAAGCCTCTAACTTTTGCCTTTGGGAAGATCGTATTCCGGGACTTCCTGTACTGTAAATTATATGCTGCCAAATCCTGTGAATACTTGACTGGTTCCTTAGTACTCAAACTTTTTTTCTTTTTCCTAAAAGTTCTTTTGGGAGGTGATAAGTAGATTCTTACCACAATTCTGGTTACTTTAATTTATGATTTTCTAAAATATGGTGTGAAGGTTTTTTTGTTTGCTCATTGTTTTCAAGGAGTCTGACAATTAAATTATCTCTCCTCAACTTGTTTTCTAGTTCAATTGTTTCTGATAATAAAATAGCTTACATTTTCTTCTGTTTTTTTTTTTCATTTTTAAAAAATATGTCCTTTTGTCTCTTAGATGCAATGAGTTATTTGTTCCAATCTCATCTGCAGGGAGTTCACTAATTGCGTACAAATTTCCGCCTTCAATTCTAAGTTATTTATTCTCCTTCCAACTTTTTTTCTCCAGAGCTCCTATTTCATGTTTGTCTCTTCCTTCATTTATTCTAGGTATATCTGTAGTGCTTTTGATCAACTCATTTTTTTCTTTGAAAATCTACTTGTAAATTTGCCTCAATTAACAGAAGAGGAAACTGAATACTTAAGCCCATTTTAGAAAAAAAATTGAACAAGCCATCAATGAATTCCCTAAGAAAAAATCCCCAGGACCAGATGGATTCACTGAATGGATGAATTTTACCAAACATTTAAAGGACAATTAATCCAATACTATATGAACTATTTAGAAAAATAGGTGAAGATGGGAGTCCTATTTAGTTCCTTTTATGACACAAACATGGTGCTGATATCTAAATCAGGAAGAGAAAGAAAACTATAGACCAATTTCCTTAATGAATATTGATGCAAAAATTTTAAATAAAATAATAGCAAGGAATTACAGAACTATATCACAAGGATCATACACTATGATAGTGGGATTTATGCCAGGAATTCAGGGTTGGTTCAACATTAGGAAAACTAGCAGCATAACTGACCATCTCGATAACAACCAACATGATTATAATTACATGAGTATTTCAATACATATAGAAAAACCTTCGGATAAAATGCAACACCAATTCCTATTAAAAACACTAGAGGCCATGGGAATAACTGGAACTTTCCTTAAAATAATAAGTAGCACCTATCTAAAATCATCAGCAAACATTATCTATAATGGGGACAGGTTAGAAGCCTTCCTAACAAGATCAGGGTGAAACAAGGATGCACACTGTCACCTCTACTATTCAATATCATACTAGAAATGTTAGGTATAGCAATAAAAGAAAAAGAAACTGAAAGAACGAGACTAGGCAATGAGGAAACAAAACTATCACTCTTTGCAGACGATATGACTGTGCTTAGAGAATCCTAGCAAATCAACTAAAAAATTAGTTGAAATAATTAACTTTAGAAAAGTTGCAGGATATAAAATAAACCCACATAAATCATCAGTGTTTCTATATATACTAGCAACAAAGTCCAGCAGCAAGATAGAAAGAGAAATTCCATAAAAAAAATAAAAACTGTACACAGTATAAAACACCTGGGAACTACATGAACACAATTGTAAAACATTTTTCATACAAATAAAGTCAGATCTAAATAAGTGGAAAAATATCAAATACCTAAATTAATCTATCTATTCAGTGCCATACCAATTGAACTACCAAAAAATTATTTTACAGAGCTGGATAAAATAATAACAAAATTCATCTGGAAGAACAAGAGGTCTAGAATATCTAGGGTATTAATGAAAAGAAATGCT
>CM053624.1:185395779-185436952 GCA_028646595.1 Phalanger gymnotis | reverse complement strand
GGGGGGGGGATGGAAATGGGGAGAAAATCTGTAATTCAAACGCATGTGAAAATCAATGCTGAAAACTAAACATATTAAAAATAAATTAAAAAAAAAGGGAAAAGAACTGATTTGTACAAAAATACTTATAGGAGCTCTTTTTGTGGTGGCAGGGAATCAGAAATTGAGGAGATATCCATCAATTGGGGAATGCCTGAACAAGTTGTGGTGTATGAATGTAATGGAATACTATTGTGCTATAAGAAATGATGAAGCTGATCATTTTGGAAAAGCCTGGAAAGACTTACATGAACTGATACAAACTGAAATGAACAGATCCAGGAGAATGTTTTATATAGTAACAGCAATATCATAGCTATTCTCAGCAATGCAATGATCCAAAACTATTACAAAAGATTTATGATAAAAATGCTACCCACCTCTAGAAAAAGAACTAATGAAGTCTGAATGCAGATCGAAGCATACTAATTTTTTCTCTTTTTTCTTTTCTTTTTTGTCTTCTTTCTCATCATGACTAATATGGAAATTTGTTTTACATGACTGCACATGTATAATCTATATTGAATTGTTTACCATCTCAGGGAGAAGGGAGATAATTTAGAACTCAAAATTAAAAAAAATTAATGTTAAAATTGTTTTTATATGTAATTGGGAAAAAAGAAAATCTTATTCTAGGAGGGAAAAAATGAAAATTTACTTGTAGTTGCGTGAACATCTGGCCCTCATATTCCTTCCCAGTTAGGTCACCCAAGCCCCCCTAGAGCTTCCTTTCAGTCTGCAGGCTTCAGATACTCCTAGCAACTTGAAGGGTATCTCTGATCAGAGCATGAGCAGCTCTGGTCTGTTTACTTGAACTCATCCTGGCTTCTCTGGAGGGATCCTTCTCCTATTGCTCAGTCTTTTGCCATGAAGATGCTTAACCTATTTCTTTTGGCATTTCTTGATGCTTACTTGCCAAGGGTCCTCTTCTACAGGTACTGAATCTACTCTAGCTGCAGGGGCCCCAGGCCCTGAAGCTGCTCTGGCTTTTGGGCACAGAGACTTGGAGTGGGTGGGACCACATTAAGCCCACAAGGAGAGGGGGGAGGTCTATTGAACTGTCCACTTATGTTAAGTGAGAGAACTGACTGTATGTGAGAAAGATGGACTTTTCTATATTCTTTCATGTCATCAACTGAAAATCCAAGGTTTTTTTTAATCATTTCCAAGGACAAAAATTTCTCAATCTCCTTCAAGTTAGACTGTTTCTTCTTCTTCATCTTCTTCTTCTTCTTCTTCTTCTTCGTCGTCGTCGTCATCACTAGCTTTCATATAGTCCTTTACGGTTTTCAAAGTGCTTTACATATATAATTTCATTTGATTATCCATATTTAGAATTGTTGAATATCAGACCCAATAGGTCATCTAGTTCAACTTTATCCCAAGTACAAATCTTGCCTACAAGACCTCTGACAAATGGTAACCTAAGATTTCCATAGATGAAGAACTCACTACTCTTCAGGTTACCTTTTTTGGACAGCACTAAATATTATAACTGTTCTTCTATAGTGAGGTAAAATCTGTCTACCTGTCGTTAGTTCAACTTCTGTCCTCTAGTGTAAATCAGAATATATTTTTTTTTTGGTAGAAATATAATTCTTTAAAATATCTAAAGGCAGGTAACTTGTCTTCTTCCCCATCCCTAAGTTTTCTTTCTCTAACTTTAACCACCACAGTTCTTTCACGGTAATACATGCCAACTCTGTATTTACTTTTCAAGCTATTAAAGTACTCAGGTACTCTAGTGCTCATGCTAGTCACCCTTTTCTTCTGTGAAGCAGATATTTTCCAAATATACTTAGACTGTTTGATTAGACTCCGAAATATGAGTCTACTTGATTATGTGCAAAAAGATCAGATTCTATTACATTCTGAGGGAACTGAGGGGGTTAGAACAGCAAGTAGTTAATTGTGGGAACTGAGTAAACCATCTTGTGACTTAATTCTGGAGCTAGCTTAGTTTCTATTCAGTTATAGGTCTAGTCTAATTTCCGTTATGTGAGAAAACGTCATTTGATTGTGGGAATTGGGAGAAAAACTTATTTCATTGTTTCAACCTAGCCATGCGTGGCTGGGAAGCAGGACCACCTCTACCTGTTGCTTAGAAACCCTTTAACTAAGGACTTCTACACGGTCAGACCCTAAGACTGATGCGAGGCGTTTTCTCAAGCAACCTGTATGTCTTATCTTAAAAACGGCCCCGTACTAATCAAGCAGTTACTGCTTCCAATATTCCTTTGACTGTTTATACAGACACTTAGAGGGAATGGGATACCTCATTTAATAAATTCAGGGAATTGTACCTGTTCTCTCTGTCCCTCCCAACCTGAAAAGTTCCTGATCTTTCATCCAATTAGAAATCAGATTACCTAAGGTTGTACTGTTTCATTTCAATTAGCTGGCCTCATTTGATTGTTTTTAACATATAAAAGTCTCTCTCCCTCTATATTTGAGGCCCTAGGCTGAGGATGCATTGCTTAAGAAATCAAAATGCTTTTCAGAAGCTCCAATTTTTGTTTCCCTCAATCATTTCATTTTTTTACCCACCACAATTCTGAAACCCTGTCTTCCTGTTTTGACCTCTCCTGAGTTGGAGACGTGCTAATCATTATCATTCCACAGGGAGGGAATTTTCCTTTATCAAATTATAAAAGATAATGCAAAATGCAATAAAAAGAAAATATCTCTTCAATTGATACAATGTAGGTTCTTAAATTTCTAGGCATTATAGTATATAAAGTTTAACAGATCACATAGGTAAATGTGAACTTTTTTCCCCTACACGAAGTTTTTAAGTTTTTGTTTAAAGCTGCCATGAAAACTGATTTTACTACTTCTGACTATTAGAACACCCTCCTGTCTAACTCTTCAAAACAGAAGGCAATGGAATACCACTGTCACTTTAAGTTGGGAGCAGGGATGGGCCAGGCTCAATTATTAGTTTCCATGGCAAATAAATCATCCTGAATGTGGTGCAAGATTTTTTTTCTAATCTTAAAAGGTTAGTATACATATTATATACACAGTTAATATTTTAATAGTTTTAGTGGTTCAATGAACAAAAAGGCAATTATTGAAAACCGAATTCAAGATGAAAAAGTACTAACCTCTGCCCAGGCTTTGAGAACAGCTAAGATTTCCATAGTGGAAGCACTTTCATTATATAATTGACTCAAGGCTTCTTTCCCAGCCTGTATTTTTGTCAAGGATGATACAAGCAACTGATGAACTCTTCGGAGATCATTGAGATCACTTACAACTCCACTTGCTATCCAGGCACTGCAAACCTGCAGTTCAAGAAGATGCGTTTTATTTTTTAAAATTATAAATGATGTATTAGGAAGCTATTCACTGAAAACAGTGTATTATACAAAATGTTAGGGGTAGTACAGATGCCAAAACAATATAATTAATTGAAAATCATGATTTAAAAGCGAAAGAAAGTAAGGGAATGAATGAATGCAGTGACTGTAACGAAGAGTATTAAAAACTATAAGCTGGAGAGTTTTCTGAAGGTCGTTAATAAGGGGGGAAAGCAATAAGAGCTACCAAAGAGGGTAAATAGAGAAATGTCTGGATTAACATTTAAATGAAATTTTTAATCTTGATGGAATAAACTTATTTAAGACTCCAGTATAACTCTTGGATTAAACATACATTTAATAGTTAAAATTTGGTTAAAAATACTACTCAAATCACAAATAGGAATTTGATCATTTGCAAACGATGTAGTTCTAAATTTTTAATCAATTAAAAAATCACCAATGATGATACAAGATAAAAAATCTGTGTATCTGCTCTAGACATGATTTCCTATTTTGTGGATTATTCGGGTTTTTTATTACTTTTCTCCCCTCTGGCTATTTAGATCTTTTGATCAACTAACAGCTAAACTGAACCTCTGAATTAGGGCCACAGTGAGGTGAAATAAGAAAAAAAATCTTTTCTACTTAAGGTATGATTATTAACTTCATTTTACACAGATTAGGAAACTGAAATTCAGACAGGGTAAACAATTTTGCCTAGGATCATAGAGCTAGTTAGTAAAGGGCAGAGGCAAGAACTAGGTTTTGAATAAAAGTCCAATACCACAATATAATGTGAAGTAATCATTCAATATTGTTGCTTTTAAGGAATTCCGATAATATCTGGTAAAGAATTGAAATTAATGACCTAAATATTTTTGGATTATCTGTGGACTTAATTCATACGTGTTAACTCTGTCTCTAATTACTTCATATAATCTAAAGTTTGATATATAAGATTATCTGGTAACTCAATTTAAAATTAACTTCATATAAATATTACAGTGATGGCTGCTTAGAATATGGAACACTGTAATCTGATAAGAATTCAAAGTAAGCCTAATATAGATGTAGTTTTATGAAAATATGATTGACAACCAAAGTGTTCAAAAAGAGAGGGAAGGAAGCAATCTTAGTAGCCAGAGAAGCATATTAAAGAAACTCAGCAACTGAAAGCTCTGCCTTGAGAAGTTTCTAATTTCTAAGTTTTGTCTTTTTAAGACCTCACCTGACATGCTTTGGCAGTCACATCTGGTGGTGTATCTGAAGTAAAGGCTGGTCTAAGAGCTGCTCCTACCTGATAATAAATCACACAAAACAGCAAATATCAATAGAAGTAGACTTCTCTTGGTTAAGTGCAAATAAACTGTTCATTATAAAGTAAAATTTTAAAATAATTTCAATCCCCTCCCCTCTTAGCTAAGTGTATAGCAATGTTACCTCCTGGAAAGGTGGATGGAGAATGCTAATCAGGAGGTGAACTGTATTAGTCTGCCTAATTTCTTGTCATCAGTAGCTGCCCCTGAATCATAGCAGGTAGTTTTCTTGCATGAATGTTGCTAGAGGATTTTGAGACAGGTTATAATCTTCCTAGGATTCTTGATGCACAACTAAAAATACAATTAGTTTCAAAGAAATCTAGAACATGAGTTCTATAGTAAGAACCTAAACTGTCTTTTACGTTTGGAGTACTTTCACAAAGTCACATATATTATTGTCTTCTGTAACACTAATTTGTGATAAATAACTTGAAGAGAGGGTAAACATTTTTTCACTGTTTAGGATGATTTACTGTTACAATGATTGACAGGGCGCTTTGTGAATGGCTTTATCACAATTACTTCATTAACTAAATTCATAAAGCAATGTTAATAAAGTAATTTAACATTTAAAGCTATAAAAACTTCTTTGTACATCAAAGAGTAACATCAACTGTCTAGAAAACTGATACAATTGAACTTCTACTTGATTTCTTTCTCAGGCCTATGGAAGCCCCATTTTGTTACAAATCACCTTCCCAAATTGATTTGATCACTGATATTTTAACAGGGCCATACATCTTCACTTAAGAATTCATAATGATACTGCTACTTAGTTTTAGAGAATTGTGAATATTACTGTGACAAATTTTTTTTTCCAACCAAAGGTTATCTAACACAAAAAGTCTTACATTGGCTTGATACTGTTCCAGAATCACATGACCTGGGAACTCTGGTTCTGGAATAGTTGCAAACTGCCGAACAACAACTAATAGTGTCTGAAGACCAGATAGGCGGAGCTGGTCACTATGGTCTGTAGCAGCCATAAAAGCCATGCGGATCAAATCAGCAAGATGTAACACCAAAAAATCATCTGATGAGAAAAAAAGCAAACATCTGATAAGGGAAAAATTAGGCTATTTTGATCTTAATTTCTCATATATGAATACTTTCTTTTGTTTTGTGATAAATACTTCTCTTGTGTACTTCCTGAATTAATTTACCTTTGGTTAAAGAAGGTAGAAGTAGTTTTTTTGTTTGTTTGTTTTTACCTAGGACTATGATTTCACCACAAAGAAGGTACTGGTTTTTCAAACTGGAGATGAGTACAGTTAATTCCACATGTCATAAAACTATTTATATATAACCACTTAAAATACAGTCCCATTAAAATCATGCTATGATGTTAACACCTTTGAAAGACAGCTACTTTAAAAATATATTTTATTTTTTGATTTTCAAGTTTTCTGTCTCTCTCCCTCACCTGTTCCCTCACTGAGACAAAAAGCAATTTGATGTAGGCTAGAATGTTCAATCATGCAAAACATATCACCATATTAGTCATGTCGTGAAAGAAGACACAGACCCAAAGGGAAAAAAAAAACATGAAAAAAACACAGAAAGTAAAAATTTTCAATCTGCTTTCAGACTCCATCAGTTCTGTCTCTGGAGGGGGATAGCATTTTTTGTCATAAGTCCTTTGGAATTGTGGAAGATAGCTATTAGTAAATCACGTAAAAAGTTACTTCGTACTTGTGGTATTAATGCATTTCAGGGGTTTTTATTTTTATTCTGAGGTCATGGAACTTATTTTAAAATTTTTTCTTATAATTATTTTTAAGATAATTAGTTTCGCAACCCTATGTATTTCACTTTATTCATTTAAAAACATTATTTTAAAAAGGGTCCATAGGCTTCATCAGAGTTCAAAAAAGTAGTCAATGTGTTCATGACACAAAAAAGCTTAAACTCCTGAATGAGAAAGACTTGGAAAGCAATCAGATTTATGACTTCAAAAGTCCAAAGAACTAGTCTCTGTAAGTGATGAATAGTTTTATTTTGTTTATTGCAGGTCAGTGTAACAGACCTAATGTTTTTCTAACAGTTCTGTACAGTTCTTGAATATGGACTGGTCATAGGTCAACAGAAGGACGACTAGCTTTGGAAAGAAGGAGAGAGGGAGGGAGGGAGGAAGGGAGGGAGGGAGAGAGAGTCCTCTCTTTGCTACTTGCTGTGTGACCTTGGACAAGTCAATTAAACTAATGGGGGGGGGGGGGAAACGACATACACTTTGGCCTTGAGGCCACATGTGACTTTGTAGGTCCTTTAGTGTGGCTGTTTGACTGAGTCTAAGTTTTACAGAACAAATTTGGATTCAGTCAAAGGGCTACACTTGAGGATCTAGAGGGCCACACACAGCCTCGAAGCCACAGATCCATTAGAATCATGGTTGATCATTATGCTGATCGGAGTTGCTAATTCTTTCAAAGAGATGTGATTTTACCATATTGTTGTCATTGTATAAACAATTCTCCTGGTTCTTTTTATTTAATTCTGCATCAGTTCATACAAATCTTCTGATATTTCTCTGAAACTACCCCCCATATAATTTCTTAGAATGTATTCCACCGCATTCATAAACCACACAAAGTAGTCATTCTCCAAATGATGGGCACCCCCTAGGATTCTCATTTTTTTGTCACCTCAGAAGAGCTCTAAGTATTTTTGTATATCCTTAAAGCTTTTCTTCCTTAGGACTAATCTACTATGCCTCTAATTCCCCCTTCTCTTTCCTTCCTTTCCCCCTGTTAAGTGAAATTTCTGTACCCAGCTATGTGCATATGCACATATGTCTCTATGTATTCTTCCTTCTTTTGACCAATTCACATGAGACTGAGGTTCAAGTGTCAACTGGTCTCCTTGTTTGTAGAAATGTGATGTCTACTTGCAGGCCCTGATTATGTAAGGTAAACTTCCCTAACTTTTCTTTCTCTTCTTCTACTACGATATTCTTTTCCCCTTTTCCATTCTTCTCATAAGATCAAGATAAAGCATGAACCACTCCCAAGCCTTGTGTAATAAGACTCTGTCTACAATCTCAGAGACATGAAAGGTTTGAGAAGAGATGAAAATGTTTGGAAGAGCATTTGTGGGGAACGGGATACTGAGTTGATAAGGCGTAGGAATGTCTAGCTGTAGCAAGGGCCCAGTTAAGGTTGTGTAACCAATCTGTAATGGATCCGGTCAGAATGGCTGTGTGATTTCTCTGTTTCCTGAAAGGTTCACTTTTCCTCCTGTATGATTATATTCACTTTCGCTGGGTAAATTATTCTTGGTAGTAAGCCTACATCCTTTGTCTTCTAGAATACTGTATACCAATTGTCCTGCTACTTTATGGTGGTATTTGCTAAATAGTTTGTGTTCCTCACCATGGTTTCTCAGTATTTGATTTTTTTTATTTCTGGCTACTTCAGTCTTTTCCATTGACTTGGAAGCTCTGAATTTTGGCCATAATGTCCCTGGGAGTTTACATTTTGGGGTTTCTTTCAGGAATTAACTTGATAGGATGGTTAGATTTTTAAAATTTTCACTTTATTCTCTGGTTCTAAGATATCTGGGCCATTTTCTTGAAATATGATGACAAGGATCTTTTTTTTTTTTTTTGGGTCCTGACATTCAGGTAGTCCAATGATTCTTAATTTTTTTCTCCTTTATTTGTTCTCCAGGTCAGTTGTTTTATGAGATACTTTATATTTTATTCTATTTTTCAGTCTTTTGACTTAAAAAAAAAAACTCTTGCTTCATCTCTTCTAGGATTTCTAGTCAAATTTGTGGCCAACCTGTGATTTTGAGGCTTTGCTTACAGATGTTTCAGGGTCATTCTCTTCTAGGTTTGGGCCTGTTGCCAGTAAAACTTTTTATACTGGGATTCATTTTTAGTTTCTTCATTCTTTTAGCTTACCTCCTGATATGACGTTAAGGTTGGGCTCTGTGTATTTCTGGAGGGAATGTCTGGGACGGTTCTCTTGTTAGATTCCTGGAGGTATTGAGTGTTATGTTATTCTAGGGTCTCAGGGAAAAGGTCAGACTGAGAACATGTAAACTTTCAGTGCTCCCAAAGTGCCAATCCAGGTCAAAGTCTAACTGATGCCCACCTCATCTCAGCTTGGCAAGTTTCCAACCTAGGTTCAGGTCTAACCAACAGCAGATTGCTACTGGTCTCAGCAACTATCAACCAGCTGGGAATCTATGCTGTTTTAGTGAAAGAACTGTAGGCTCCCTCTTCTGCCATGGTTGTTCCTTATGTTTCAGAGTGGGCCAGAAATTGGAACTAAGACCCTGCTCTGTTCCTAGGGGTCAGTCTCACACAAACTGTTCCTGCTTGCTTCCAAACTTTTGTTTCTCTCAGCATAAGACCGAAAGCTGCTCCTTAATTGAAAAAAACTCTTTATGATGGAAGGCCATCCATAGGTTCAGGTTTCCTCACTCAGTCCACCCTGAATTTGTGACCTAGAAATGGGCTGTAAACATCAAACTGCCAGTGGGCACCCATTTTTGCACCCTGATTTTCTCTGCTATAGGTCTGGGGTCTCCTCTTGCCCTGGGAATGTTAATTTATTAAAGTCTTTTAAGATGCTTAATCCACATAATATCCCTGTAAGATTATTTCAATAAGCCCAAATTTCCCTTATATTAAACAAGAGTGCTTGTCAGTTCACTGAGGTAACTGGGTCTCTAAATTCCTATTACAATGAAACTTCAAAACTGACACAATTAAACAATATATTTGAACACCAATTCTGAAAACCAGATATACAGTCAACGAGTATCACTCTGTCATTTCATTAGTGTCACACTTATTCTAAATCTCTTAATTTTCTAAGCCAAATTTTTTATTCAAATGACTTGTGATTTCATCAGTACACACACTCCTCATCAATGGATACATGTTATAACACATTTGCAATTTGTCAGATATTCTCTAAGAGTTATTGTGGCTGAAAAATGCATTACCTTGCAGACAGCCTAGCAATAGGTCTTTCTGAATTTAGTTTTCAGATGATGAATTTGCCTATGTTTGGGCATATATCTGAAGCCTTTCTAGTTTACAAGGACCTGATTTTGAACTCTGTTGGTATAGCCTTGAAGTACCCAGAGCCACTTTTATACCACAATGAGGCATCAGATAATGTCTAACAGCAAACATATTACATTTCATATCTCCAAGTATCAGTTTGGAAAATCAGGCACTAAATTACACATTAAAAAGAATACCGCATTCCTTCAAATCTCACTTTGCCAGTTCCCTTGTCTGATACTCACTTCGTGAATCCCTCTCTTTCATTTCTTGAGCCAAAGCAATGTCAAAGTGAGCGCTGTCTGAATTCTCACATTGGCTGATTATTTTACAAACACATTCAGCAGCAAAAACTCTAGTAGCCCATCGTGGATTTGCAATAGGCTGGCATTTCTCATCATTTCTGCAGGTCAGGACTGAAGCATCATCTCCTTTATCCACTTCATCCTCCTGAGTTGTATCCACAGAAGCAACAGTTGTAAAGTCTATGATTTTATTAGGAAAAAAGTCATGTTATAACTTATTTAAATATATTTTAAAAGGATGCAAATGACTGCCAACTGAAACTAGAACAACTATTTCTATGAGTACAATTAACGCATCTTTTGATAATACAAAAGACCTATCTACCTAGGCACAGGAAAAACTGTGGTCACAGGAGATGCCATTCGCCAAAATAATTAGTTACAGTTAAACTGTATGAAATACAGCATCTATGACACATTTACTAACGAATAATGCACTGACTTTTTACTGCAATGACTATTACTATGTGGCTGATGATTCTTTAGAAAGCTCAAATTCTTTTCAAAAGAAACTAAGGAAGTTGGAGTACAGGAAAGGAAATCCACTTGTTTTTCTGTAAATACCTTATCTGTCAATATTTACTTTTGTTTTGTCCCATCCCATTAGATTATGAGCTCTTCATAGGCAAGGACTTTTTTTGCCTTTATTTATATCCCATGGGTTTGGCACAAGGCCTGACACAGCATAGATGCTTAATAAAAGATTGCTGACTTCACTCATCTTAACAGCAAAAATGTCACAAAGGACAAAGTCTTTTTCATATAACTGAAAAATAATTAAAGACTTATACAAATTAAGTGAGAAAAATCGAATTATAGCTTCAAACAAAGTGAATTGGTACAAAATGTTGCAGAATGCAGTCCCTCTGTGTTAGTTGGATTTGTTTAACGGTTGGCTCGGTGGGTAGATGGATGGGGAAATCCAGGGTTGCCTATGATTCAAAAACAAAAGGCATCCAAAAAACCCTTAAAAAACAAAACGACATAGTGAGATAAAGAAAACTGTGTTTTAGAGGCATAAGAAAAAAGAGAGACGATTATAACTGACATTATACAGATGTGTATATATATATGTATATATCCCTTAAAATGAGGAACTCCAGAAAAAAATATATTACTATTTTGAGAACAGATATTTCAATTTGTCAAAAAGATAAAACTAAAGCTTCCTTTTGATTATACGGTGCCCTTTTCCCTTTTTTCCATGAAATGGTTTTATTAATCTTTGTGCCGTAACCATAAGCAAAAATAAAAAAAAAAACCTAATATTCATAAAATGAAAGGATAAGAGTGTATAAAATTATGCATTTTATTTGGAATTATAAAAGTTCAAAAGCTTGGACCCAGAGATCCCACTATTAGTCTTTTATACACTCTCTCTCTCTCTCTCTATATATATATATATACATACACATATACATACATACATACATACATATGTATATGATGGTCCAAAGAAGACATGTTTTTGTGAAGATAAAATAGATGGCCAGGAAATGGGGAATGGTTGAAAAAATTCTGGTATATGAATGGAATATTTGAAACACAAGGAATAAAAGAATATGAAGAATTATGAGAAAAGTAAGATTTGCATGAAATGATGAAGATGGAAAAAGTAGAGCTCAAAGAAAACAGAGAAAGACTGCAACAATATAGTTACTATAGAGACACAACAAAAGGATAGTCAGTTGTAACATGTTATTTCTATTAGTTTCATAAAGACAAAGTTAAAGAATCTATTCCTTTGAAATCAATAATGTAATTCTTTTTGTTGTTGGGAAATGTATTTTGTAAGAGACTTTGCTTTAATCTGTTCAAACAAAAGAAAATGTATCAACAGAATTTTAAAAATGAATCTAACTCCTTTGACTTTTATTCTATCAGATAATACATTAAGTAAACAGCAATACTGACAGCTGCCATTGTCCACATCAGGCCTGAAGAAACAGAAATTGGAATTACCATGCACTATTTATTCTGAAGACTTATTTCATTGTAATTTTCTCAATTTATTCATTAGTCACTTCCCCATACTAATTATACTTGTATGGACAGAGACAATGATGGGTAAATGTACAGTCATGGTTTTAGCAATAGTCTAAGCAATGCTACAGTACCCTGAGTCATACTCTGTTTACTAATACAAAGGTGATTCACTGAAACTAATTTGAATACTATAAAGCCAGAAATATTTTATCACAATTTAAGTGCAAGGTTTTGTATACTTGAAAATTATTTTAGTATAAAAGAAAAATTTAAAAGCTTAAAATCTCTCATTTTAGAAATGTGGTCAAGATTTTCATTCTAACACAATACATAAAACAGCACAATAGGGAGTCTTAAATTTTCAGTGAGAACTCCTTTTATATCTATAAATATATTATTTGTTTTTATTATTGTAATGAGAATGTATTACTTACCAGCTGATGAAGCAAGGACATCTTTACAGAGTTTTAGCCAAAAAGAAAGCTTTTCCACTGCCATTGAAGTGATCATATGACTCAGGGTCTCTTTGATATCCTGGCACAACCTCTGATCAGACTCTTTGTCTAGTAGGTTCAGCAATGCCCCCTCAAGGCCTACTTCCCGGATATTAGCATCTGATAAGAAGAAAATCCATGATCTGAGTAACACAGAAAACAAAACTACCATATCAGAAGCACACATTCAGCATTATTCAAATATTATTTATATAAGTCTTGGCAAAATCAAGTTTTCAATTACTGTGGCTCATTTAGTGGGGTTTATTTTTTCTTGTTGATATTTCAAGCTAGATTAACAAATCCTACAGAGCTATTTTTGAGTACTCTCATTGAGAAATGCCCTTTTATAGGCTAAATATATATCCATTAGTTATTTCTTATTTTATATTGGGCTTTCTTTTCAATCAATACTTAATTTAAAAATATTCTTATATTTAATTTTTAAATATCCAAAATTTCTCTTCGTATTGCTCCAACTCACCCAATAAACCATTCCATATAACAAAGAATATTTTTGAAGAAAAAAGAGAACACTGTAAAACCAATTAAAACATTAAAGAAGCCTGAAATAAATGCAATGTTGTGTTGGCAAACAAAATGGGCTCTTAGCACTCAGTTCAACTAAGTGCCCTTGAAGAGTTTGGCCTTTTGTTTCCTTGATTAGATTGAGAGTCCTTAGTGACCTCCTTGCCTCAGGGGAGGGCCTAGTTTACACATGAGTTTGAGTGACATGTTTGGGACATCAGAGGCTATTAGACCATTTGGGTTTAAGTTGCCTCTTTGTGACGATTTTAGGTCACATGGGTGAGTCGCGTGTGTGACTCACCCTTGACTCTGAAAAAGATATAAAACCAGGGGTCGGCTTTCTCCTTTTTGGAGCTCTTACCCACAGCTGTGGTGGCTCGCATGACTCTGAGCCAGCCCTTGTTATGAGCTCCTGGGCTTAACTTAGATGTTGGTAACTATGAATTGATTTGGTCTGTCTGTCAATGTCTGTAATTTGTTTGTATTTTTCTCTGAAGTTCAGGGTGCTGGCTTTTCCCCCTGAACTAAGTGAATGGTATTTGTATGCTGAATTAAAGTAAGCTTGTCAACTCTTTAACATTGCTTTCCTTAGTAAAGCAGATCAAAAGAACCTGGGCTTTTGCAGCGTGCTTGTTGTTGGGCTTGTGTTGGTCTTTCACCCCCACAACAGCTGCTAGTCAGATTATTGAAACAAATGTTCTACACCCATCCATCTCCCACCTCTGCAAAGAAGTGGGTGGGATATTTGTTCATATCTCTTCCTTGGCATTATGCTTGTTTGCAATTTTGTACCATTCTTTGGTTGTTGTTCTTTCAATTCACATTGTTGTATTATCATGTATATCATTTACTTGTCTGTGCTTATGTCACTCTACCTTAGCTCATTTAAGTCTTTCCATTCTTCTCTGCATTAGTCCTATTACATGACATTCACTTACCACCATTTGTGTAGTTATTCCCTAATTTGCAGACACCTACTTTGTACCCTGGGCTTTCTCTTGAAGACACTCCATTTCCCTCTACTCTTTTTCAATGTTAGCTGCTCCTTTTGGTTGTTTTCACAATGCTCATTTAGAGTATAAATTTACTTTACTCTTCATCAGTCCATGTGTCTTCCTATGTTTCTCTGGAACCATCTATTTTTTAAAGCTTGATATTATTCTGTTACATTCAAATACCATAATTAGTTCAGGCATTTCCCAATTGACTATTATTGTTCAGTCATGTCCGACTCTGTGACCCCATTTAGGGTCTTATCGGCAAAGATATCGCGGTGGTTTGCCATTTCCTTCTCCAGCTCAATTTGCAAATGAGGAAATTAAGGCAAACAGGGATAAGTGACATGCCCAGAGTCCCACAGCTAGTAAGTGTCTAAGGCCAGATTTGAACCCAGGAAGATGAGTCCTCTTGACTCTACTCCCAGCACTCTATCCACTGGCCTCCCAATTGACTGGCACCTCTGGACTTGACACAGATTTTTTTTTAAATTTTTTCCTTCCTTTTAACCTTCCCTTCATTCTCCCCACCACAATGTTGCAGTTACTTTGCTTATAATTCCCTCTCCTATTTTGAACTTCCTCATAACATCCACCACCCTCCTCTCCCTTTCTCTGCCCATTTCTCTGAGTTTAATGTATTTCTGTACCATGTTCTTTGTTTATGTGAATGTGTTCCATCATTCTTTATCTGGATCAGATGAAAGTAAGGTTCATGTGATAATTTCTTTTCCTTCATGTCTATATACTTTTTAAAATGCTATTCACCTCTATTATATGATATTGAATTCCCTCCCTTCCACCCATATTATTTAAGATTATCTATGACTCGTGAAGACCATACATCTCTGAGAGGAAAACTGTTTATTCTCCCATTATCAGCAGGTAAAGAATTCATCATCCTACAATCTTTTTCAAATGATGAAATGTTTGTACTTTTCTATGTTTCTCTTTCCCTGGTTATAACTCTTTATCTTTTGGAATACTAAATTTCAAGCTCTGCTCTTCTGAAAATGGCAGCTGCCAAGTCTTATGTGATACTGATTGTGGTTCCTGAGTACTTTAAGTCTTACTTAATGGCTGTTTGGAGTACTTTTTCGTTGACCTGGCAGCTCGCTCAAGGTTTTGGTTATGATGTTTCTGAGAGTTTTCAGGAGGGGCTAAGAACAGTCTCTTACTTACTGTGATCTAATTAATGGTGATGGTGACATTGGGGCAGGGGCTTCCAGAAGTTCCAGAAGAATATAATATATAGGAATATAATATATATTATATTCTATAATGTGGAGTTCATAATGGCTAAACTACTTTCTGAAAAGTAGGATTCATCTGGGAGGCCTACTAGTTGAGAAGTAGAAATCTTAATTACTTTTCAATGAGATGGGTTAAAAAGCACAAGGAATTCTTTAGGCTTTGGTCAGCATGGGGAAGAGAAAGGATGTGGTTGCCTCTCTACTAGGGTCTGTCACTTCTAATGGGACATTGGAAAGAGGCAATACTGTTCTGGGGCCAGGCAATTCCCCATGGTTCTGAGTAGGCTCTGCAGCTATAGTTGTATATGGGGTCAAGAATAACTCAGATGAGATTTTGGGGTCAGGAAACCAGATTCCCTAGGCTCAGGTGGGCTCTCTGGGCTTAGTGACAGTCCTCTAGCATAAAGGAATCATCTCTGGAAGGACACAGGGTTCCCCCTCTTGACCCATGTGTTTTATAGCTCAAGTACCATATAGAGGTGAGGGTGTTAATATGTTAAATCCTTGTCTGAGTACCCAGTTTACGTCTAATAAAAGACTTACGGGCTAGCCAGAGACTTTGAAGAAAATGACCCCTTAGTAGGTTTGAGTACCCAGAACAACATGTACAATAATGAGAATCTATTCAAGGCAAGGCCTTATCACAAACAATAGGGAGATATTTTGATATCTGATGGGCCTATGTCAATATGTAAAATGGAAAGTAGGTAATAAAGAGACTTAAAAACTACTGTTCTTTAACACAAAAAGGCAGAAGGATGACAGCTGATGGATAGTTATTGCTTGTTGGGTCAGGGTAGACAACACAAAGGTTGACGTTACATTGTAGTCATGATCTCTCCCCATGAAATAATTTTTTTAATACTTTTCTTTTCTATGTCTTTTTTTCCCCCCAAGATATATAGTAGAGTTTGGGTAGTATTTCTTAATTCTTGAAAGAATCTTGGTAGAGCTAATTCCCTTACTTATTTAGTGCTCGGTCACAGTCTCCAGTGTAATGCAGATTAATAAGAAATTTGTACATCTAGTCTTAATTTCTATTCATAAAGCAGATCTTCAAATATTTGAAGACAGTTAAGTCCTCTCATTTTCAGGTTGAACAATAACTAATACTTTAACTGATAATCATGTAGCATAACCTCAAGGAGCTTGACCACTTTATTCTCTCCTGGATATTCTTTAACTTAACAATGTTTTCCTTAGAAAACAATACTCAATGATGAACAGGCAGACTTTACAAAAACTTGGAAAGACTTATAATGAACCGATGTTGAGTGAAGTGAGCAGAAACAGGAGAACAATGTACACAGTAACAGCCACCATGCGTGATGACTGATTTTGACAGACCTAGCCCTTCTCAGCAATGCAAGGACCTAAAACAATTCCAAAGGACTTATGATAGAAAATGCCATCCACATCCAGAGAAAGAACTATGGAATGCAGAGTGAAGAAGACTATTTTCTTTTTTTGTTTGCTTCTGTTTTGTTTTGTTTTTCTTTCTCATGTTTTTCCCATTTGTTATAATTCTTCTATACAACATGACTAATATGAAAATAAGTTTAATGGGAATGCATATGTACAGCCTATATCGGATTGCAGGCCATCTTAGGGAGGGAGGGGGAGAAAATTTAAAGTTTATGGAGATGAATGTTGAAAACTAAAAATAAATAAACTAATAAAAAAAAGAAAACAATACTCAAGATATGGTCTCACAGGCACAGCCAATCTATTATCTCCTTAGTCCTGGAACTCATGCCTCTCTTAATATAGCTTAAGAACACATTAGTCCTTTCAGACTACCCTCTTAAACTCCAGGTGTGTTTCCAATTCCTTGATGGATATTTTCCAGGTAGAGATCTTGCTGGTATTTCAAATTCATGTCCAAAAGTGAACTGTATCCTTAAGCTCCCTCCATTGAAAACTTTCTGGTTTCTATTGTATTTAACTAAATTTGAAACAACAAATTAATATTTTCTTATTTCTCTTCTGCCTATGTCATTGCCAAATCTAACTGTTTCTATATCCACATCTCTTGCATCTACCATCTTTTTTTCTACTAAGATATTAAGAGTCTCCTAATTGGTCACTGCCTCCAGTCCCTCCCCTCTCTAGCCTTCACAGATGTGTTAAAATACTCTTCAGGCAGAGGTCTGATCATATCATTCTTTTGCTCAAAAACCTTAATTGACTCACTATTGCCTTGAGAACAAAAGAAACTTATTAGTCTAGCATTTAAGACCTTCTATAACCTGGTTCCAATCCATTTTTTCTATTTCTCTTTTATACTATCCTTATTTATTCTCTACATTCTCTGTAAACTGGACTATTAACTGTTCTATGACCTCAATGTATCACTTTCTATCTCTCTGCATTCACAAAGGGTATCTTCCATACTTAGAATGTACTCCTTTCTAATTTTTGTCTTTCAGAATTCTTATATTCAGTCAAAGCTCAATTCAGGCACTATGTTCTCCAGATAGCTTTCCTAACACCACCAGCTCAAAATGTTACCCTCTCTTCAAATATTCCAAGATGCTTTGTCTGGATTCTATTTATCCACATATGGCATATCTTATATTTATGACTGCATATTATATTTATTGGTTTTTGTGTTATATCTCCTGTATAATTTACTCCTTGAGAGTACCAACTATTTCAATTATCTTTAAACCCCAATACCTAACATGATGCCTTGCACACAGTAAGGGCTTTAGAAATGTTTGATGAAGGAGAGGACTTTAAATTCTGCAGATTAAAAAGGAATATGGGCAGTGTCCCCAATATGCTTTGCTGACACTGTAGAAACAGTATTATATGTTACTATTAGCGTCTACGACGTGATCTGAGATTTTGTGTGTTCTGAATGAGGAAATGTGCTTTATTATTTTATTGAAGGATATATTCGGTAGTTCTAGGAATTTCACCAGTGAGAAGTAGATGAAATATAAAGCACTATCAATAGCATACTGCCTGACTAGATAGCAGCTGCAGTATATTTTGGCAGTGAACTTTTATAAAGTTAGGTAAAAGAACAGTAAGGGTCATAGAAAGATTATCTAATGGCTTTTGTGTTCGTTCTGAAAGAACCTGTACTAGAAAAAAAAATGGGCAGTATCAGAATTAAGTGAATTCAAGTTGCAATGAAGGCTTTGGTTAAAAAATGAAATGGCAACATATTATTTGTTAAATTTATTATATATTACAGATTGTTACTGGTGTTCTAATGCATTATAGCTCTGATATTAGTAAAGGTGGGAAGGCCAGTGAAAAGTCTGTGACCTATATAGAAATGTGAAGGTACTCTGAAAATTATAGCACAGCACAGAAACCCAAGTTCTTTTGACTATTTTCTGGCTAAGATGTCTGTTAATTTATCTGCAAGTCCAATTCACTCACATCCCTGTTTCAAAGGATTACATATTTTTGCACGTATTATGTACATATGAATGTATTTCAAAGTATTACACATTTTATATGTATTATATACATATTATGTAGAGGATTACATATTTTTAAACATAACTTAGGGGCCAATAAAATCAGCTACTTTTTCTAAGTGAACCCCAAAATCCAAAAGCACTAAAAAAATCCCCAAAAATCCAAACTAAAGTCTTTTGTAATTTACATATTTGTTAGATATTCCCGATGGAGATTCTGATATTAATTGCTTCTTGTGATTGTCTTAGGCTAAAAACTAGGAACTAATTTGTTAAAACACATTTGATCGTGTACAGATAATTCAAAACTAGAAAAAAATACAAATTTAAGATTATGGAGGATAGCCACTCACTAATGTATTACTTGGAAGAAATACATTACCTGGAATTAAATCTTCTCTGCTTTCCTTAGCAAGAACAACAGCATGTTCTGAAACCTCAGCTGCCTCTCTTTGCACAATCTGGCGTAAACAAGCTAGTACTGCTCTTCTCAGTAACAAGTAGGAGCTACAGAGATTTGCCTAAAAAAATCCAACACAGAAAGAGTAAGTAGGCTTAAATTCTCAGTGGTATTACCTTGGTCTGATAGGTCTTAAGTTTGATCCCTCTTTAACTTCAACTAACCCTTCCACACTGCTGTGTTAAACATAAGAATGTGCTATCTAATACTCCTAAGACTGTAAAATGCAATGCTAATTTGCACCATTTATATTTTTTGGAAGCAGCTTTAGAATTGGTGATTATATTTATGTATACAATATACAATAAGCATACAACATTTAGAATATTAAAACTAGAGTTTGGAGAGGCAGAACAAATTTAAGTAAATGACAATTTACAATAGCAAAGGACTCAAGACTAAATCAGTTAAGACAAAAAAGGAGTAGAAAAAAAGAGGTAAAAAAAAAATTGTTTGCTGTTTATTTAGTAGCTGTGTTATTTTTCTTCTTGTCCAGTGTATTTTTATCTGCCCTGATATCTGTTCATTCCAATATTGTCTGCTTAAGTATCTTTTTAAAAGGATTCTTTTCAATAGACAAGCCCACTTTTGTTTAAGGTACTCTAGGTATTGTCCAATATAATGTCATTATATTGTCAGAAGTAATTAATTTTTCAAAAATGACAAATTAGTGTATAGATGGAAAATCTTTTTCAAAGAAAAGCAGAAGTATTTTTACCCTAAAACCACTAAAACCACAATAAACTGTATCTTTTCAAAGAGGAAAGGGTCAGGTAGTTAAAGAGATAGTAGCAGCTTTATAACCAGCTTCCAAATATTTCCACATCAACATCTTAACTAAATTTCTTATTCTTTATTATGCAGGACTATGTAAGCATTATTACAATGTGGCTAGCAAATAACAAAGGATAATTTAAATACATCTTAAATTATTAATTCTTACTAATTCCGAGACTTCCAGTAATAGAAATGGATTTTAATTTGGGTGGATCTATGAGTAGAAGGAAAACAGTAAAACGAGTCATACTTACAAAATTTATTTTAATATAACCATAAAAGTACTTATATTTAAAAACATTTAAAATGTCCCTTTGAATACTGGATATCAAACAAAATTTAGGAACCGTTAGCGTAACTCCTGCAGGGTGCCTTGGGGACTGCTATTGGGTTAAAGATAAAAATAGGAATAGAGTGGGTAAATTGGTTGTAGATGATATCAGGCACTCTGAAGGGAAAAAGAATACCAGGCAGTAACTGCTTTTTGGAAATAAAATGCTTCAAAACGGTACAAGTATGAGGCATGGAACTACTGGCTCTAAGATCCAAGAAGAGAGAAAATAATTGTAAAGAAGCCTTAAAAAGGAGATCATTAAAATGAGAGCATTTCCCCAAATTTATTAGAAGTAAAATGACAGTAGGGGCCGATACTCTAGTAGAGCGAAACATTTCTTGCAAAAAAATTTTAAACTAATACCATGCCAGTCACATATATCAGATATAAGTTCAGGGAAATTAGTCCATGAGCTAATAAAAATGTTAAAACATAAACAGAACAACTCTTTTCATGCCTAGGATCATTTGTGCACTTAAGAAAATACACTTGAAATCTTCTCAATGTCTCTGGCAAGTTGGATTTTAAGTGTACAAAGAAGACCAATGCAATGCTTACTTAATGTGGTCAAACATTTCCCAGTAAGGGCATGCTTAAAGTAGCTGCCAGCTAATTAGAAAAGATCATCCCAAGTCAGGATGCCATATGTTGCAAATCAGAAGGTTTCATATTTCTACATCATTCTCCAGCATGTAAAGGGGGAACAGGAAGAAAAAGGGCTAAGGCAAACAAACAAAGCAAGCAAAATATACAAATTAAACTACTACCTCATTTCTTTTTTGCAACGAATCAAGTCAAACTGATGCAAAATTAAATAGATAAAAAGAGCAAGTGTACCAGCTGGACAAAGCTGGAAAGGGTCTCTTTAGGGTGCCATGAAACAAACATCATAGAGCATGCTACACATAGTGCATTTTGCATTAACAATTAGTTGAACAAAGAAATGCCAGGAAAAACAAGAACAAATACAACAAAAACCCAACACAGACGCACTTCAAACTCTCCAAAAACTTAGGAGTCAAGGGTCAGGGACCTACCAACACAGAATTATCCAACAAGATCTCCTGCACAAAAACAAATGACAAACTGGTCATGACAAAACCAAAAGATAAACACCAGGATGATGTTGACAATATTGAATACAAATATTTTTGAATATCATTCAAATTTGCTTAGCCACATCTCAAAAATATCCCACAAATTATTTATTCAGACTTGTCATATCAAAAGGTAAAAGATCTTAAAAATGCCCAACCAAGTGAAAACTTGAATAATGCAAAATAAACTTACCAAATTAATAGGAAAATGTAGAAGAACTATGTATTTGCAAAGTTTGAATTTCTGGGTAAGGCCTCACTATCTAAAATAGATCAAACAAGGTTCTGTGGAAGCATGAATGTTGCCAGAATGTCCAGCAAATGACATTTAGTGGCTTGTTACAATTAAAAGCAAATTTTAAAATTGCTAGTATGTTGACTACCTAGTAATGCTAGATAAAACAGAATGGAAGTTAAATATTATTTATTTAAAAGGATATTCTTCCTCACTGTGGATGGAATGTATTCTGAATACCAAGTCAGACACAACATAAATTAAAACATAAAAATATTTCACAGAATCAGACTTTCAAAGTCACAAGGGACCTAGATGACTGACCTGGGCTCTCAAGAGGACCATCACTTTTATTTACTAAATGAGCCTTTTCAAGAAGACTTCAAGTGAAGGAGAAAAACTTATTATCTCCCCAGGCAGCACATGCTACTTTTTGGATACTTTTTAATTGTTGGAAGTTTTTCCTGACATTTACCTAACTAAATCAATCTCAATTTTCATCTCCACTATTTCCATTCATTGCTTCTAGTTCTGCTCTTTAGGAAACAAGTAGGACAAGTATGATCTCTCTTTCACTTGACAAAAATAAAACCTGAGACTAATGGTCTTCAATAAGAAAGGAAAGGAATTTTTTCCATCTGGTATCATTAAAGTCCACTACCACTCATGCCTTGATTGAAAACCACAATAACAAATTAAAGAATGACCTTTTAAAATACTTAATTAAAAAAAATTAATGTTGTAGTAAAAGAGATTCTGGACACAATTTCTGAAAATGTTAAAAAAAAAAGTCTTAAGGAAAAGAAGAAATATTGAGCATTTAAACTTTCAACTTGGATTCTTCTCAATATTTCTGAATGTTGCCATGGCAAAAATTAGACAGTGTCAGGGGTCTTTATCTTTTCTCTCCCTGGAAAAGGTAAGAAAAGAATTAGAGTATAAACTCGATGACAGAAACCACGGTTTATTCATCTTTTCATATAATACTTCTTTCCAGATAGATATATACACTAAAAGTTAAAAGAACTGAGTATGGTTGGTTCTTGTTTGCCAAAGTATTTGGTTTAACTATGTATTTCTAAATTGTCTCTACTATGTAAAGGAAATCAATGGCATACTTAAAAGGACATTATAATAGTTCATAGATTCAACCCACTTCGATTAAAAAAGATTTTTACTAAGCACCCGCCATATGTAAGATACTGTGGTAGGCACTTGGTATACAAAGGCAAAATTCTGAAAGACAATACTTAACACGCTCAAAGCTTTAGTGTAAATTCTACTTTGTGATACAACATTCGAATAAATGTAAAATAACGTGAAGAGGGAGAGAGCATTAACGAGAGGAATTAGGAAAGCAGAGAACATAGGAAGACATGAAATGGGAAATGTCTGGGAAGGCAGGCTAGAACTAGACTGGGAATACATTAAATAGGAGGCTTTAGATTTTGTACTCTACCCTTGAGAGTATAAGGAGCCACTGGATATTTTGGAGTTGATTAATGAAATCCATGCTTTCAGAAGACTATCTTGGCCACTGTTTGGAGGAAGGGCTGGAGAAGGCAGAGACTAGAAGCAGGGAGTCAAGTTAGGAATTTATTGTAACAGTACAAGAAAAACTAATAAGCTTGAACTAGGAGTATACATCCAAGTGAGAAGGGTATCAAGACAATAGAAGGAGGAGAGAATATGCAAGGTAAGAGAGCGGGCAACAGTGCCAAAAGGTGCAAAAAGATCAAGGAGAATAAGGACTAAGAATAAGTCATTAGATTAAGCAGTTAAGAGACTGCCAGTAACCTTGGCGAGTAGTGATCAAAAGTAACAACAGCAGGGATGGAGAAATGAATGGTTAGTCAAGACGAGAACCCAATGAGAGCAGCGGCCTTTTCTGTATATCTGGATAGGAAAGAGTAGAAGGATATAGAATAACATCTTGATGGGGTGGCATGGTAGAAAGAAGGTTGGTTTTTGCTTTTTTTTAAAGGATAAGGGAGATAAGAAGCTGTTTGTAGTTTGTAGGAAATGAGTTAGTAGATGAGGAGGGACTAAAGATGAGAGAAAGAGGGTGATCAAAGTGGTTAAGCTCCTGGAGGATAACAGAAAAGAATATCATAAAGGGCACAAGTAATGGGGCTGGCATTGGCAAAGAATAGAGCCGTTTCATCACCACAGATTGGCCCAAAAAAGAAAGGAATGGAAGGTGATAAAGAGGGGTTTTGAACTGTAAAACAGGAGAAGAGGTTGCCTGTAATAGATGTGGTGATGGACTCTATTTTCTCAGTAAAGTAGGAGGCATCCTATTCTGCTTAAAGGGAGATGTAGGAAGTTTGAGGAAACAAAGAAGGTTTGAAATATTCAGTGGGGAGTACAAAAGGGAGTCATTTGGGGAAGAATAAAAGGCCTACATTGCAGCAATGAAGGCCTAGCTGATATTAGATGATAGAAACTTTTCACGTATCCAGTGGAGTCTAGCAGCTCACAATTAGGAGTAAAAGAAATACAAATTAGAGGTTAACCTACATTTAGGGTTTAGAAAGAGAAGAAGGAAAAAGTTTCTACTATGCTTTTACAAGTAGAGAATGACAATAACCCTAATCAATACCCAAATAAAATCAAATCCAAATAAGGAAAAAAAGTACAAAAGCCAGCATGAAAAGAATATGGAAATGCCAACAATAACTGTTCATCAATACTATTCCAAGGCTGGAGTTTGTAAATGGTGGTTCAAATACGAAAAGAAAGGGCAGTTACATGCCAAGAGGGTGACTCCTCAGGTAAGATAAAGTCCCATTTGTATATGATGCGTTTTTCTAAGATAAACTTGGTTGAAGCCATAAAGAATCTGACTTTGTTGTACATATTGCTCCCAAACTTAAAACAGAGTTCTATTTGAATGCCTTATCATGATGTGTAGGTAATCCTACATCAATAAAAGCACAAGCTATGCTTTTTCCAGGTGGAAAATGTTTTAAGTATGGGTTTAGCTACTGATTTCAAATCAGTAGGACCAATCTGCCTTAGTCTACATAGATTTATCAACATATGCTAAGGATGCGCTCTGGTCACAGCAATTTACAAGTTAAACTTACAACTACTAAGGCAAAGAGGCTGGTGGAGGAAATGCCCAGGTCAATAATACTTTTGATTGCTTAAGTAGAAGCATTGCTATAAAAACTGGTGTAAGAAGAAATGAAATTGAAACTTCATAAAAAACGATAGCAATTAGCAAAATTCAGAATGGCACAATGGGAAGGAGGACATGCTTCTGGTTTTGACTAGAGTCCAAATTAAACTCAGTTACAAAACCTGAAGTCAGAGGACCAAGGCTTTACTAGCTTTTATTAAATAGTTGTATGACCTCAGATGAGTTACTTAACTTCCTCCATTACTTTATCTGTAAAGACAGATGATTCCTAAGGGTCCTTACAGCTTTAATAGTCTATGTTTTACTCTGAGCTTCAAACTCACAGATTTGTTAAAGAATTGTTAAATTGTTAATTGTTAAAGAATTGTTAAAACACAAAGAATTTTTAAACACACCTCTTTGGTAAATCTTTAAGTTTAGTTATTTGACAAAGTTTCTTGTAATTTTTCTTTAACATGGAAACAAGAGTCAAAGCAAATCTCAGAAGGATATGAATAATATCCAACACTTATTTATTTCTTTAAAGAACAGTATTATAACTGGTTATTCCCTGGGTATATTGCTGTAACAGATACAATATCAAAGCATACTCAGAAACCAAACCAAAAATTACTTATGTTTCCGATGACATATTTATTGAAATGATGTAACATTCATTTTTATTAAACTGAGTAATAAGAGCTTAGAATTATGTATTGCTTTAAGGATTAACAAAATTCTTTTACTCAGAACAAATTTGTGAAGTAGGTCTTGTAAATACTGTTATCCCTATTTTAGAGATTAAGAAACTGAGCCTAACATAGGCTGCAACTTACCTAATATGTGTTTGGTTTTATGGCTCTAAGATCAGTGCTCTTTGGATAAGTACCACATTTTGTACGTTTGTAGATGCCATAATGCCTAGTACAGTGCCCTGCACATAGTAGCTATTTGATAAATATTTGTTGAATAAATGAACATTTCAAATATTTGGCTTAACAAACAATCTAAGCCCTGAGCTTTTGGGCATGAGATGGAAGGCATGATTTTTTTAAAATGGACCAATGTAATTTAAGATATATATGAAGACTTAAAAAAGAACAGAACTAGAGAAAGCTAAACATTATACTAATACAATATTCCTGAGAATTTAAAAAATGGCTTAAGGTAAATTTTAAGAAATTTCAAATAAGAAAAGAAAATAACACATTTAAAATTTTAAACTTACACAGAGGCAGCTGACCAGACTAGATAAATTGACATAACGTGGAGCAAACATATGAAGTTGCTGAAGACAAGAGATGGCTTGAGCTTGAACAAGGCAATCTGGATTATCCTGCATCACTGCACATCCCAAGAGACAGGATGTCCGTAAAGTAGAAACTGCAGCACTGCTACCTAAAATAAAAAGAGAAATCTTTTAATAAATGAGCCCATGATGTTTCAAGTTATGCTACTTCATTAGTAAGATGCACAAAAAGAGAGGCAATTACTTATTTCTGACTTAAAACAAAATTCTTGAAGTAAAATTTATTCTAAGAAAAATGGTATAGGCCGTGCTATTTGGTTTATGAAAAAATTAAAGTATTCATTCAGAAAATAAAGGGTTGATTCAATAAGATATCAACAATCAATGAACTTAAGTCAAATCACTTAAAAGTCACATCAATTTCTTTTTTTTCCTATAGCCAGGGTAGGAATTAGGAGATAACTTCAGCACTAGAATTGTTAGCATGTATGCTGCATTAGTTCAAAGACATTTTCTACCACTAAATCTATATTACTTTGGTTCTGAACAGACTAGAATGAATATATTAGTTTTGGGGGGCCCATTTATTTATCTCTCATTTGGATGCTTTCCAATATTACACTAATGTCAAAAAATTCAGAATAGTTTACATGATCTGCCAAAAAGTCAAAGACCACACTGCTGAACAAGTTGTGCAATATTTTGCTATATGTTACACTGATTCAAAAAATATTCCAATATCACTACCTTATGAATGAATCATTTAAAAAGTAGCTCTTCAAACCTTGCAACTCTGGTCCCAATGTGGTGATAAGTGCATTCAAGCATCGTCCAAGACTTTGGAGAACTTCAGCATGAGTAGGTGGAACGGTCAACAACAACATTAGTATAAGAGAGAGAGTAGATTCCACATGTACATGGTACAATGGGCCAGCAGAATCAATTATCAATGACAGAGAATGTAGTGCCCATGTCTGGGAAGTTAGGGGAAAAAAACTGTTACAACAAAGAATATAATGTTTTAAAAATATTCTAGTAACGTTAAATAACAGATCAAAGAACAAAATTTTTAAAGAAATAGGAGATTTTCTAAAAGCCCCTTGTCCTCACATCCAATAATGAACATCATGGATAGATTTGAAGTAAAGGAATTTCAGATTATTTTCTTTAAACTAAACAAAAAGAGCTCACTGCTCCCTCCCTCCACCACAAACCCATCTAGCCTCAAGTTTAATTGCGCATTTTGGAATGAAATAAATATTTATACAAATCTTAACAGCAGTGACCATAAAAATAATTTGAAATTATATTACTGTCTATTAATAGTTTATTGTTTACATAGACTATTAGTGTAAAGCCAGTTTAACCAATGGCTTTTGAACAAACTTACAGAAAGAACAAAAATCCTTTCACCCTATATTATTTTTTTAAACCAGTGAAAAATTTCACATCACACTATACACAAAGTAAAGTAAACCATATGAGAGAGAGAATTAGAATACAAATTATTTCAGGTCAGTGTCTGTTGACTGACTGAATGCTTTCCAATCATTAAGTGAATGTAATGTAGCAATATGACTTTTCATCATCAGGTGGTTAAAATGATATCCTCCTTTTAAAGACTGAAACTGAAATAAGAAGCTTTATATTCAAAAGATTTTATTTGAATTCTTCATTTTCTTTGTGAGTGAACTTTTATTGAGGGAGGAAAATTTTCAACTTAAACAGAAGCAACTGAAGAGTAAGAAAGCTCCCTGCTGACAGATATACTGTGGTCTCCAAGGCTTATTTTATGGAAGGCATATTTCACTTAGTCATCCTGAACTCTGAAATACCAAACTTGTTTCCATTTTACCCAACTCTTCCACATTTCTTATAAAAAGGAATACATAAGAAGAGCATATGACAATTGCACACTGAAAAGAAAGCCCTGAAAAATAAAATGGCAATATTGGGGGTAGGGATGGGGGAGGTGTACCGCTAAGTATAACACCTAAGTTGCAATTAACTACATTTTCCTATCTTAACTGAAAGACAAAACTATTTGCTGAACTAGTTCAGATTTTCTAAAAACCAGATACACACTATCCACAAGTGTTTGGAAGTTACTTATGTTTATATAAAATGAAGCTATTAATGTGATCACACACCAGGAAGGCCAGGACAAACACAAATTAAGGGATGGAGTTTTCTCAGAGCTGAAGAGTGAAAAGACTACATAAAGTGTTGGTTTTCATGCACGTGGAGGTATTCTCTTTACTAAAGGAAATCCATGTGTGGTGCTATAAGGGATAGAGACATGTAAAAAGGGTCCTCGGAGGGAAGCAAGATGATACCACGTATGAAGTTAAATTTTCTACATTTCTGCAGCATCCCATTCTTTTCCTGAACTGTCTGATGTCCATTATGTTAGGTTGTCTCTAAGCAACTCCATGATAATGCTATTGTCTTTGTGTGAGTCTTCACTAGGTATCTCAAGTCCTAGGTCACTTCAAGTCCTAGGTCAATCTCATCAAAGTGCAGGCAAGCTCTAGTTATTAAGGATCACACAGTAAAACAGAGAAAAGTTCAGCGCTAGCCTCAGGTAACTGGATGTACAGGTCACATCTTTCTTACTGATGTCAAACGCTTCTTGACAAGCCCCTCAGAAACTACCAATTGTTTGTTTTGGCTCAGAATCACACACTACTTGAATCTGTGGAGGAAAGTCTCCCTTTATTTCCATATAGAACACCTTGCTCTCTGGATTATTTACTGTTAAAAAAATTATCCAGCATTTATAGGATGGTGCAGGTGAATCTTAGTTTATGCTTCACTTTCTCCTCAGTCTTTAACCAGCTGCATCATCTTCCACTTGGTGGTGGTTTTTTTGCTAAATGCTGGAAATGACTCCAAGCTGACCTCTGCTCCCTGAATATGTCCTTCTGCAGACTACAGAGGGCAGGTTGGACTCTTTATTAGAGAGGCTGGTCCCTTGACTATTGCTTTTATGCAGGTGGCCATGTTGTCACCATCCTCAAGAAGCTTTACCTTCTGAATTGTCTTCTCTATAGTGAACAGCCTGTCAGTGGAATTAGAGACAGTGGTGGGAACAGGAACGGGGCTCTGGGGAATGGGAGAAGCAGTACAAAGGGTGGGAGTAGAAAATCAACCTAAATCAGGAGTCCTTAAAAACCACATGCAATCAGCACCATTTTGATACACTTTAAAGACACTCTTACTCTATCCCCAAGCACTGAGAGACATATAGTGCAGAGAAGCTTAATATCCCCAGCTCACAATCATTTGCTAGTCTGTTCTGCTTCCCTTCTAGCTGTCTACTATTGTCCAAAAGCTTATGAAACAAAACACAAAACTATTTATATTATCACAAAATTAACTACTATTCCAAAGATAACTTATTAAAAAGATAAATGTTGCCTTTATGACGCTGAAAAATTTGGAGTTTTTTTTAAAAGCCAACCAAAGTTACCAAATAAGTGTTCATTTTGTACCTGTTAGACATTTATTAAATAAACTGTGCAAATGGGCAGGGAGGGAAGGATTCAAAATAGTCTCTTATTTTGAAGAGATTAAAGTATAGTGGATAAGACAATACAAGGCACTATGTCATTAACTGCTGGATTAGTATAGACTATATATGTGATAGTACCTTCAGAGATTGTAGGCTGGGATTAGATAAAATTTCAAAAATGGTAGGTAGGACCTGAGATAGAACCTAAGAGCCCATGAGAATTTGTAGAAAAGGAAAGAGCATCCCAACCGAAAGAAAGCAAAAGAAAGCTCCAGAGGCAGGAATGAAAATGGCATTTATGTATGGAAGATAAAGAGGTCAGGTAGAATTGAGATCTGATATAGTAGGAGGCAAAGCTAAATAGTTATGGTAGGGTGACTTGATAGCAAAAATTAAAAGTCAGGCTGGCAGTTCTGATTTCATCCAAAAGGCAATTTGGATCCACTGTGGATTTTTTAAGCAGGTAAGTAACACTGTGAATTGAGTGTTTTAGGAAGATTTAACTTGCAGGAGGGATTTGAATGGGGAAGAACCTAGAGACAGAGTTCAGTTAAGAGGCAACAGTAGTAATCCACTGATGAAGTAATATGAACAGAGACTTAAGAATAGTGGTATTAAGGATGGGAAGTAAAGGAAGAATCTGAGAAAAACTTTTGAAGGAATAATTAAAAGGTCTTCCTGATTGATCTGAAAAGGAAAGCAAAAGAGAAGTAAAAATAATTTCACTATTTTAACTTGGAAATGGAGGGAATGGTACTATCACCAGTGAAAAATAGTAAGATACATAGCAGATTACAATTTGAGGGACGATAAGTTTAATATGAGATGAGGTTTGATGTATGGAAAGGCCCAATAAATAAATAAAAGCCTAATCAAGGCTAGAAATGGCTTTGAAATTCATTACGGAAAAATATTTTCCATCAACTGTCAACTCTTAAAGAAAACAAAATCACTTATAAATACCTATAAAATGCATGCTTCTGATGAAGGTATCAAATGAAGTACCTTACCCGTACATCAGGAGAAGTTCCGTCCTGTGACAAAGTGTAAAGGATGCCAATACAAGCACTCAAGTGTTGAGAAGACCCCACTCCTCCTAAATATCTATGGAGGCATCCCAGAGCCAAAGAATGTCCTGTTCTGGTTACCACATCCCTAGCTGATTTCAATCTATTTTATGGGGGAAAAATACAAATAAAGAAATTTTTAAAAAAGGGAACATAATTATCATTATCATGCCAAAATTCCTGAATAAACATCACTAGATATAAAAACTAGAACTATGTTATCAGAAATGTTAACTGTACTGAAAAGAACACTTTAAAATGAAGTAATATTGTATAATTAATGATTCATTCACCAAATTCTCATGTTTTTAAAATTAAGATCTTTTATTTTTAGTTTACAACACTCAGTTCTGCATGTTTTTGAGTTCCAGATTTTCTTCCTCTTCCTCCCCTTCCCCCACCCCCGACGGCATGGAATCCAATATATCTTCTACCTACAGCTTTGCATTAAACTTATTTACACAATAGTCAAGTTGCAAAGAAGTAGTATGACCAATGGAATGAATCATGAGAAAGAAGAAACAAAATAAAAAAAAAAAAAAGAAAAGCAGAGCAAACAGTTTGCCTCAATCTGCATTCAGACTCCATAGTTCTTTCTCTGGATGTAGATAGCTCTCTCCATCATGAGTCCTTTGGAGCTGTCTTTGCACCTTGTATTGCTGAGAAGAACCAAGTCTATCAAAGTTAGTCATCACAGAGTCAATATACCTGTGGTTGTGTACAATGTTCTCCTGGTTCTGCTCCGCTCACTCAGCATTGTATCATGTAGGTCTTTCCAGGTTATTATGAAGTCTGTATGTTTCCCATTTCTTATAGCACAATAGTATTCCATTACATTCATATACCACAACTTGTTCAGCCATTCCCCAATTGATGGGCAGCCCCTTGATTTCCAATTCTTTGCTACCACAAAAAGAACTGCTATAAATATTTTTGTAAATATGGGTCCCTTTCCCACTTGTGTGATCTCTTTGGGATATAGCCCTAGGAGCGGTATTGCTCGGTCAAAGGGTATGCACATTTTTATAGCCCTTTGGGCACAGCTCCAAATTGCTCTCCAAAATGGCTGGATCTGTTCACAACTCCACCAACAACGTATTAATATTCCAATTTTCCCACATCCCCTCCAGCATTTATCATTTTCCTGTTTTGTCATGTTAGTCAATCTGATAGGAGAGATATGGTACCTAAGAGTTGTTTTGATGTGCATTTCTCTAATCAATAGTGATTTAGAGCATTTTTTCATATGCCTATAGATATCTTTAATTTCTTCCTCTGAAAACTGCCTGTTCATATCCTTTGATGATTTCTCAACTGGGGAATGACTTGTATTCCCATAAATTTGGCTCAGTTCCCTGCATATTTTAGAGATGAGGCCGTTATCAGAGACACTGGTTGTAAAGATTTTCTCCCAATTTTCTGCTTCCCTCCTAATTTTTGTTGCATTGGCTTTTTTTTATACAAAAACTTTTCAATTTAATATAATCAAAACTATTCATTTTGTAATGTTCTCTATCTCTTGTGTCATGAATTCTTTCCTTTCCTATAAATCTGATAAATGATTCCTTGATCTCCCAAATTGCTTATAGTACCAACCTTTATTCCTAAATCATGAACGCATTTTGACTTTATTTTGGTATACGGTGTAAGGTATTGGTCTATGCCCAGTTTCTGCCCTGCTATTTTCCAATTTTCCCAGCAGTTTTTGTGAAATACTGCATACTTAGCCCAGAAGTGGATTCTTTGGGTTTATCAAAGAGTAGATTGCTAGTCATTGACTTCTGCGTCTTGTGTCCCTAACCTATTCCACTGATCCACCACTGTGTTTCTTAGCCAGTACTAAGTAGTTTTGATGACTGCTGCTTTATAGTACAGTTTAATATCTGGTATGGCTAGGCCACCTTCCCTAGCATTTTTCATTAATGGCCTTGATATTCTGGACCTCTTGTTCTTCCAGATGAATTTTGTTATTATTTTATCCAGCTCTGTAAAATAATTTTTTGGTAGTTCGACTGGTATGGTACTGAACAAGTAAATTCATTTAGGTAAAATTGTCATTTTCATTATATTAACTCGGCCTAACCACAAGCAACTGATATTTTTCCATTTATTTAGATCTGACTTTATTTGTGTGAAAAGTGTTTCGTAATTATGTTCATATAGGCCCTGGGTTTGTCTTGGCAGGTAGACTACCAAATATTTCATAGTGTCTATAGTAACTGTAAATGGAATTTCTCTTTCTATCTCTTGCTGTTGGGCTTTGTTGGTAATGTATAGGAATGCCAGGGATTTATGTGGGTTTATTTTATATCCTACAACCTGGCTAAATAAACCTGTTTATTATTTCAAGTAGTTTTTTACTTGATTCTCTAAGTAAATCATCATATCATCTGCAAAAAGTGATAATTTAGTTTCTTCTTTGCCTATTCTAATTCCTTCAATTTCTTTTTCTTTTCTTACTGCTATAGCTAACATTTCTGGTACCATATTGAATAACAGGAGTGATGATGGACATCCTTGTTTCACCCCTGATCTTACTGGGAATGCATGTAGCTTATCCCCATTTCATATAATGCTTGCTGATAGTTTTAGGTAGATGCTATTTATAATTTTAAGGAAGGCTCCGTTTATTCCTATGCTTTCTAGTGTTTTTGTTAGGAATGGGTGCTGTATTTTGTCAAAGGCTTTTTCTGCATCTATTGAGATGATCATATGGTTTCTGCTAGTTTTGTTGTTGATATGATCAATTATGCTGATAGTTTTCTTAATAATGAAAACCATCTGACCCTGGAAATTTTTTCCTAGGGAGTTCATTGATGGCTGGCTCAAATTCTCCTATTTCAATGGATGCAGCTTATCCATGTCTAGTTCTTTACCATTGTTCCCTCATGCTTATCTTTTTATGGTTCTCTCACTCCTGTGTTTCAATTTCAAATTTCTACATGGCTCTAGTCTTTTCAAGCATTCAGGAATGCTCGAAAGTACTCTACTTCATTAAAATTCCATTTCCCCCCACATATAGCATTACATTCGCTTTTGCCAAGTAAGTTATTTTTGGCTATAAGCTCATATGTGTTTCCTCAATATGTGAATTCCTTCTGAGTATTTAGAATTGGTATTTTTGCCTGTAAGCTCTGGATTTTCATTAATGTTCCTGTGAGTTCTCATTTTGGGTTTTCTTTCAGGTGGTGAACTACATTCTTGTATTTCTACTTTGTCCTGTGGGTCTAAGAAATTTGGACAGTTTTCTTTTAAGATTAGGTAGTGTAATGGATAGAGCACTAGGCCTGGAATCAAGAAGACCCGAGTTTAAATCTGGCCTCAGATACTTACTAGCTGGGTGACCCTGGGCAAGTCACTTAACCTTGTTTGCCTCAGTTTCCTCATCTATAAAATGAGCTAGAGAAGGAAATAGCAAACCACTACAATATCTTTGCCAACAAAACCCCCCAAAACGGGTCATGATGGATCAGACACAGCTGAAAAACAACTGAACAACAACTTCTAACATTTCTTGAAACATGACAACTAGGCTCTTTTATTGGTCATAGCATTCAGATAGTCCAGTGACTCAGTTTTTTTCTCCTTGATCAGTTGGTTTTTGACCAACCAAGACAGTTGGTTTTGCTATAAGAACCTTACATTTCCTTCTATTTTTTTTTCCTAGCTTTCTGACTTTGTTCAAATATTTCTTGTTGCCTCACCAAGTCATGGCCTCTCTTTTGATCCATTTGAATTTTCAGGGAGTTTTTCGGTTGGCTAAGATTTTGTATCTCTTGTGCCAAGTTGTCAATCCCATTTCAATCCTTTCCTCCAAAGCTCTCATTTCTTTTCCAATTTTTTTCCCTCAATTGCTTTAATTTCATTTATAAAAACATTTCAAACTTGTTTCATCTCCTCCAGGAATTCTTGTTGAATTTGTGCCCAAAGTATATTTTTCTCTGAGGCATTGCTTGTAGATGTTTTGGGAGTCACTCTCCTCTTCTGTGTTTGTGCCTTGAGCTTCCTTGACACCACGATAGCTCATTATAATGAGGATTTTTGTTGTTGTTGTTTGTCCATTGTTCCAATCTACTGCCTGACTCAGAACTGATTTTGGGGCTGGGCTCTGGCACACTTCTAGAAAGAAGGCTTGGGTTAATCCTATTGCTGTTTTCTTCCTTCCTTCCCTTCTTTCACATTGTATTATTCCAGGACCTCAAAGGCAGAGTGGAGACCTATAGGCTTTCAGTGTTCCCAAAGTAGTCAGATCCAGAGCAAAGTATGATTGCTACTTGTTTAGTCTGAGCTCTGCAAGCTCCTGGACTAAGTCTGAGTCTGTGCAAGAGAAGACTACTGTGGCATTCAGTGTCCATCAAATAGCTAGGACATCTCTATGATTTGCTCTCTGACCTACCCATTCTTCAGAATTATTCAGTTTCCAATTAATTTTTAATTTTTACTTTAACGGCTTTTATTGAATGTAATTTTTTATTGTATTATGGTCAGTATAAAGGAAATTTAATATTTTTGCTTTTCTGCATCTGTTCATGAAGTTATTATGCTCTAATATATGGTCAGTTTTTGTGAAGGTGCCATGCACAGCTGAGAAATAGGTATGCTCCTCAGAGGTTAATCATATCTAAATTTTTAAAAATTCTGTTCAGCTCCATAACTTCTTTCTTGATAAGGAAAAAATTTCAGTAAGAACTATTCAAAACTAGACATTCTCTTCTCCAAGCACAGGCTAGACCTGAGCTGTCAAAATTACTGGATTAAAATGTAATTGAGAAATGTTTAACGAAACAAAAATAAGAACGATGATGTTAATTTGTGGTTTTCTGAGTTAACATGAGGCCTGCAGGGATCCATTTCTATTTGAATTTGACATCACTGGGCTAGATAATCACTTGCTAGGAACGAGTAGGGCTTGATAAGTTCTGAGATTCCATCTCTGAGTCTGAGATTTTATGCCTCTGAGCATGGCATTTCAGACTGAAACAAAAGAAGCTCATAAAAAGACCCAGAATTTATAATTGTTTTCTAAAGGCAGTGAAATGAGGGTGGTTTTTTTTTTCTTTTACTGTATTTGAGTATTCTGCTTTTATTCTTCTTTTCTCTCATAAAAGGCCCACAAAACAGGAACTTCTTCAAACTGGCTAGTAGGACTGTGACATCACTAACAAACCAGATAGCTTCATTCAACTTTTGATGAGAACATGAAAATACAAAGTTAATAAACATTAACTCCACTTACTTGTCAAAGCTAACCTGTGCTAATACAGCAGTGAAGGAGCCATCACCAATCACTTGGGCTAATCTAGCCAAACCCTCTGCAGCAGCACATCTCATTAAGGGGTTGGGACTTTCCAAGGCTCCCATCAATAATGTTAGCGCAGGCTTTCTAATTTCTTCTGAGCCTAAATTTCCTTTGGAGCTGGCCACATACTGAAATACAAAGAAGTATCTATATTAGCAACTACAACAAACTATTCCTTGGCAGGGCTAGAAATGAGTAGTCTTGTTATTAAAGAATTGCCATGTATACCACAGTTGAATTTTACATTTTCAAAGAATGAGAATATAGCAGATTTATATTTAACACTAAAATATACAGGATATAATTAATATAGTCTTGAAGCACTGTATGACAAAAATACTTTCTCAATTACCATATTCATTATGAACAACTGTATTATCAATATGCATATATTCACTGAGAGTTTAAGTTGGAATGAATGAAAAATCATTTTTTAGTGCTTATTAGTTATTGAACTTTTAAACATTAGTTTACTGAAGAGTATAAAAGTGGTTGTAAGCAGGCTGAAATGCATTAAAAATGAAGTATTGTGCAGGAAAAGCGGCATAAAAAATGTCAAAGAAACCCATGACAGGCAGAAACATGAGATGGAAATCTATTCATAGTAAGGAAAAAAAACCAATGAATAATCTATAAGATCTGCTGTTACTTATAAACTATGATTTAGAGACATATTTATAGGATGATATGGATGAAATTTACACAGGATGGGTAGGCATAGAAGAGGGGAGATCTGCATTTTTGAAGAGTATACTCAAATTGATGTCACAGATTGAGGCACCAAGGAAAAATTGTTCCACTAAATACTTTTTATGTGATTTTGAGATTTTTCCTTTTTTTCTTTTGTTGTCCATAAACCGTGCACTAAGAGATTAACTCAGAGAACAAAGGCCAAAATCCATTCCAACAGAAAACAGATAGGCCCTTTTCCTATTATATAACTCTATACCTATAATCTTTCATGCACAAATCCATTGATTCATGCTAAATATTTATTGAGCACATTGCAGATATAAAAGGCACTATGTTAAGTGCTGAGCAAAATATAAAGAAAAAGACAACTCTTATTTTCAAGGAGCCTCCAATGAAGATGTGGAAATAAAACACAAAAATATTAGACAAAGTAGAGCATGATATGGGCATATTAAGTACAATGGGCTCTGACAGTTCAAGGGGAAATCACTTTTAGCTCAGGGAACCTATTATTGTCTTTGTCATCTCTGAACATCAAACAGACACACAGCAGACATTTAATGAATATGTTTTAATTTATCAGCTCTGTATACTCAGTTTGAGAAGGAGAGTACTAGTAATTCATAGGATTGGGAAAGGCTTCAATGCCTTTTTTTTTTTGATGCGTCATGGTTTTGATGCGTCACACAGAAGGCCTCTGTGAAGCAGAGGAAGAAAGTAGTCATTACTACCTTTGCATTCCAATCATAGAACATTAGGACCTTAGGGAGTCTAGAGGTCATCTAGTACAGGGGTTATTAATCTGGGATTCATGAACTTAAAAAAAATTGATAACTGTGTTTCAACATAAGTAGTTTCCTCATAATCCTATGCATTTTATCTATGCATTCAAGAACATTCTGAAAACAGGTGCACAGGCTTCACTAGAACATCATTTGAAGTTAATTAAGAGTACTCTTGGCCACCCTAAGTATAATATAGTGGGCAGAGTTTTAGACTTGGAAATCAGAAAGACCTGGGTTAAATCTTATCTCTATTCACTAACTAGCTGTGACCACGAGCAAATCGCTCAAGTCTCTGAGGTTCAGGTTCCTTATCTGTAAAATGGGAACAATACTACTTATCTCACACACTTATTGAGATGTTCAAATGAGAAAATATATGTATACGCAGAGCATTTGAAACTTTAATGTGTCATATAAATGTTATGCATTATTATTAATAATTTGGGATTTGCTGTCATGCTTTTTCTAGGCCCTAGTGCACAAAAATTTGTTTTGCTTTTAAATGAGTTAATGTTTGTAATAGGTCTTAACAGCTTTAAATTAAAAGTGTTAAATAGAACAGAAATATCAATTCTCTACATTAAAAATATAGTCCCTAGGAAGGAATTAATTTTGGAGGCATAATGAGGACAAATGATAAGAATAATGTCTTATTACAATGACTTATTATGACATGGAGGTGACCTAGGCTATGCTGCTGAAGCTAAGCTCTGGGAGGTCCTGTCAAGATGGAAAGGCTCTGAGGATGAGGTCTAGTGATGGGTCCTAATTCATCTGTATTCTCATGACCAGCCTCCTAAGTTTGGCAAGGCTTATCACTAGCCATAGCAATTCCCCAATTCAATTCATTAAAGTATAAACGGGCATAATCTGGATGGTAAAAGGAGTACGCACAGTGACGAATGACAGACTCCTGAAACACTGCAATATGGGCACTATGTGATCTTTAAGATGACTTTTGACTACTCTCTAATAATATCGACTTGTACATTCCCAAGGTTCAAAAGTTAGTGATTAGAGGTAGGAAATTATCTAATATTATGATAAAGCCATTAGTTTTAAAGTACATGAGGCACTATCTGAATTTGGACTTTCCTCGGATTTTCTTCAAGCTATGCCATCCTTTATCATCATCTCCAGTGGTATTTTTCTCTCATGACCCTGAAGAACAAATCCAGGAAGAAGTCTCTACTGCCACTTTCTAGACCTTCCTTTTGCCATCATCACTAAATAACTTATTCTTCTTTGATGTTCACAGAACCATAGATTTGGGGCCAGCAGCGGCATTTAGAGGCCTTCTAGTCCCACATCTCATTTTAAAGATGAGGAAACAGGTACAGAGAATGACTTGCCCAAGGTTAGAGGGTAATCACAGAGGTAGGATTTGAACTCAGGTCCTGGGACTCAGAAGCTAGCACTCTTTCTGTTGTACCTATTTATTTCATTCACTTATACTGAATTATCCAGATTCTTGTTACAATCACCTACTCAACTCTGAGTTACTTTTCATTAATTATCAATCTACTCATTTGACATTTGACTTATATTCTCTCTCAACCATTTCCTTCATTTTTAGTAACTGCAGTGTTAAAGCCAATTTCTTTCCTGAGGTAACATGATCAATAAGTAAACATTTATTGAGCACTTGCTATGTATAAGCTATTGTTGGGGAAATGAATAAAGACTGTTCTGTATCCAATATATAAATTGATCCTTTAAGTCTTCTAAAATTAAATTTTTTTTTCAATTAACTAAAATCCTTCCTGCTTCCTCCCCCCACCATTGAGACAGAAAGCTCTGTTAACCAATATGTATAGTCAACAAATTCCTACACTGGACATAAATATATATATATGTTTCAACTTCAGCATTAAAGTTCATGATCTCTTGAAAATCCTGGCCTCAATTTCCTCAATTCCCATGACATCCATCTCCATCCTGTCTCAGGCAAAGGATGGTGATCTTACCCACTACTTAAAAACTGTTCCGCTTCTAAGATCTTGAACTCAGAAATTCCCTTTTCTGATAAAAATCTTCGGTTTTTCAATCTCTTCTACTGTCTGCCTCATTCCAAAGATTGTTTTTTATCTTCCAGTCTTTCCATTGTTCTTTGTTCTTCTACTCAATCACTGTCTCTGCTTAGGTCTCACTTTGGTTTTTTTTTTTCCCCCCAATTTATTTTAGTTTTCAACATTCGCTTCCACAAGATTTTGAGTTCCAAATTTTCTCCCCATCTCTCCTCTCCCCCGACCACATGATGTTGTGCATTCTGATTACCCCTTCCCCCAACCTACCCTGCTTTTATCAACCCCCCCTCCCCCATCGTCCTTATCCTGTTCCTCTTCTATTTTCCTGTGGGGTAAGCTAGATTTCTACATGCCATTGCCTTATTTCCCATTCCTATTGATTTTGACCTGAAGAGATACAGCTACCAAGAAAGGAAATTGTTTACAGCCAAAAATTAAGTACCATTTCCTTAATCTTTTTTCAGTTGTATTTTTGTCCTTTTTATAAAAATTTTTTATTTAGTATTTTATTTTCCCTACTTACATAAGAAAACAATTTTAACATTCACTTTTAAAACTTTGAGTTCCAAATTCTCTCCCTTCCCCCCACCATTGAGAAGGCAAGAAATTCTATATAGGTTATACGTGTGTAGTCATGCAAAACATTTCCCTAAGCGGTGCTGTGAAAGACTAACTGTATTTCCCTCTATCCTATCCTATCCCCCTGTTCATTCTATTGTCTCTCTCCTTTCGCCATGTCACTTCTCAAAAGTGTTTTGCTTCTGACTACCCCCTCCCCCAATCTGTCTTCCCATCTATCACTCCCCCCTCTCTTATCCCCTTCCTCCCCACTTTCCTGCAGGGTGAGATAGATTTCTATACTCATCTGAATGTGTATGTTATTCCTTCTTTGAGCCAGTTCTGATGAAAGTAAGGTTCACTCATTCCCTCTCACCTCTCTCCTCTTCCCCTCCACTGTAAAAGCTTTTTCTTGCATCTTTTATGTGAGATAATTTACCCCATTCTACCTCTCCCTTTCTCTTTCTCCCAGTACATTCCTCTCTCATGCCTTAATTTTATTTTTTAGATATCATTCTTTCATATTCAACTCACATCTCTGTTTAGATATACTCCTTCTAACTACCCTATGAATTACAAATATAATCTTTCCATGTAGGAATGCAAACAGTTTACCTTTAATAAGTCCCTTATGGTTTCTCTTTCCTGTTTACCTTTTCATGCTTCTCTTGAGGCTTATATTTGAAAGCTAATTTTTCTATTTAGCTCTGTTCTTTTCTCAAGAATGCATGAAATTCCTCTCTCACTGAATGTCCATTTTTTCCTCATGTATTATACTCAGTTTTGCTGAGTAGGTGATTCTTGGTTTTAATCCTAGCTTCTGGGGGGCGGAGCCAAGATGGCAGCTGGGAAGCAGTGACTGGCGTGAGCTCCCCACCAAGTCCCTCCAAAAACCTATAAAACAACGGCTCTGAACCAATTCTAGAGCTGCAGAACCCACAAAGTGGCAGAGGGAAGCAGGGCCCCAGACCAGGACACCCTGGATGGTCTCTGGGTAAGGTCCGTCCCACACGGACCTCCCAGCCCCCAGCCGAGGGGAGCAGAGAGGAGCTCAGCCCATCGCGCACGGCGCGAACAGACCAGACGCGGACCTACCAGACCAAGAGATGAGCGGAAAGTGCCCTGGCATCCTGAAATACTGAGCTGTGGCATGTACCAGACCTCTCAACCCACGGAGAACAAAGACATCAGAGAAGGTTAGTGGGAAAAGCTGCGTGACTGAGTTTGCGGTTCCGGCCACTTGCACCTGGGGCAGCGGAGGTGGGGCAGCTTTAGA
>CM053624.1:185376114-185395279 GCA_028646595.1 Phalanger gymnotis | reverse complement strand
ATGAGTATTGTGGAAGGGTTATACATAATGATATGCAAGTGGCCCATGTTGAATTGCTTGACTTCTTAGGGAGGGTGGATGGGAAGGGAAGAGGGGAGAAAAAAGTTGTTGTTTTTTTTTTATGCAACTAGAAAATAAGATGCACAGGCAATGGGGCACAGAGATTTATCTTGCCCTACAAGAAAGGAAGGGAAAGGGGGATGGGAGGGGAATGGGATGACGGAGGGGAGGGCAGACTGGGGAACAGGGCAACCAGAGTGTACGCCATCTTGGAGTGGGGGGGAGGAAATGGGGAGAAAATTGGTAATTCAAATGCCTGTGAAAATCAATGCTGAAAACCAAACATGTCAAAAATAAATTTAAAAAAATAAATAAATTTAAAAAAAATCCAAGCTTCTTTGCCCTTTGGAATATCATATTCCAAGCCTTCTGGTCCTTTAATGTAGAAGCTGCTAAATTTTGTGTTATCCTGATTGTGGCTCCACAATACTTGAATTGTTTTTTTCTGGCTGCTTGCAATATTTTCTCCTTGACCTGGGAACTCTGGAATTTGGCTATAATATTCCTGGGAGTTTTCCTTTTGGGATCTCTTTCAGAAGGCGATCGGTAGATTCTTTCAATTTCTATTTTACCCTCTGGTTCTAGAATATCAGGGCACTTTTCCTTGATAATTTCTTGAAAGATGATGTCTAGGCTCTTTTTTTGATCATGGCTTTCAGGTAGTCCAACAATTTTAAAACTATCTCTCCTGGACCTATTCTCTAAGTCAGTTGTTTTTCCAATGAGATGTTTCACATTGTCTTCTATTTTTTAATTCTTTTGGTTTTGTTTTATAATTTCTTGATTTCTCATAGAATCATTAGCTTCCATTTGCTCCATTCTAATTTTTAATAAATTATTTTCTTCAGTGAGCTTTTGGACCTCCTTTTCCATTTGGTCAGTTCTGCTTTTTGAGGCATTCTTCTCCTCACCGGCTTTTTGGACTTCTTTTTGCCATTTGGTCTAGTCTATTTTTTAAGATATTATTTTCTCCAGTATTTTTTGGGCCTCCTTTAGCAAGATGTTGACAAGTTTTTCAAAATTTTCTTGCATCACTCTCATTTCTCTTCCCAATTTTACCTCTATTTCTCTTACTTGATTTTCAAAATCCTTTTTGAGCTCTTCCATGGCCTGAGACCAATTCATATTTTTCTTGGAGGCTTTGGATGTCAGAGATTTGACTTTGTTGTCTTCTTCTCAGTGTATGTTTTGATCTTCCCTGTCACCAAAATAAGTTTTTATTTTCAGAGTTTTTTTTTTCTGTTGTTTGCTCACTTTCCTAGCCAATTTCTTGACTTTTTAACTCTTTTTTAAGGTAAGGCTCTGCTTCCAGTGTGGAGGGCTCAATGTCCTAAGCTTCAGGGGTTTTGTGCTGGTGTTTTTCAGAGATACGTCCAGGGACCTGTAAGTTTTCAGTTCTTCCAAGGTGGTATGATCTAAGGAGAAGTGTTTACTCCTCTTCTGGCCTATACTCTACCTGTGAGTGACCAAAGCACTCTTTTCTGCCCTGGAACTATGAGAAGGGTTCTCTCTCCACTGCTGCTGCAAGTTCTGCTATGCTAGTGTTTCTCCTCACCCTAGGACTGCCAACCAGGACTGTAACTCAGATCTAAGTAGAGTCAAAGCAACAGCATCCTGCTGCAATGCCAGCAAAGAGATCCCTGTAATCTCCTTCTGATCAGTTGTTCTACCCCCTTACTGTCTGTGGACTGAGAGCTCTCAAAGCAGCTGCTGCTGTTGCTATTGCCTCCACCTTGCTGCCACTCCAGCGCTGCACTGGGGCTGGTGATGATCTGTGTTCCTCTCTCACCCAGATCTGACAGATCTTTCCACTGACCTTCTAAGAAATCTTTGGTGTCTGTGGGCTGAGAAGTCTGTAAACTGCTACTGCTGCCAGTGATTCAGTCCTCTCAGGCTTGCTCCAGGTTTGCTGGGGTCTGGTCTTTGCCGGCATGGCCCACGCTAGACTGAACTCCTCTTCCAGCCCAGTGCAACAGACCCTTTCCCATCGACCTTCCAGGTTGTCTTGAGCTGGAAATTTGTTTCACTCTTTTTATGGGTTCTGCCGCTCTAAAATTTTAGAGTCATTTTTACAGGTATTTGGAGGGGTTTGAGGGAGAGCTCTGGTGACCTTCAGTTCTATGTCTGACAATTTCAGTGAGGTTCACTCTTGAATCCTTTGTCCCTCTGTACTTCTGCTGTTCATGGTCTCATTCACCTCAAACCTCAGTCACCTTAATATTAAGATTCTGAGCAATACTGGAGGAAGGTAAAAAATTGTGCTGCCTCAGCTCATTACAAATTCATATGCTCATTGTCGTTCAGTTGTTTTACTGTGTCTGACTCTTTGTGACTCCATTTAGGGTTTTCTTGGCAAGGATATTAAAGTGGTTTTCTATTTCCTTCTTTCAAATGGTCACTCACTGATGCAAGACAATCCTTTTATTTTTCATAATCCCTATAGTACTTGTTTCAAATGTTCTCATTTCTCAAGTTCCCAGAACTACCTTAATTCACCTCTCTCCTAGCTTAAGATTTTTTCTCCTATTTTATGGAGAAAACCGAGGCCATTGTGCTACTGTGCATTCAGTCTCGTCCCTTCCTGCCTCTTTCAGCAGCTTGTATCGTCAATCATTCCCTTTCACTTTCATCTCCAATCTCTTCCTATCTACTGACTCCTTGACTACAAACATGGTTAGGTCTCCCCTATCCTTAAGCAACAGCTAAATTGCTATAAAAAGTTCTTTTCCCTGCTAAAGTCCTCAGAAGAATAGTCTGTGCTTGTTACTTCTACTTCTTAACTACCCATTTGCTCCTCCCCTCCTTGTGGTCTTGGCTTCCAACTCCACCACCTGACTGGGCTGCTGATGATCTCTACCTTGCTAAATCTCGTGGCTTTTTTCTCAGTTCTCATTTTCCTTTAACTTTCAGCAGCTTTTGACAGTATGGACCACCTTCATCTTCTAGATAGTCTTTCTTCCCTTGATTTGCATGAAAACCACCCTCTCTTGATTTCACTCCTATCTGGCTGATGACTGAAGTTCTTTTGTTGTTTAATCATCCTTCTCTCAATTCCTAAAAATGGGTGTTTCTTATGGTTCTATTCTGGACTTTCTATCTTTATTTTATCTTCTTTGGCAACCTCATTCTCTCCCACACATTCTTTGAAGGTGACACAGAAATTGATACATCTAGCTATTACACAAACTGCTTGATGGGCGCCTGCAGTTGGATGTTTTTTTCATACTTCGAATTCAGAATACCAAAACTTAATTACAGCTAGGCTAACCTTCTAATTGCTTTTCACACACTATGCCATCTCCTATCTCTGTGCCTTTTTACTAGCTCTCCCCATTGACTGGAATGTACTTCTCCCTTCCCTAAATGGTACCCAGAATCCCTGGCTTCCTTCAAGGCTCAGCTTAAGTATCTTTTATACATGAAAATTTAATTGATCCTCCAGCTGCATCTCCTTGCCCCTCCCAGCAACATCATCTTGCCTCTACATACATGCTATCTCTCCTAGCAAAACTGTAGATTCCTTGAAGGACTGTTTTACTTATGTCTCTCTATTTCTGGCATTTAGCAGTACTTGGCACACATGGAAAGTAAGCTCACAATGGTCCCAGCTTTCTCAATAAAACAGGAAACTAGAGTATATGCTAGAAGAAAGCTGAGTTGTGGTGGTAGTTGGGGTCTTAGAGAGACAAAGTACTGTAGATTGAATGTATGATTAGTCTGGCATTTAAGGATTTGATTTGTTTCCAAAGTACCTTTTCAGCTTTACTTCACATTATTCTCCTTTACACACCATACTTCAGTAGGTGTTAACCTTAACTCAACATGCTACCTTCTGTCTCTGGGCATTTGTACAAACTGGTATAGTAGGGTGGTACCGTGGAAAGAATGCTGACTTAGGAAATGTGAATTAAAATCTTGCCTCAGATACTTAATAGCTGTAGAGCTTAACCTCTCTAAAGCTCAGTTTCTATACCTATAAAATGAAGACAATAGTAGCACCTGGATGACAAGGTTATTGTGAGTATCAATTGAAATAATGTATATATGGCACTTAAAACTTGTATAGCTACATAAAGATTAATGATCATTCCTCCATGTACGCTCTCCTCCTTTTTGCCTTCAAGAATCTTTATGCTCCTTTGAAGCTCAAATCATGTACCATTTTGTGTAGCTATCCCTGACCCACAGGTGAAAATATTTTCTTCTGAAACATTCTGGCGCACTTTATCTGAATCTCTCTTTTGTGAGTGATGGGGGTTACTCCTTAATTTCTGTTATATTTTCTGCCACATTCCCTGTTGCATCCCTACTTCCTTGGATGTCTACTCCTTAATGTGTTTTATATTTGTTTCATAGTATTTCATAAAAACATACATATAAAATACATATTTACGAAATAATGAATGTAATGAGATAATGTATGGAAAGCACTCAGTATAGTAACTGGTACACAATAACTGTTACAGAAATGTTAGTTGTTGCTATAATGATGTCAGGTTTTTAAAAAAAGTTTGCAAGATTTTTTCGGAAGAGCTCCAGAAGTAGATTGGCATGCAAATCAATTAGTCTGCATTTATTCTAGGCTGCTTCACATCTATATTTACCAACAGATTAAACAGAAATTTTAACAGTATTTTTTGCTATAATCTTAAAGTATGATATACATAATATTTAAATATCCATATATGTGTACATATGTATAGTAGGGCAAATTACTATTACTACTGACTGTCCTTTTTAGTTAAGAGTGGGTTTCTCCTCATAGCACCTAATGTAAACAGCAAACTTATATTAAATAGAAACACTCAACTACAAAAGTCCTAATTTTGATCCCTATCCAATAACAATTTGACAAAATTTAAAACTCATTTAGCTTCATGCAAGATTCATAGTAATATATTTTAATGTTAAGCCCATAAAAAGCACATCTTTAGACCAGGAGGAAAAAAAAAACCCTTATTATATACAATATGGTTCAATCAGGATCAACAGGGAATGATAAGCATGATAAAAAAAATACAAATGCCATCCATCTTTTCTTGAATAATAATTATTATTGAGTAAAGCAGATGGTTTATAATAGTAATTTAACTCCAGATCCCTTGTGGAGATTTGGTGAGTTTGTACCAGACAACATCAACAACCTAAACTCTTAAGTTGTAGAGGGTTTTGAGAACTATCTTATGTTCATAATGCTGTCAAAATTTCATGCACAATGTAAATATGATCGACATTTAAAATACATCACTTGTAGAGTGTCCTATGCCTAGTAAGTACTCAATAAAAGTCTGCTGATATTATAAAAAGAGAAACTAAGGCACTCAATGTAAGACATCTATGCTATCCACATCCATTTAATACTTTACTATGCCTGAAAGAACAGCTAAATTATAAGTCAAATTGATTTCTTTTATACAAAATATGCAGTGCACGAAACTGTCAGGGTTACTTAGATTACATAATTAAGGTATGGAAATAATGACACAAAGTTATAAGTGTGGGGTATGAATGACAGAGTGACATGGAAAAACTGAATTTTTTTTTTTCCGTAAAACTAGGAACAGAAAAAGTTCAGCTCTTGAAACAATTTACTCAAGAGGTTAGTGAAGCTACTGGCTTTTTTTTTCTCATTAAAAGAACACACAAGCAAGTGCTTATTTACAAAATATAATGCTTACCTTCAAAAAATTACAAAATGCTGACATAACATGTAATTGTACTACTTGCTGACGAGATGCTTTTGTGTGTTTTATACTGTCCAAAAGTTGTTCCAATATCGAGAGCCTTAAAATCAAAAGCAAAAATGTTAAAAAGCAGATATTGTTAAGTTTATACAACTGAAGATTAAAAACTTAAAATTTTATAGGAAAGGAACCTATTTAGATTAAATGTAGGACATGGGCATTCCTTCTACCAATGCAAATGAAATGCCACTCATCTGTAATGGTAGCAGGCTGGGCCCGGAGGCAGGAAGACTCATATTACTGAGTTCAAATCTGGCCTCAGATACTTACTAGCTGTGTGACTCTGGGCAATTCACTTAACCTGGTTTGCCTCAATTTCCTCATCTGTAAAATGTTTATTTTGTCAAGAAAACTCCAAATGAGGTCATGAAAAGTCAGATACCACTCACTGAGGAGATTAAACAACATCATCTGTAACAGTAACTAGACTTTAAGGGTTGCCCAAGGTTAAGAGAGATTAAGTGATGTGCTCAAGGTCATACAGCTAATGTCAGAGGCCAAACTGAATTCAGGCATTCCAAACTATGGGTCCAGCACTGTGTCACACCGATGAATTCCATACCCTTGCTAATTCCTACTCTTCCTCCTTCAGTCCTTCTACTGTTCCTGCATTGCTAATTCTTAATTCTGAGTCATGCCCATTTTCTACTCTTAAGTAGCCAAGAAGTAGTCATGACACAATCCTGTCTGGGGTCCACTACAAATTCATGCCTCCTAAGTCTCAAATGGACACTCACTGTGGCTTGGCAAACAATTTATTCATTTCTAATGAACTACTACACTTCCCATGGTTCCCAATTCAACTCCCATCACTTCATCTCTTAGTACAGTCAATCCTCAACATCTGGGTGTTTAACTTTCATGACTTCAAACTTCATGTGTGCACGATGCAAGTTAGTTTGTGAAGTGCCTGGTATCCTACCAGACACTTCACTGGTCTTGTTTACCCTACCCTTGGAAAGAGCTCCTTGTGCATTTGTTGCATATTTTCATTGTTTCCCTTTACAATGCAAGTTTTGTGCTGCTATTATGCCCCCACAATGTAGTACAAATCCTTCAGCTCTAAGGTGATGCTGAGGTTTTCCAGTCTTGGTGTCTTCCAACAGAGAGACTAAAGTCCCAGCAACCTCTCCCTTAGTTTTCAGAGAGTGGCCAAGGTGGAGAGATTTACAGCAGTACAGTATACAGTACAATGCCCTCATACTGCCATCTGACACAGTGGAAGGTAAGATTCGGCTTAAAAATGTTTTAATTTTAAGAATTTTATTTGCTGTACAGTATTTATGGTATTGTAGATTTCATGTGTCATGAAAAGTGAACTGTCTAAAATCAATGGCTTTTTAAATAAAGATGTTAGCACAAAAGGTCACAGAATTCTAGGGAAGAATGAATGCAAGAAAAATGTTGTCAATTTTATTTTGTGTACTGCATTTTATGGGTTATTTTATGGTTACTCTCTTAGGAAAAATATATATTATCAGAATTATTTTTTTAAATAAAGATCTGTACGTAGAACAGAGTATTTTTAGTAATCTCTAGTGAAAGATTACAGTTTTTGGTGGTAGTGGGAACCTAATCTACTTCCTTTAGGTTCAATGTATCAGGGTTCACATTTCTTACTTTTGCACCATTTTTCTAGGAATGTTATCCCTGTGAAAGTTGAGGATTGATTAAATATGATGTTGAGACCATATCTTTTAGGTTTCCTGATCACTCCTTTTCCATAACATAAAATTTAACCAATTCTTGGCCCGTACTCTCATCCTTTCTTGCAGTTTCAGAGATGAAGTGGTGCTTCTCCTATTTGCTGAATTAATACATGCCCTTCATTTCATTTCCTTTCACCTCCCCTCAGCACCTTCCTGCAGATGGGACCTTTCCCCCACTCTCTCATCTTCAATTTCTCTCTCTATTGGGTTCTTCCCTATTGTATGCAAACATATTGCCTTCCCATCCTAAAAACAAAACAAAAATAATCATTCCCTGACTTTGATATAGTCTCCTCAAGATGTTATCAGACATCTGCTCTGTCCTTATTAAAGTTCTAGACTCACCTCATCTACCTCTTTACCACTCACTCACAACAACCCCCCTTGCTTTTGGCTTCTGCTATCACCACTCTACATACACTGCTGACTTCTTAATGGTCGAATCCATCTGTCTCTTCTCAATCCTCAACCTCCTTGACCTTTCTGAAAAATCTAAAATTACTACTTACTACATGAACTCTTTCATTGTATTTCAAGACACTGATTTCCTCTGGTCCTCCTACCTAATCATTCCTTTTTGGGTCTCTTTTGTTGCCTCATCTCCTCCCCATCCCCTTCTTCTCTCTCTACTCCCCGTAGAGGTATATGCCAAGGCTATGTCCTTGGCACTTTTATTTCTATAGTGTTTGCAATTTTACCCACTTCTCTGTCAATTTCATTTAGTCTCATGGTTTCAGTTATCACCTCCATGCAGACGGCTCTGAAATCTATATAATTCTGCCTTAATCTATCCACTGAGTCCCAGTCCCTCATTTCTAACTTCCTGATGACATCTCTATTTGAATGTCAAGCCAGAACTTCAAAATCAACATGTCAAAACTTATCTTGTTATCTTTTCTTCAAAGCATATCTTTTCCCTAGATTCTCTATTTTTGTTCATAGTACCATTATGTGCTCACTCAGGCTGAAAAACTTCAACATCATCTTTGATTCTTCTCTCCAATTCCCTCACCTACATCCAATTAGTTGTAAAGTACTGTCAGTTCTACCTCCATAACAACTCACTTATGTATGCCCTCCTCTTAACTCCTAAGGTCACACTCTACAATTAACAACTGTAGTATTGCCTGCACTACTATAACAGGTGTATTAACTAGTCTTCCTGCATATAGTCTCTCTCTCCTCTTAAATCTATCACTAATGGAGCTGCTAAAAAATCCTAAAACAAATTTGATCATGTCAGTTCCTTGTTCAAAAAACTTTACTGGTTTTCCACTACCCGTAGGATAAAATACTAACTCCTTAACCTGTCCTTTAAATCCTCCTATGTCTTTCTTTCAAACTAAATTTCTTAACATTTTCACTCTTATTATTTCTAATTAGTTTATATATGACTTATTTTACTCTACTTCTTATCATCAAACTACATATATATATGCAGGTATATGTTATGTATATGCCAACTGTATAAGCCTATGTATGAATACACCAATTATGTATATGCCAATATGTATATGTATGTATGTGCCAATTAAATTGTACTGCTAGGCATTTCTTAATGTTGTCCTGCCTCCTAGTCTTTTCTGCATTCTCACATCCTGTCACCCATAGAATGCACTCCCCGCTACATATACTTCACCTCTTGTAACTCCCTTCTCTTCTTCCAATGCCTAGGTCAAGTGCTACTTTTAAGTGCCCCTGATTAATTCCATGTGAAAGTAGTTTCTGCCTCTTGAGTCTTCATTCTGTGTAGGCCAAGTTGTGCAGACTTCTCTTTTTGCCTTTATCATATTCTATGTTGTATCATGTTCCCATTACCTAGAAGCTTCTTTAGGGCAGGGATTCTGCTATTTTTCATCCTCACTGTAAGTACAAAGCAGGCACACTTGGAAAGTTTGTAAGTATTCTTAATCTTGCATCACAATCTGACTCTTCTATTAAAAACGCTTTTAGGAGTTGGGATTGACAAAATTATGATACTAATGAGAAGATAAGCTAGCTTTACCTATTTAACAGCCAACAGATAACATCACTATTTCCAGAGAGGTGCTGGGCATGTATTACATATATCTTCGTGATAGGGTAAGACTCAACAGATTAGCATAGAACACATCTCTTCTCAAAGAGATAAGAAAAAATAAAGTGTATGACACTCAGACAGTGGGTCAGTAGAATGAACTTCACATAACATTAGAATATACATTATTTAAGAAACAGCTATCTTCATAAATGCTGCTACCTTGAACAACTAATCGCTACTCTAAGTTGTCTAATACATAGACAGATATTTAAAATGATTTCCCTTGAAAGGATGGAAAAGCTATGTCTATTTTTATGATAGGATAAAAACATCTTCAATTTATCTTATATTTTCTATCATAGTATAGTCTCAGACTAATTTCTTTTGTTCTTTATCACAGCCCATACCAACTTTCCTTCAGTTCATACACACAATAGGCATGCTGCTAGCAGTAGTTAGAAACCTTAAAAAATAATTTGGATTTTGAGAAAAGTGGGAAAACAACAGATTCGCAGGAATCAGTCAGGCCATGTGTAGGTATTATAATTGTAAAATTATATCAATCTTTACCACCAATGGAACTGTTTGAGGAAAAAAGTAGCAATCTAAAATGAATTTATTTTGGTCTAGTACAAATATAATAATAAGCGGCCAGTGATCAGAGAGCAAAGCGTCATTTATCCAGAAAAAAATCATAGAAAATGCTAATTTCCTTTACTTATGTTCCCTATGAGGATATCCTAGAAAACAATTAATGCTCTACATAAAACTCTTTGAAAAAAAAAACCTAATTAGGTAATGAATGAAAAGGTATTATGTATATACTATGTTCCAGGCAGTATATATTAGGTACAAGAAACAGACTGTCTGCCCCCTTAATAAGCTTACATTCTAATATGAAGAGAAAATAATTTCTTCTTTCTATTTCCCATGTAATTTATATCTTATTTGTCAAAAATTACCCAAAGGGATATTTTTTCTAATTGATCTATCTCTAGCCACGCTCTCCACTTTTCCCCATTTTGACCTCTGTGGTGAACCAATTCCAGGTACATTATCTTCCTATCTCAAAAACCTAAACCACTTATCATTTTGCCAGTTACGCCCTTCTAAGCCTCAGCCTTAGGTAACTCCCATCACTCACTGTCTTCATTCCTACACACATGTTGCTGAACAAAGGTGTAGAAAATAATGCAAATATACCGACTGGGCCCACTATAAATTTATGTTACACAACTTCAATTGTGCCCTCATGATCGCTAAGCAATCCTTCTATACCTGCCTAATCAGTTCAAGATCTCTCTTTCCACAGCACCTCTTTCAAACCTTTTCGTCTCTCCCTAAAACTCTCATGGTTCCCTCTTCTCTTTCAGCTGAGAACTTCACCTTATAGTTTATAGAAAAAAAATTGAGACTATTCTCCATGAATTCCCTCTTCTCCCCTCTTCTTCATCTCCTATCGTTCAAATGTCTTCTGCGATTATCTCCTCCTTCACTAGTCATCCTGATCTGTATCTTGCCACTGGACCCAGATGTCTCTGGAAGAGAAGGTGAGGTTGGTTCCACAGCCCTCCCTCACTTCAATTCAATTCACTCGCAAGTCATAGCATCATCTTCCTAATGTTATGGTCCTCTTCGAGAAAAAAAGACAAACAATAACAACAAATAACAGCCTTCACCTGTTTCACATGACAAGGTGGCCTTCCTCCTTACCAAGGCTAAACCTGTGATCCCATTCCCTCCTGCCTTCTCCAACAGAATGCTTCCCCTATCATCCCTACTCCTTTACTTATTTTCCATCTCTGTCTACTGGCTCCTTCCCTATTGTCTATAAACATGCCCATGGGTCCCCCATCCTCAAAAAACCCCTATGTATCTCCACTGCCCTTTGTGGACAAATTCTAGGGAAGGCCATCTACATCACTATCTTGCTTCCCACTCTCTGCTTAACCCTTATAATCTAGCTTCTGACCTCATCACTCCACTGAAACTGCTCTCTCCGAAGTTATTAATGATCTCTTAGTTGACAAATCCAATGGTCTTCTCTCAACCCTCATTCTCCTTGACCTCTCTGCAGCGTTTGACCCTGTTGATCACCTTCTCCTCTTTGATACTTTCTTTTCTCTAGGTTTTTGGGACACCAATTTCTCCTGGTTCTCTTCCTAGGTAGAACTAGGGAGAACCTCAGACTCCTTCGCTGGATCCTCATTTGGATCATGCTCTGTAACCATAGGTGTCCCTCAGGGTTTTGCCCTGGGCCCACTTCTCTTCTCTACTCCATTTGACCTAACCAGCTCCCATGGATCTCTATGCTGATGATTCTCATATCATACAACCTTTCTGCTGACCTCTGATCTTATTATCTCCACCTGCCTTTCAGATATCTCAAACTTGATGTCCCTTAGGCATATTAAACTTAACATGGCCAAAACAGATTGAAGAGGGCAACACCATCTTCCTGGTCCCTCAGGTTTGCAACCTAGGAGTCATCCTCAACTCATCACTCTTATTCCTCAACCCCATATTGGTTTTTTTTTTTTTTTGCCAATGCCTGTTGATTTCACTCCGTAACATCTCTTGAATATTCCCCTTTTCTCCTCTGACAATGCCACCACTCTAGTACAGGCCCTTATCACCTCACACTGCTACTTCTGCAATAGCCTGTTGGTGGGTTTACCTGTCTCAAGTCTCTCCTTACTCTAATAAGCCCAAAGTGATTTTCCTAAAGCCAGGCCTCTGTCACCCCTCTACTCAATAAATTCCAGTGTCTCCCTATCACTTGCAGGATCAAATACAAAAACTGCTATTTGGCATTCAAAGTCCCTCATAAACTAGTTCCCTATTTTTCCAGTCTCCTTCTCCTTACTACTTTTCACATTCTCTTCAATCCAGTGACATTGGCCTCCAGACTGTTGCTGTTCCATGAACAAATTATTCCCATATTTTGACTCTGGTCATTTTCTCTGGCTGTCCCCCAAGACCGGAATGCTCTCCCTCTTCAACTCCACCTACTGGCTTTGCTGGCTTCCTTTTGATCCCAATTGAATTTTATCTTTTACAGGAAGTCTTTCCCAACCCCTGTTAATTACAGTGACTTTTCTTTATTAATTTTTTCCTATTTATCCTCTATACAGCTTGTTTTGTATATATTTATTTGCAAGTTGTTCACCCCATTAGAATGTGAATTCCTTGAAGGCAGGGACTGTCTTTTGCCAGCGCCAGGTACAGTGCCAGGCATGTAGCAGGTACTTCATGTTTACTGATTGACTGATTTGTAGTGAGGAACTTAAGCACAATCTCTTGCCAATATTAATTATAATAAATGGTAAATTTCTTTACATAAAATGTTCCTATGTTTTAGGATTCAAGATGCTCTAAAAATGAAACATTTTCTTATTCCAAGTATAAAAGGACTAGAACAGAGAAAAACTACTTTCTATTCTCAGTTTAATCTTTAAATAGAACTTTTTTAAGTCTTGGTGTCATATGCCACAAAATGCAACCAAAAGGAAAACCTCTAAATATGGAGTGCCCAACTAAAATCCCAAGTTTTTAATGCCTACCTGCTCCCTAATTAACCTCTTTTAGTTTAAGACATATCTTTTAATTATGGTTTTGCTTCAAAAAAAATATTACAAAGATATGGTTCAAAGGGAGAATAATAGCAAGCAATCTCTAATAAATGTTACACCACAACTAATAGAAAATGAGAAAATTTATAGATAGATTCCAATCATAAATCTTACAACTTCTAAAGTTCAAAGCTCAGTGGGAAAATTTTCCCACCTGCTGCCTTTATGCAGTTTGTTCTCCCTAGTCCTCTAATGAAATCCACTGGGAGATTGCAGATAATTGCTTATGACCCAGTTTCTCAACATGGTTTACTGCACAAACCACTTTCCTTAGTATTTCCCAAACTAGCCATTTTAGCTAATTAATACCAAAGGTAGCAGGTTTCCTTTTTAATTACCTTCCAACTTTAAAAAAATTATCTTAAAAATAATTTATACCTACTGCAAAATGCGTTAGAATTCAATATATACATTATTCTCACCATTAGAAGAGCGTAAACAAACCTTAAACATAATATGCATGAGTATATTTTAAACAGTGCTACCATAAAAAGGACAGCCATGAAAAATCAACCCATTTAAACCATAATTGGATTATGGAATAGAAACTTCACACTAGTTATTAAGAAGGGGGAATCAAATTATCTAGGTATAAGACTCATGTCAAAACAAAAATAAATTTAAAATAAAAACAATGCTTTCAGAAATTTTTTTCCAGTGCTACACATCTAGAGCCTAATTTAAATCCCTAAATTATTAGTTTGGCCCTTTGACCAATGTCCATTATTTGAAATCCATTTTATGTTCTAAGTCACACTAAACTTCCAGTATAGCTTACATTCAGTTTTCTCTATGAGGCTTTCAAATGACTATTTCAGCTCAGCTTCAATCATTGAGTTTACTGTCTCTACTGTGGGACTTAATGATATGCTTCTTTATGAAAGAATTCATATCATAGGCTTATTTAACTTTTGATGCATATATGCCCTCTTTCCCCAATTAGACTGTAGGTTCTATAACTTGTTACATTTTGAATTCCTAATGGGGCTGAGCACAGTCATATGCTGCCAGTAAGTGCTCAATTAACATTTGATAAATAACTCAATACTTTTCTGTCATAAAGGTCTAACAACTTCTCTAAATCTAACCTAAAATTTGTACAGATTGACAAACATAGTGATCTCCCCGTTCATTTGTTTTCTAGCAGATACTAAAAAATTGTACAGCATATTTTCATATGTTAAAATTCATTATTCATGAGATTCAAAATATTTACCTTTGAGATTCTGTTACATGGGCACACACAATTCCAAAAAGCCTGGCTGCAGAGCTGATAAGTGAAAACATTGGAGGTAGGGGTTTAGGTACTGAATCCCCTTCTATACCATGTCCATAAATTGAAAATGGGTCATACTCAAGGCTTCCACAAGCAACACCATTACCAAGGAGGAGCTGAAGAAAGGAAGAACAAATGAAGCTTGTTAACCATGATCCACAAATGGACATTATCCACAACTGTTAGCTAGTAACTATTTGAGAACGGACTTTACCTACCTGTTCTTCAATAAATCTGTGGTCAGTGTCTTGTAGTAAAGGACTTAGTAATAGAAGATCATCCTGGTGACAGAGGGGTGGAAGTAAGAAAGTGGATGCTGCCATCTGGGTGTCAGAAGCAGTCAGGTCAGCAGCCAGCTCTTTAAGAATAGCACAGAGGTTTCCTGATGAGCCAAAAAAAGAAAGGAAATAAATATTTAATCAACTATCGAAAATAATTAGTTTAGGTGATTAAAGAACATAGGTAATGAATTTTATCTTTGTGAGAGTTAGGTTTCTTTTTTGTTTGGACCTATGGTTTCATCAGAGTGAAGAACTCACAACTTGAAAACTACCTCTACTGAGGCAGATCAGCATATCATCTGCAACTTAAAGAGTAGTCTAGGACCCTGAGAGGTTAAATGTCTTACCCATGGCCATAAAGCTAGGATGTGTCACAGGCAGGATTTGAACCCTGATCTTCCTGATCCTCAAGGCTGTACATTATCTTTTCTGAGATCTGGTTAGTTTTGCTCTATTCCATGGGCTAAACACATTCTTAAAAACTTGAAAAGATATCTTGTAGATATGTGCTTAGAATGTGCTACTGGTTATAGGGGGTACCAAGGAAGAGATGTGAAATGATCAGTAGAAATCCATCACAATTATTACAAAACAATTTAAACAATGTAATCTTCTGATTCTGTCCATGCTATGATTGAAGTATATGAAGGACAGCAAAAGCTAAGTACTCTAGGTGTATTTGTTTGAAATATGTTCTATAAAAAAGTTGTATGTAAATCATACTTATTGATAGCTCACTTTTCACCACTGATTTATAGCATAATTTCAAATGTTTATCTTCAATTGATTAACGTTCAATTGTAATAAAGCTCCTCAAGTTTAAAGCTTTACTAGATGTAGTAGTGTATAATTTGATTACAATTTGGAAGGGAGAAATTTTTAATCTTAAAAGTTTAACTTATATACTACCATATTTGCGTTTAATCCTAGGCCCACTCCAAATTACAGTCAAGCAGCCAATGTACTATAACTAAACACACAAGAGAAAGAATATTTTAATGGCCCTTTTAATGAAGAAAAGTATTCTAATAGTACTGGGAGAAATTACTTATTGACTTTTTTTTGTAAATATAGCTTTTTGCAAAACTAAGCTTCTTAAAGAAGGCAATATTTATACTTTAATATTATTTTACATCTAAATATGCAAACAATATAACTGAAACAGATAAAAAGGAACATAAGCAGGTTCTAAAAAAAAGAATAATTCATAACTCTGGCAACACAAACCTGTTCTAACAGGTCCCCATCAAGGTTAGTTTTTCTTCTTGTCTGACCAGTCCTCTACCTTACAGGTAGTCTAAAGAAATGATTTTAGGAAATGTAAATGTAATACTCTCCATGAAAGATAACTTCAAACTTGTCAATTTCTAACCAAGAAAACATGACAATATTGCTATTAGTCCTGGTCACCAGGACTTTCTTTTCCAGGTTATACTCTAGTGTTAGGCTAAACTATTTCAGACGGCAACACCTGGATAAGGGTAAGACACTATAGCTAAAGACATTCTCGTATTAAGCAAAGCATACATTTATTTGTTTGGTTTTTTTTGGAGAGGGAGGGCAGGGCAACTGGGGTTAAGTGACTTGCCCAAGGCAAAGCGTATAATTAAATTAATTATACTCATTTGAAAAGCAAGCTAAGTACTTTCTAAAAACTATAGTCAATTAAAGTAAGAGTGAAAGTTCTTAAAATAGGTATTGACATTTAAAAAAATTTTTTTTAAATTTACTTTTAGTTTTCAACATTCAGTTCCACAAGCTTTTGAGTTTTAAATTTTCTCCCCTTCCTTTCCCTCTCCCCTCCCCAAGATAGCATGGAATCTGATATAGACTCCACATATACATTCATATTAGACATATTTTCACACTAGTCATGTTGTAAAGAATTATAACCAATGGAGTGAACCACGAGAAAGAAGAAACAAAACAATAACAAAGAAAGAGAGCAAATAGCCTGCTTCGATCTGCATTCAGACTCCATAATTCTTTCTCTGGATGTGGATGACATTTTCCATCAGGAGCCTTTTGAAACTATCTTAGAGCTTTGCATTGCTGAGAAGAGCTAAGTCTGTCAAAGTTAGTCATCACACAGTGTGGCTGTAACTGTGTACAATGTTCTCCTGGTTCTGCTCTTCTCACTCGGCATCAGTTCATGTAAGTCTTTCCAGGATTTTTTGAAGTTTGCCTGCTCATCATGTCTTATAGCAGAGTATTCCATTACATTCACATACCACAACTTGTTCAGCCATTGCCCAATTGATGGTCATCCCCTCAATTTCCAATTCCAATTTCTTTCCAATTTCCAGTTTCCAAATTCTAATTCCAATTCCAATTTCCAATTCCAATCCAATGTCCAGTTGTGGCCACCACAAAAAGAATTGCTATAAATAGCTCTGTACATGTGGGTTTGTTTTTTTTCCCATTTGTATGATCTCTTTGGGATACAGCCCTAGAAGTGGTATTGCTGGGTCAAAGGATATGCACATTTTTATAGCCCTTTAGGCATAGTTCCAAATTCCTCTCCAGAATGGTTGGATCAGCTCACAACTCCACCAATAATGCATTAATTTAATGTCCCAATTATCTCACATCTTCTCCAGCATTTATCTTTTTCCTATTTTGTCATGTTAGCGAATCTGACAACAGGTGTGATGTGGTACCTCAGAGTTGTTTTGATTTTCATTTCTCTAATCAACAGTGATTTAGAACAGCTTTCCACATGACTATAGATAGCTTTAATTTCTTTCTCTGAAAACTGTTAATATCCTTTGACAAGTCATTGGGGAATAACTTGTATTCTTTTTTTTTTTATTTCACTTTTTATTTGCACTCTAATGTCATATTTACTCCTGTGCCATAAGCTATTGTTTCTTCAGTTTCTTCTGGGATATCTTTCTTTTGAGCAACCTCCTCTTCTGGTTTAGGAACAATTCGTGCCTTTTCAGTGAGTATCATCTCAATATAGCAAGGAGAACTCATGTATGGGTTGGTTCCACCATGAGCCCTGCAAGTACGCTGTCGCATTTTGGGAGACTTGTTAACCTGGATATGCTCAATGACAAGAGAGTCCACATCCAAACCCTTTGGTTCTGCGTTACTCTCTGCATTTTTAAGCACATGCAGCAAGAATTCATCCCTCTTTTTGGGCCAGCTACCCTGTGTCCAGCCCCACTGCTTAGCCTGGGCACACCTGCCAACTCCACCATTACATCGACGGAAGAGAACACACCGTTTCTTCAATGTGACATCTTTCAAATACTTGGTAGCTTTTCGGATATGCATGCCCTTGGTAGCTTGGGCTGTTTCACAGGTGCTCTTGAGGTGGACCCAGAGATTTGAACCCCTTGACTTGCATGATTTTGTGGGGTTCTCTGGATCAAGAGAGTACCTCACCATTTTAAATGATGGCTCAAGGGAAGAACAGCGACTTGTATTCTTATAAATTTGACTCAGTTCTCTATATGTTTTAGAAATGAGGCCTTTATTGGAGACACTGGTTGTAAAAATTCTTTCCCAGTTTTCCGCTTCCCTCCTAATTTTGGTTGCATTGGCTTTATTTGTGCAAAACTTTTCAATTCCAGTTAACCCCAACTGCCTTGCCTTCCCCCCTCCAAAAAAAAAACAACACCCAACTTTTCAATTTAATGTAATCAAAATTATGATTTTGCATTTCTTAATGTTCTCTCTTATTTGGTCATAACTTGATATTGACATTTAAAAGATAATTTTAAAGTGGCCCCTGCAATCCTCAGATGCCTATATTATAGCAATTTAGATGTGGAGAGTGGGAAAGGGCTGCCAAGGTCATCCAATCCAACTTACACCTGAAAAAAAAAACTGCTTCTACCATATATCTCACAAGTGGTAACTTAATCTTTTCTTGAACAGGAAGGACCCATTACCTCATCTTACCTGGGGATACCTCACGTGGTTAGGAAGTTTTCCCTTTCATCCCTAAATTTGCCTCTTTGCAACTTGCCCTTATTACTCAAATATGCTCTCTGGGGCAAAGAGAACTAGTCTGGTTCCTTTTCTTGGTCACAACCTTTCTAACACCTGAAGACATCTCTAAGACCCTCCAATTTCTTTTCTTTTCTAGTTTAAATATTCCTAATTCTCCTGATCCTCCTGATTTTCTAGGGCATGCATTTACAGCCCCTCACCATCTTAGAGACCTCTGCTAGGTGCTCTCCAATTTGTCCATGTCCTTTTTTTTTTTTTTTTACTTCTGAACATCTATTTTGTTAAAACCTTGAGTTCCAAATTCTCTCCCCTCTTCCCTTCCCATCCACCCTCTCTAAGAAGTCAAGCAATTCAACATGAGCCACATGCGTATCATTATGTATAACCCTTCCACAATACTCATGTTGTGAAAGACTAACTATATTTTGCTTCTCCCTAACCTATACCCCTTTATTGAATTTTCTCCCTTGACCCTGTCCC
>CM053624.1:185276352-185375614 GCA_028646595.1 Phalanger gymnotis | reverse complement strand
TCAAAAACAAACACTTTCAAAAAGGGACAGGGTCAAGGGAGAAAATTCAACAAAGGGGGGGGATAGGTTAAGGAAGAAGCAAAATATAGTTAGTCTTTTCACAACATGAGTGTTGTGGATGGGTTATACATAATGATACGCATGTGGCCCATGTTGAATTGCTGGACTTCTTAGGGAGGGTGGGTGGGAAGGGAAGAGGGGACAGAATTTGAAACTCAAAGTTTTAAAAAATAGATGTTCGAAAACAAAAACAATAAAGTTTTTGCAGGCAACAAGAAAATAAGATACACAGGCAATGGGGCATAGAAATTTATCTTGCCCTACAAGAAAGGAAGGGAAAAGGGGATGGGAGGGGAGTCAGGTAACAAAAGGGAGGGCTGACTGGGGAACAGGGCAACCAGAATATACACCATCTTGGAGTTGGGGGGAGGGTAGAAATGGGGAGAAAATTTGTAATTCAAACTCCTGTGAAAATCAACGCTGAAAACTAAATATATTAAATTAAAAAAAAAAGATCTCATCACTCAACTGAAACTGCTCTCTCGAAAGTTATTAATTCACTCTTAAATGCCAAATCTGATGGCCTTTTTCAGTTCTCATCTTTCTTAACCATTCTGTTGCTTTTGACCCTGTTGATCACTCTCTCCTTCTATATCTTCTTTGTACCACTCTAGGCATTCATTACTGGCATTCACTACTCTCTCCTGGTACTTTCTCTAATGGTTTACTACAACTACTATGTGCCCTCAGTTTCTTTTGCTGATTCTTCATCTAGATCGAACTCCCTTAAGAGAAGAGTTCTGTCCTAAGTCTCCTACTCTTCTTTCTCCATACTCTCTCTCGGTGGTGGCATCAGTATCCATGGATTTAATTACTATTTTTATGCTGATCACTTCCAGATCTGCAATCCCACTTCACTAATTGCCTATTAGACATTTCAAAGGACTGTCCCAGAGAAATTTCAAACTTAATATATTCAAAATTGAATTGTCTCAGGGCAAAGCAATGATGGCAGAGAAAAGGAAATGACTCACCAGAGCTCTCCCCCGAGCCTCTCTGAACACCTTTAACTAATGTCATAAAACAATTCCTGGAGCAGCAGAAGCCAAAAAATGATAGGGTTTTCCAACCAAAGACAACTTTGAAGGTTGGCAGGAAAGGTCTGCATATCTGGGTGAGAGTGGAGCACAGTCCAGAGCAGGCTGTGCTAGCATAGCCCCAGCCCCAGCAAACCAGGAACAGGACCTGTGAGCCACTGAATTAGTAGCAGCAGCAGCATCCGGACCTCTCAGTCCATACATGGTAAAGGGGTCAAATAACTGGTCAGAAAGAGATTACAGGGGTTTTGTTGCTAGCACTGAGGCAGCACTCTGTTGCTTTACCCATACTTGGATCTGGGTTGTAGTCCTGGGTGGCATTCCCAGGGCAAGGAAGAGCACTAGCATGCCAGAGTTTGTGGCCACAGTAGAATAGGGACCCTCGTCACAGTTCCAGGGCAGAAAAGAGTGCTTGTAGTCACTTACAGACCAGAGAACCGGCCAGAAAGAGTAGTAAACACATCTCTCCTTAGATCATACCACCTTGGATGAACTGAAACTTAAAGATCTTTAGAAGTATCTCTGAAAACAGCTACACAAATCCCCTAAAGCTTGAGACAGTGTGTCCTTCACCTTGAAAGCAGAGCCCCACTTTAATTTTTTTTTATTTTTTGAGGGGGGAAGGCAGGGCAATTGGGGTTAAGTGACTTGCCCAAAGACGCACAGCTAATGTGTCAAGTGTCTGAGGCTGGATTTGAACTCAGGTCCTCCCAACTCTAGGGCTGGTGCTCTACTCTCTGCACCATCTAGCTGCCTCCCAGAGCCCCACTTTAACAAAGAGTTAAAAGTCAAGAAACAGCCTGAAAAAATGAGCACACAAGACAAAAAAAACTCTGACCAGAGAAACTTACTATGGCGACAAGGAAGATCAAGGCAGACATTCTGAAGAATAAAACAAAGTCAAAGCTCCTACATCCAAAGCCTCTAACAAAAATAGAAACTGGTCTCAGGCCACAGAACAGCTCAAGTAAACTGACTTGACTGAAAATCAAGTAAAAGAGGTAGAAGAAGAATTGGGAAGAGATGGGAGAGTTGTGCAAGAAAATCATGAAAAATGAGTTAACAGTTTGACAAAGGAGACTCCAAAAAATACTGAATAACACCTTAAAAAACAGAATAGGCCAAATGGTAAAAGAGTCATAAAAATCCACTGAAGAAAAGAATGCTTTAAAAATTAGAATGGGGGGGAGAGGCAAAGCAAGGATGGCTGCTTGAAAATAGGGACTCCCTTAAGCTAACCCCTCCAAACACCTGTAAAAAATGACTCTAAACAAATTCTAGTGCTACGGAACCCACGAAATAACAGAGGGAAACAAGGCTCCATCCCAGGACAGCCTGGATGGTTGCTAGGAGGGGTCTATCTCAGTGTGCTGGGAGTGGAGTGCAGCCCAGCATGGGCTGTGCCAGGACAGACCAGGCCAAAGTAGACCAGGGAGAGCAGGCCTCAGGGCCCTGAATTACTGAGCTGTGGCAGTTACCAGACTTCTTAACCCACAAAGGCCAAAGACAACGGAGGAAGTCAGTGGGAAAACTGCTGGATCTGGGTGAGAGAAGTGTGCAGTCCGACCCCAGCTCCCGGGGGGTGGGGGTGGGGGGTGGTGGCTGCAGCTGCAGCAGCAGGAAGCTCCGGGCGGCAGTTGCTTCAGGAGCCCCTGGCCCACATGGTGAGAGGAATCAAGTGGTGGATCGGAGCAGGAGTGCAGGGAGTATTTTGCTGGCGAAGAGGCAGGGTTCTCTTGCTTTTCCCTGCTTGGATCTAGGTCGTAATCCTGGTTGGTGGTTCTTAGGGAAGGAGGATCACTGGTGTGGCAGAGCTTGCAGTAACTGTGGAGAGGGAGTTCTCCTGTAGTTACATGGCAGAAAGGAGGGCTTGCACTCACAGACCACAGCACAGGCCAGGAGAGGAGTATCATACCATCTCAGAATAGAGGTAGCTCTGAAAACAGCAGCACAAAACCCCTGAAGCTTGGGACAAAGCACTCTCTACTCTGAAAGCAGTCATACCCTGACCAAAAGCTCAAAAGTCAAGAAACTGGCTGGGAAAATGAGCAAGTAGTATAAAAGGACTCAGACTACAGAATCTTTTTTTTGATGACAAAGAAGATCAAAACATACAGCCAGAAGTCAACAAAATCAAAGAGCCTACATCAAAAGCCTCCAAGAAAAATATGAATTGGTCTCAGACCATGGAAGAACTCAAAAAGGATTTGGAAAAGCAAGTAAGAGAAGGAAAGGAAAAATTGGGAAGAGAAATGAGAGTGATGCAAGAAAATCATGAAAAACTTGTCAACAGCTCGCTTAAGGAGACCCCCAAAAATATTGAAGAAAATAACACCTTAAAAAACAGACTAACTCAAATGTCAAAAGAGCTCCAAAAAGCCAATGAGGAGAAGAATGCCTTGAAAGGCAGAATTAGCCAAATGGAAAAGGAAGTACAAAAGACCAATGAAGACAACTACCTTAAAAATTAAGACTAGAGCAAGTGACAGCTAGTGACTTTATGAGAAATCAAGAAATTATAAAACAGAGCTAAAAGAATGAAAATATGGAAGACAATGTGAAATATCTCATTGGAAAAACCACTGACCTGGGGTACAGATCATCTAAAAATTATTGGATTACCTGAAAGCCATGATCGAAAAAAGAGTCTAGATATCACCTACCAAGAAATTATCAAGGAAAACTGTCCTGATATTCTAGAACCAGAGGCTAAAATAGAAATTGAAAGAATCTACCAATTGCCTCTTGAAAAAGATCCCAAAAAGAAAACTCCTAGGAATATTGTTGCCAAACTCCAGAATTCCCAGGTCAAGAAGAAAATACTGCAAGCAACCAGAAAGAAACAATTCAAGTATTGTGGAAGCACAATCAGAATAATACAAGATCTAGCATCTTCTACATTAAGGGACTGAAGGGCTTGGAATATGATATTCCAGAGGTCAAAGAGCTAGGATTACACTCAAGAATCACCTACCCAGCAAAACTGAGTATAATACTCCAGGGCAAAATATGGACTTTTGATAAAATAGAGGACTTTGAAGCATTCTCAATGAAAAGATCAGAGATGAATAGAAAATCTGACTTTCAAACACAAGAATCAAGAGAAGCATGAAAAGGTAAACAAGAAAAAAGAAATCACAAGGGACTTACTAAAGTTGAACTGTTTTGTTTACATTCCTATATGGAAAGACGATGTGTATGATTCATGAGACCTCAGTATTAGAGTAGTTGAATAGAATATACATGTATATAGACAGAAGGCACAGGGTGAGTTGAATATGAAGAGATGATACCCAAAAAACAAAATAAAATTAAGGGGTGAGACAGGAATATATTGGGAAAAGGAGAAAGGGAGAGATAGAATGGGGTAAATTATCTCACATAAAAGAGGCAAGAAAAAGCTTTTACAGTGGAAGGGAAAGAGAGGGAGCTAGTGAACCTTATTCTCATAAGAACTGGCTCAAAGAAGGAATAATATACACACTCAAGTGGGTTTAGAAATCTACCCCACCCTATTGGAAAGTAGGAGGAGAAGAGGATAAGAGAAGCAGTGGGGTAAGGGTAGGGGGGGAATAGTGATAGAAGGGAAGGCAGATTCAGGGAGGGAATAATCAGAAGTGAAACACTTTTGAGGAGGTATGGGGAGAAGAGGGATAGGATAGAGGGAAATACAATTAGCAATAGTAACTGAAAAAAATTCTGAAGCAAGTTTCTCTGATAAAGGCCTCATTTCTCAAACATATAGAGAACTGAGTCAAATTTATAAAAGTAAATGCCTGATTAATAAATGATCGAAAGATATGAACAATTTTCAGATGAAGTAATCAAAGCTATCTACAGCCATACAAAAAAAAATGCTCTAAATAACAACTGATTAGAGAAATGCAAGTTAAAACAATTCTGAGGTACTACCTCATACCTATTAGATTGGCTAACAAGACAGAAAAGGAAAATGAGAAATGCTAGAGGGGATGTGGGCAAAATGAGACTTTAATGTACTGTTGGTGGAGTTGTGAACTGATTCAACCATTTCAACCAATTGCCATAAAGCAATTTAGAATTATGCCCAAAGGGCTATAAAACCATGCATACTCTTTGACCTTGTAATACCACTAATAGGTCTGTTTACCAAAAGAGATAAAAAACAAAAAGGAAAAGGACCTATATCTACAAAAATATTTATAGCAGTCATTTTCTGGCGGCAAAGAACCGGAAATTGAGAGGATGCTCATCAAATGGGGAATGGCTGAACAAATTGTGGTTATGTGATTATGATGGAATACTATTGTGCTCTAAGAAATGATGAGCAGTATGCTCTCAGAAAAACCTGGAAAGATTTACACGAGTGGACGCAAAGTGAAATGTACTGTGTACAAAGTAACAGTAATATTTTAAGATGATCAGCTGTGAATGACTTAGTTATTCTTCACAATATAACGAGCCAAGACAACTCTGAAGGACTTATGATGACAAATGCTATCCATCCCCAAAGAAAGAACTGATGCTATCTGAATACAGACTGAAGCATACTTTTTTTTACTTTATTTTTCTTGAGATTTTTTTCAGGGTGGGGGAGGGGTTTGTCCATGTTTTCTTTCACAACATGACTAATATGGAAATGTTTTTCATGATTACACATGTATAACGTATATTGAATTGCCTGCCTTCTCAAGAAGGGGTTGGGGCTGGGCATAGGGAGGGAGAAAGGGAGAGAATTTGGAACTTAAAAAAGTTTTAAAAAGGAATGTTAAAAACTGTTTTTACATGCAACTGGAGAAAAATAAAATGCTAAATAAATTTTTAAAAATTATCTCCCCAACCATCCCCATTTCTAAACTTATCCAAACACATTCCTCTTTTAAATATTGCCATTTCTAGTCTCCCAACTTAGTAACTTTGGCATTATGCTTGATTCCTCACTCACCTTCATCCCACATATCTAATCAGTTGCACAACCTTGCTGTTTCTACCCTTGTAACTGTACCTCTTTTAGCGGAGTCTTTGTACCATTAGCTACCACCTTATTTCTGGCCCTTCTCACCTTTCTCTTGGATTATCACAATAGCCTCAAGCTTCTCTTAACTTCAGTCCATCTTCCCCATTATTGCCAAAGGGATTTTTCTTAAGTACAGATCTGACTGTATCACTCCTCTACTTAATAAACTCAAGTGCCTCTAGAACCAAATAGAAATAAGTGTCTTTTGCATCCCTCTTAAAGCACTTTACAACTTGGTCCAAGCCTAACTAGATGTTATTCCTTCTCATACACTGAAAAGCCTAGCTAAAATGACCTTCTCTGTTCCTCCATGCCTCATCTCTGTGCCTTTGCAATGGCCATCCCCCACCCCTAGAATTCACTCCCTCTTATCTGTGCCTCAAATAAGCCATCTCTTCCTTCAGGATGATATAACCTTTCCTGATCACTCCAACTGTTAATGCCTTGCCTTCCTAACTACTTATATAATTCTCATTATATTTATTCTGTACAGACACATACATGCCTTCACTGTATTCCCTACTAGAATGTAAGCTCTCTGCACGGAGGGATTGTTTTAATTACTATATTTGTATCTCTGGTATCTAGCAGAGTACTTGGCACATAGTTAGCATTACCTTTGGATCATAGAGATCTGCTCCCTAATTAACAACCTTCCACTAATCTTAAAACTTGTTCTGTCTTGTTCCTTGTATTTTCTAACACTGAATATGACCTAGATTCCTCCTGGTAACAGCACATCTCTCACATGAGTATGGACTGGACTTTTTTTTTTTCCATAGTTTCTGATTTACCTGTTTGGAGGTGGTTTGAAATACTTCTTCCACTCTAATGTCATTTCCAGACTCCTCCTCTGAGGTTCTGGCTATCCAAATTTATAATCTAACTCAGATCCTAGTGGTCATTACTTATCAACCCTATGACATTCATTTTGCTTCTTTCCTCAGTGAGTTTAGAGTCTGGCTCACAATGTTTCAACCCCAATGCCTAACACCATACGAGGGGAACTTGTACATAAATACTGATGTTTCCTCAAGCATTCTAATGACTCATTTCCTCGGTCTGCTCCAAATCACGAGACTTGTTCCTCCACTTTACCTCAGTTACACATAGAGATGGTTATAATCTTGACTGTTTCTATGTTCAAAAACTTCAAAACTCCTTTATCCAATCATAATCTTTTATTATTCATTTTTTCCTATACTATCGAACCTTATCCTTATTCTTTATCCTCACCATGACCTCCAACCCCTCCATCCAAGTGAGTTGTATATAAATTTGTGTTACATAATCTCAAATGAGTGCTCACTGAAGGGAGGCAAATCCTTTTATCCCTAATTGATTTTCTATCTTACCATCCTTAGAGGCCTTTCTAAACCTTCTCTTCTCTCAAGCCTCCCACATCAGACCCTCCCATTATCCTCTCAGCTGTGGACCTCATCTCATAATTCATTGAAAAAAACTGAAGCAATTCACCCAGAGCTCCCTTTTCTCCCCACTGTCTCAGTTCACACTCCTTTGACATCATCTTCCTCCATCTCCTCCTTTAGTTCAGTCTCTGCTGAGGGATTGGCCCTTCTCTCAGCCAAGGTCAACATGCATTCTTGATGCTATCCCTCTATGTCTTCTCCAGGAGACTGTCCCTGTTAGCATTCTTTTCCTCTCTTTAATCTTCAATTTCTTACAATGTACTGGCTTCTTCTCTGATGCCTAAAAACATGCCCAAGTTTCCCCTATCCTTAAAAAAAAACCAAACAACTTGTAGACCTCACAGTCCCTACTAGGTATCATCCTCTATATTTTATCCCCTTCTCACCTAAATGTCTTGAAAAAGCTACGTACATAGAATGCCTCCACTTCCTTTCATCTTACTCTCTACTAAACCATCTGCATTCTGGCTTCCTACTTCATATAATTCAACTAAAACTGTTCTCTTCAAAGTTATCAATCATCTCAAATGCCAAAGCTAATGACATTTTCTCAGTCCTCATCCTTCTTGCCTTTTTTTACAGCATTTGACCTTCGCTGATCACCTCTCTTCTCTCAGGGCTTTCTTGCTCTCTCCTGGTTCGCCTTCACACCTGTGTGACCACTACTATTCAGTTTCCTTTGCTGGATCTTTATTCATTTTATGTCCATCAACTGTAGTTATTCCCCCAGGTTGGCTAGCCACTCCTGTTCTAGCTACTCTTTTCTTTTAACCCTCACACTTCGTGATCTCAGCTATCATGGGTTCATTCATTATACCTATCTAATCACATCCAATACTATATGAATAATTCCCAAATTTACATATCAGTCAACTACCATTTCATAAGCATTTACTATGTGTCAGGGAGTATGCTAAGCAGTGGAAATACAGATAAGAGTAGAGAGAAAGACAATCCCTAACCTCAAGGAGCTTACATTCTACTGTGGGAAGATACATCAAAGGAAGTGGAAAACGTGGGGTAAAGAGGAAAGCAAGACACCTGGCAGAGGAAGTCCAGAGTGCAGCCTAGAGAGGAATGAGACATGGCTGGCCTGGACACTCTCCTTAAATGGAGGTTCTGGGGGGAGCCACCCAATCATATAGACACCCTTAGTCTCTCCCCTGAACTCTAATTCCTTATCATCAATTATTTACTGGATGTTTTAAATCAGACATTCTTTATTCAAGATATCTATGATTTAACTCATTATCTGTCCCCTCAAACACACTCTATTCCAAATTTCCCTATTGTTGTCCAAGGCACTGCTATTCTTCCAGTTACCCACCTTTTACTAACCTTGGGGTCATATTTGACTCTTCACTCTCACTTATCCCATTTATCCAATCAGTTGCCATATCTTGTTTTTACCTCTATGAACAGGAACCTTCCCTTAATGCCCCTCTCCCCCATTCTAGAGTTTATTAACTCCTGTGGCTCCCTATTACATCTAGAATTGAATATAATTTCCTCTGCTTTACATTTAAAGCTCTTTATAACCTGATCCTGTCCTACTTTTCCCTTACCTTATGCCCCTCTATACACTCTATAGTCTAACCTACTTGGTATTTTTCATACAGGACACTAAATCTTCATGGCTCTTCACTGGCTCTCCTTCATCCCTTGAATATATGGCTCTCCTTACTGATTTTTCCCTTTTAGAATCCTTAGTTCAGCACTAATAGCACCTAAAAATAATATATTCTTCATATCAATGAATAAATATGAACAAATCCTTAAAATTAAAATCTGGCAATATCTGTGTATTGTGCATACAATTTTTTGTATAAGCACTTAAAAATAACATAGTAAATTAAATTGTAAATTGGTCTGTTGTTATGTATTGGTCTGAATAGTATGGACAAAATGTGTTATTTTCCAGTGTATTTATGTATATATGTATGGTTTTTTTTTTGCAAAAAAAAATCGTACTTTAGGAGAAGAGTATGTATTTGAGAGTATACTATTACATTTTGAAGCAATATGATATGCAGATTACCTGTAACAGTTTCCAAACAACTATGGCAGGAAATCGCTACAAATTAAAAAAAAAAAAAAACACTGCAAAGCATCACCCCAAATAATGGAAAGCAAAAACTTTTTTAAAAGGCCATTTTTTTTTGTCAAAACATTTTATTAATGATGAAGTTTTACCCTCATGTCTAATAGTGGTATGGGGATGATACTAGGTTCTCAAAGGTTATACCACTGGAGTGTAAGTTCTGGAAGGTTTCATCACTCTAGAAACACTTCACATAAGGCACCACAAAAAAATGTGTTTGTCATCAAAGAGCCAACCTAAGTGCTATGAAGTTCCCTATCAACAAGTTAGCCAGGTGGTGATGAATTACTAGATCATAGTAACTCAAGAAACAAAAGGGAAACAATCTGTTGATGGATGTGACATTCATACAGATGAAATCATGGATTTTTCAAAGTAAATTATACGATTTTCACTAGGCCATAATATTGAATTAAGGCAAATTTCTATACATTAAATTGTTGCCTCTGTTGTTCTTAATTTTTTGTTGTGATCTTTGAAGTCCAATATATTTAAATTAGTAAATCTTGCAAATGGGTTAAATATTTTCAACATTAGGACCTTGCTAAACCCTTTGTTCTTAAAGTTAAAATATTTATTGAATCTAGTTGGCACTGGTAATTGAACTCATGAATTTTTCCTAAAATTATTAATTCAGAGGAGAAAAAAATGTGAAAATATCCTCTGACCACACTATAATTCAGTTCAATTCAAGAAACAATTATTAAGCACCTATTATTTGTCAGGCATTGTGCTAATTTCATTCTGTTTGACTAGTTCTAAAAACAGAGGTGCCTAAAGTTTAAATATCAGCTATGACTATAATTTTTATGCTAATTTGATTTTTATATTATGTTCATGTGAATGAAATTGAGAAAAATAGATACAAACATACAAAAAAGAATCAGCATTATTCTTAGGACCAAATTTTAGTAACCAGAGACAAACAGTAATTAAACAAAAAGAAAACAGGCTTAAACAAAACAAGCCTAACACAACAAAAGCTTCTTGCTTCATTTCTTTGTTCAAACTAACGACATTTAGAATAATGTTTACTCAATTCCTCACCTGTAATGTCACTTCTCTATAATATTTAAGATCTCTCACTGACGATATTATATTAAAATCAAACTCAGACTAAATATTTGGTTTATGAAAGAGAAAGAGAAAACAAGGCTTACTATTATACTTCAAAAATTAAAATCTGCTCAGAGTGCTAGGTATTTTATACAACATTTGGTACTTACTGAGTTAGTAAATCAACAGCACAAGGAAGGGGAGGAAGAAGTCGCTGAATGACGTCATCAGTGAGAAGATCATCACAGTGGGAAACAAAGCTCTTGATAGCTGGAGAAGAAGTGACTGTAGGTTAGTACAGGCTAATCAACCATGAAAATCACACTTAATTATGGCACATTTCAAGCAAGGCTAAGATAAAATAAAATAGAACCAATACTGCCAAAATTCGGACCCCCAATTTTTTTTCTTCTCCTTTCACTTTAAAAAAAAAATTCATTTAAGGTTATTTTAAAAAGATCACTGTCACAAACCTTTCAGCATACTTTAAGAGGGATAACTAGAATTTGGGGGGGTCCGTGAATATTTTTTTAAAGAATTCATAGAGATTTTAAATTTGCTATAATTAAGAGTAAGTTTTTTCCTAAAAGTAAAACTAAAAAAGGAAAAGAAAATAGTTCAATGCAGATGTGTGTTCCTAAGGAATTTTTATTTTCCTAACAGAAGCGCATATCTTCAGATGTAAACTATAGGATGAAAAAATATTCTTAACAACTAAATGTAAACGTCTGTATGATCACGAACTATTGTCTTTTCTGTTTTTTTCACCCTAATCCTAGCACTAAGCTCTCAATTCAAATTACTAATGATAAATTCTTGTCATACTTTTTAGAGTTACTGCTAACTTTGATAAGGTAAAGTGACAGTAACAAAATTTTCTAAAGTATTTAGATTTAAAATGAGAAGACTTAACATAAAGTTTGTTATAAAAGAATTCCCCAATTTTCATTTTATCTCAATGGTTCCTTCCTGTGGCCCCTGATAAATCATATCTTTGACTTAGTTTCTGCCTTATTACAACAACAACAAAAAACAGCATATTATATTCTGCTAAGAATATTGAAAGAACAACTTGATTAAGGCTTCATAAGTTCCTAGTTGAAGCAGCAATAATAAATCAATATATGAGTGGCTTTTTTCTATATAGTGCAAATAAAACCACATATGTAAATTCAATACTTCAAGGATTCGATATTTGACCAGTGTGGCTACACTTCTCACCAGCAGAGACTATAATCCCTTTATACTCTATTTTAAAGTACTCATTAATTACTTTAGTTTCCCTTAAAAGAGCATCCTTTAAAGAAAAGAGTAAGAGATTATATCACCATTACTTATTGAAAGTATTTTTGGTTTTGTATCCAAACGGAACAAACCTTACTCCCTCCTAACTTGATTATATTTAATAAGACACACATGACCCTGAGGCTTAAAAACATGTAAATGGTTTAATATAATGCACTTCGATTTAACATCTAGAATACGGATTCTTATTTTTGTGTCATGGACCCTGTTTAGCCTACAGATGCCCTTTTCAGAATAATGCTTTTAAATTATAAAAAAAAACACAGTAATATTACTACAAAGGAATGCAATGACATTGAAATAAAAATGTGAGATATTCATGGACCCCCTAATATCTCTGTGGATTGTAGATTAAGAACCTCTGATTTAGACCACCAAATCAATTCTCTAGTCTAAGAAAATCACCAGATGATAACTGTGCTCCCTAAGCAGGAAGGGAAGAAGAATGCTTAATTCAACTCACCACAGAGGGCACCTGCTCGACCTTCCAAGGTCACCTGCCATGTGAATGAATCTCCTCGACTTCTCTCTGTTTCTAGATCCTTAGGAGATAGTGGAAAGACACACTTCCACAGTCTTAACACTCGGGGAAGATGGTGATGGATAAATGCTGAGCCTGTAATATTTTAGAATTGTCATTTGCAGTGAGTAAAACACAAAACTGTTATATTCTAAGCCACTTTTTAAATAACTACATCCATGTTAAAGTCAAGTTACTTAAAAATTAAGTAGAATACAGCCAAGATTAGAAGGAAAGCAAAAAATTGGAAAAAAATTTATAGACAGTTTCTCGGATAAGGTCTCATATCTCAAATATACAGAGAACTTTATTAAATTTATAAGAATGAGTCTTTTCCCAATTAATAAATGGTCAAAGGATAGAAACGGGCAGTTTTTCAATGAAGAAATCAAAGCTATAAGTAGTCATATGAAAAAATGTTCGAAATCATTACTGATTAGAGAAATGCAAATTAAAACAACTTTGAGATATCATCTCATCAGATTGGCTAAAATGACAAACGTTGGAGAGGACGTGGAAAAATTGGGACATGAATACAATGTTGGCGGAACTGTGAAGTGATCCAACCATTCTGGAGAACAATCTGGAATTATGCCCAAAGAGCAAAGACCCCTATTAGGTCTGTTTCCCAAGGAGATCAGGGAAAAAGGAAAAGAACCTATGTGTTCTAAAATGTTTATAGCAGCTCTTTTTGTGGTGGCAAAGAACTGGAAATTGAAGGGATGCCTATCAATTGGGAAATGGCTAAACAAGTTGTGGTATATGACTGTGAAAGAATACTACTGTGTTGTAAGAAATGATGACCTGGCTGATTTGAGAAAAACCACAGAAAAACTTGAATGCAATATCAAAGAAGGAAATGGGGAGAACCAAGAGAACATTGTATACGATAACAGCAATACTGTTTGAAGAATAACTGTGAACAATTAAGTTATTCTGAGTATTATAAATACTCAAATCAGCTACAAAGGACCTATGGAGGAAGATACTCCAGAGAAAGAACTGTTAAATTGAAGTATGCACACTATAGTTTTACACATACACACACACAAGTTGTGTCAAATGGTGGCCTTCTCTAGTGCAGGTTGGGGAGGAAGATAAGTAGAGAGTTCAGAACTTAACATGTGAAAGAAAAAATTAAATTAAATGAAAAATTAAAAAATGGAGAGGTAACAAGGTGATACAGGGCATAGAGTCCTAAACTTGAATCCAAAAAAACCTGAGTTCAAATCTAGCCTCAGGTCCTTACTAGCTGTGTGACCCTGGGAAAGTCACTTAACCCTGTCTGCCTCCGTTTCCTTTTCTGTAAAATGGAGATAAAATTAACAGCTATTTCCAAGGGTTACTGTGAGGGGTTTTGCAAGTTTTAAGATGAGACATAAATACCATTATTATTACTACTACTAAATCCTACTTCTTCTCATGCAGTTCTTAATATGAACATTTCTTTACCTTTTAAAAACACTAAATTTTGTTGTAAACATTTGAGTGAATGTACATTTTAACAGTTAACACTGGGTCTGCTTTCTGAGGACAGTAACACCTATGTTAACAACTTCGTCTATCCCAAACCTAGACATATGGTAAATCTGATGGACAAAGATTTTAGTGAAAAAGATGAATGATGCAGAATCTATGACTATTGAAAGGTTGTTTAAACACTGTTACAGCAATAAGCAGTCAGCGAGAGAAAAAAATTTTTTTTAAAAAAGTCACAGACAAAGCTAGAAGCTATGGTTTACCAAGCAATTAGGGAAAGTACAGTACTTATCCAAAAGGAAGATAAGCATTTTAAGTTTAAAATCAAGGACTGACTTAAATTATAATAAAGAGAATCTCTTCTTCCTCATCATATTTTCCCTATGTCTTCTCTTCTTTTAAGTTAAACATTCTGGATATAATGACTTGCCTGTTTCTTAATATTCTGATATAGTAGAATGTAACACTGAATTAAAAAAAAGTAATATAATCTTAGGTTGTATAGATGAAGAGTACTCTTTAAACCCAGGGAGGTGACAGTTTTGCTATATCTTGCAGTTGTGAGACCATATCTGTAGCACTATCTGCAATTCTTAGTGTTACATTTCAGAAAGGATATTGATAAAGTAGAGACCATCTAGAAGAGGGAAACTAGGATAGTCTAGGCCCTCAAGACTTTTACATATGAAGATCAGCTAAATGAAGTGGGTATGTTAACTTGGGCAAAAGGAAGACAATGGGAGGATAGGACAGCTGTCTTCAAAGGGTCCTCATATGAATGAGTGCTTATATTTGTTCTAAATGGCTGGAAAGGTTGATTTAGGAGAAGTGGGTAGGAATTACAGTAAAGATGATTTAAGCTTTAGGTAAAGAAAAAATTTCTATTGAAACTATTCACAAATAGAATGGGTTTGGGAGAAGATAGGAGTGGTAATAATGGCAGATATTTATACAGTTTTCAAGGTCTTTTACACTAGCGGTTTTTAAGCAAAGGCTAAATTACCACTTGCCAGGTATGATGTAGAAGGAATTTTTGTTCAGGTTACAGGTTAGAATAAATGACTCTGAGGTCCCTGACAAATGTGAGATTATTTGAAAACTCATTCGCACTTTTGCCTTATAGGCCTATGAGTACCATCTAGTGGTGGAATGTGGTAAATGAAGGGCTATATGGCTTTATCTAAAAATCAAGGAAAAAAATAACTTTTCCCACTTTTCAACTATTAAATTCAATCCAAAATTTATTGTGTACCCATTGTGTGCAAGATACTGCTAGGCCTTTGGAATACAAAGGCAAAAACATAATGACTGGCCCTCGAAGTGGTTCATGATCTAATGCATAAAGGAAAAACAAGGCCAAATATAACATCCGGTTAAGACAATATCCTTCTTTAACTACTTTAATAATTTAAAACATTCATGATTTCATCAGCATGGGCATTTCCTTCATCAATGTAAATCACAACTCCCCAACTTCTTAGTAGGTGGTTTCCTGAGTTTCTATCATCACTTAGTAACCAACCTTCTGGTGATTGATGTTTCTCTGGACACAGAGAGGCTGGTCTTTCCAGGACAACATTCAAAGCCTCTCTAGCCTGGAAAAAATTGCTAATAGGCTTGAATAAGCCAGGGTCATTTCCATACCATCAGTAAGTAGCACTTTAGTGAAGGGACAGAGAGTCAGATAAGGGCAGGATAAATTTTGCAGTTTAGAACTAAAAAAGGCTTAAGAAATATGGTTTCAAACTCTAAAGTTAGAGCTAAAATAATTTGCCTAAATTCAAAGAAGAATCTGAAAATAGTAAAAGAGAGAAAGAAGATGAGTATGCTAAAGAGAATTTCAGTTCTAGAAGTTCAGACTGATGTACATAAGTTAAAAATTAAAAGATTATAGTAATAAAGCATAAAAGGAAAGAGACTTCAGGAAAAAGAATTAAAAGTTGTCTTTTAAAAACATTGCTATCAGTATGAAATGAAAAACTTTTTGTGTAATCACGTTCAGGATAGTATAGTACTCTGCAGCCAGGGTCAGCACTACCTAATGTGATTTACTTTCTACATAGTCAGTAATTAAAGTACTGTTTTAATAAGCTTTTATAAAATTGATTATTTCTCATGCCTGAAAAACACTAAGCATTATATTGTCATTCACCAACTAATTGTTTAGACTTCAAGCTTCTTTTAAAATTAACCCACATAACAGATAGCAAAAAGTCATGATATTTTACAAATCTAGTTCATTACATACGAGCAAGAAGTCTTCTATGCTCTGAAGTAGGAATTTACAGTAAAACAAAACTATGATAAAACCAAATATAATTTTGAAGATATTTGCAGAGCAACATACACAGCATAACCATAAGTAAAATGAATAAATATTTGAAATTCTTTCAAGTATTTTAAACTGTGTAAAATACATAATTCTTTGAGGGTAAATCTGTGGGTTTTTAAAAAAAAAACAGCCAAAAGGTGTTTAAAGTGAAATCTACTGAAAAGGATGGTGATCAAGGTGGATAAAATAGTGAAAAAATTTCTGGCCAAAAAAAGGAAAGGAAAAGAAAAAAAAAGGACCCTGGACTACAAAATAATGTGATATTTTCTCGTATGGCTCATAATCTGACTCTGAAGACATTTTGACTGTGTTCTAAAAACATTTTGTGCCCAGGAAGCATCTTTGGAATAAAAGAAGCCTCCTAAATTAACTACTCTGAAGAACGACCCTCATTTGCCTGCTTGGATTTTGGTATTTGTTTTAAAAAATCAATTCCATTGTGGTTTATCAACATAATGCAAATACTACAGCACCATTAATTTCAACAATTCAAGGATCTATGATTTCAGTAACATGAATAGTCCCTCCACCTCTGCAGAATGCACTCCTATCTATTCAGTTTTCTGCGGCTGTGGCAGTGAAAAAAATTTCATCACCTGGAGGCTATACTTCTGGTAATGACCTTTTTCTCCTTTTTAGATAAAACACATATTTAAATTAGTTCATCATTGGCATCTTACTAGGAACCTTTCTTGCTGGGTGGCAGCTGCCAGAGATAGAATTTCTAGAGGCATGCTCTTTGAAAACACAGGTTCACTTCCATATTAAAGTAAGGCCCTAGTATAAGGTTTTAGAAGAACACAATTTAAAATGACAAGCATAAGAAATACAAAAAAACAGAAAGACAAAATAATTCAAAGAAAGCAGAACTTGAACTAAATACACATTTGTTCCAATTTATAGACATATAATTTTAAATGAAAAGCATAAAAGAACAAAGATTTGAACTGATAAAGATTTAAAAGGGAACAAAGAGAGAGTAATAGGTAGGTTACTGTTATTTTGTTAAATTATATTTTATTGGGGCAGCTAGGTGGCGCAGTGAGTAGAGCACCAGCCCTGGAGTTAGGAGGACCTGAGTTCAAGTCGGGACTCAGACACGTGACACATTCACTAGCTGTGTGACTTTGGGCAAGTCACTTAACCCTAATTTTCCTGTCTTCCCCCCTCAAAAATAAATTATATTTTATTATAAATATTTTGAAGATATGTTATATTGTTTTTCTTATAAGTTCACAATTAAATTTATTCTATCATATTATTATACAAATGCAGAATTCTTCACATTCCCATAACATAATGATGCACTCAGAAATATATAAAATTTCGCCAATTACCTAATGTCATTAAGGCAGCTATCAGCAACCATCCAGCTTGTGTTCGTTGAACTGAAAGGCGACTATTCTGAGCAGCAGAACATAACAAATCCTCTGCTAACATCACAATTATCTATTTATGATTAGAAGGAAAAAAGACCCAAAAAAAGTACATAAGCTGAACAAAGAATATTACTTTTTAAAATAACATTTCAAAATATTAAATACATATAATTCACAGGAGTTTTGCTAGAAAGCCATGCTTCTTGAAGTCTATGTCCTAAGACCATATTATATCAGCATAATCATAACCGTATCAAAAGACTGTTTCATTAGTGATGTTCTGATCTCCTTCCTGAAACATCCTTCCCATAAAATTAAACAAGTTAAATTTCTCTAGCAGAAGGAATTTTTTCAGTTAAAAATCAAATGAAAGCAGGCACTTAACTGAGTATCAAGCATACCAAATCATGAACCATCACTGCTGTTACACATGCCTAACAAAATACTATACTACTACAAAATTAATGTAATTTGTGTAATATATTAGTAACTTGGAAAGACTTTCTGAATAACTCTCTTAGTTAAAATTGTGCCAGGATGAGATCCTTTGCTATTTACAATAATTAAGCCCTCTTAGACAAGAGCTGACAGACTTGGGTGGCAAAGTCACATAATCCTGAAGTACACAGAGTATTCCTCAAAGACTTGCTTTTTTGGGAAGGTCTGGACCTATGTTTTCATTGATGATATCTTAGACAGAAAAAGGATGCTAGCTATAAATTAATTTAAATTTTCTAGGAAACTACAACAACAAAAAACCAACCCAAAAAAAAATGTTTTCTAGAAAATTAGAAGTATCTAATTTTATTTTAGACTGCACATAATCACTGTAATCAAGCCAAAAACCACACTCTGATCTTAGTTAACACTGCAGTAGTCTGCATATCTAAAGTAAAGGCATGGGAGATAAGCCTCTACTTAGAGTTTCCATATTTCATTTTCTTTAGTAAATTAGAGAAGTATTAATGAACAGATTGATGGGCTATTTCCTGAGGTGCAACTAAAATAATGAGAACAACTGACACAAGTATTTCATAGAGAGAAGTCTCATACTTTTAGTCATTTCATACATAATATTCTATCCCTAATCATATCTAAACAGTAGGAAAAATTGCAAAGGAAGAATTTTATAATCAGGTTAGTAAATTCCTTCAGTTTTTCTACTGCATTTGTTGGGGAGGAAGAAGGACCCAACTAGTAAACAAAAATTAGCCTCAGATAACTTGCTTGTTTTTAAAAGTCACTTAAGGCTAAATTGGAAACACAAATTCATGAGGCTATTTCTTAGGCAAAAAAAAAAAAACAAAACAAAAAACCAAACCAAAAAATAATTTAGGTTTGTTAAGTGAATCCCTGGTGGCAGGATTAACAATGGGAAATTATATTTCAATTTTGCCTGATATTACTAAAAAAATGGCAATAGCTAGAATTAATTCAATCTAGCTTACTTACACCAGTCATGTGGATTGCTCTCCCACAAAACCAATAGAAAATATAATGTTGTAGGGAGTAGTACTGTTGCCTGAGTTAATGACTTCTGTAGAAATAATCTTAACCAGATATTGAAAAGGAAAATTTGGTCTTTGGCAAAGTTCTTTGCTTGATATTGCTTTACTAAAGAATAAAATGATAAAGTTACTCCCCATTCTTACTCAATAATGTTGTAGGGAGCACTGAAGGGAAGGGAAAGGGAGTGGTGACTTTGCAATGTTAAATGAGTGGCATGGAGGTCTGAATAATAAAGGCTTTCATCTCTAAATAGCAGTTTCTTCCAGTTGTAATTCATCAGTTCTGACAAAGTTTTTTTAAAACTTCTTCTCTGATGCTTATGAACCCTATTTCTTTTCATTCAATTCTTTCAGGTAAAATGCTGGCATATTTTTAAAAAGCCACTTTATTAAAGCATCTATCTACTAAATATGTACTGTGTTAATAATGGCATTTATCAGTTTGAGAAAGGGTGTAATTCACAAGAACTGCATTTCCTGAGAATCACTTTTAGGTGAATGGAATTTTAAGTAAATTTTCCTGGAAGTGTACCTAACCAAACGAAGTCTTCAAAGCACAACTTTGCCATGGGATGAAGAGACTATTACTCAAAATCTGGAAGATGGAATTCTTTGAATTTGGAACCAATAGTACAACATATTTCTTTTAAAGTAACCATATTTATAGTTACAATTTTAACATTTAGCTTTAAGAATTTTTCCTCATTTTTCTCAGACAGCTACTCTCATTTAGCTGTGTAATTAGACTGTTTCAGCTTCCAAGAACATGGATTATAAAATCAAAGATTTAGAGGTAGAAGAGGTCATCTAGGCCCACCGTCACATTTGATGAGCTCTTGAAACAGCATCACTGCATATGGAAAATTCTACACTATGTAATCATTACCTTTCCTTTTCCATGTGGAATTCCTAAAGGACAATGCTTTACTGCTCCTAGCAGAGCTGCCACAGCGAAACTAAAGCCAGTCACAGCTTCTGGTGAAGATTTGAGCATAGTAAGTCGTTCAAGGCAACGGTCCAAAAGTGGAGTTAGGTAGGAAGGCAATGCTACAGCAATGCAGTGTAAACACCAAGCTGCTGCTAATCGAACTGAAATGCTAGGATGAATAATAACTGAAATGACATTGTCAAGAATCCCTGGAATAAAAGAATAAACAAATAATGAATCTTTACAGAGAGAAGGCTGATTCAGTAATCAATTAATAAATAAACATTTATTTAATGTCTACTATGTGCTAGACGCTGTGCTGAGCACTTAGTACACAAAAAGAGGCAAAAGACAGTTCCTGCCCTCAAGGAACTTAAAATCAAATGAACGCAATATGCAAACAAATATATTCAAAGCAAGCTACATATTGGATAAATAGGAAATGACTAACAGAGGAAAGGCACTGGAATTAAAAGGGGTTGAGGAAGTCTTCCTGTACAAGGTGGGATTTTAGTTGGGCCTTAAAGAAAACTGAGGAAGTCAGTAGTTGGAGCAGAGGAGGGATAGGATTCCACGCAAAGGGGACTGTCAGAGAAAATGCCCAAAGGCAAGAGATGGAATGTCTTGTTTGTGAAACAGCCAAGTGGCCAGCGTCACCATATCAAAGAGTATATGTCAGGGATTAAGGTGTAAGCACACTGGAAAGGTTGGAGGTGACTGGTTAGTAAGTACGATCTTGGAGGAAATAGGAAGCCTCTGGAGTTTACTGAATAGGGAATGACATGATCAAACATGCACTTCAGAAAAATCATTTTGGTGGCTGAATGGAGGATGGACTGGAATACGGAGAGATTTGAGGGAGGCTGACCCACTGGCAGACTACTGCAGTAATTGAGGTAAGCAGAGATCACAGAGGCCCTGCACTAGAGTGGTGGCAGTGTCAGACGAGAAAAGAGGGCTATTCCAGAGATGTTACACGGGTGAAATTGACAGACCTTGGATATGGGGGTATGAGAGACAGTGAGGAGTAGAGCTGTGTTACGTTGTGAGCCTGAGGAACAGAATGATGATGTTGCCCTCTACAGTAACAGGGAACATGTCTATGGGGGAAATCTTAGGGGAATGATAATCAGTTCATACTAAGTTTAAGATGTCTTCTGGATATTTAGATCAAGATGTCTGAAAGGTGGTTGGAGATGTGAGAAAAATAGGGGAAGTATTTAGTCACGTGGATAAAGATTATATTCTTCTAACATAGACTAGTTGTTGAGTTATCTAAAGTTCAAACCAAGAGAGGTAATTCTAAACATTGTTTCTTTTTATAAAAGATCAGTCTAAACTAGGTCAGCTCACAAAAAAGTTACATTCTTTAAACTGTGTCAATGCTCTGTTCTCTGGTCCTAGGAACTAAAACTGGTTAATAACTATTGCGGGAGGAGGGAAAGCATTCTAAGTCTTTCCTAGCCAAATTTTCTATCCATTTCAGGATACCTTTTTATTAACCATTTAATATATATCTACTTCATCAGTTTGCTTTATCTGAATAATATTAAAAAGAAATTGAAGTTTGATTTCTCCATGGGATTCACTCAAACAGATCCTATTGTTTCTGTGATCACTAATGGAGTATTTTATCTATATCAATTTTTAAAATGACTGTCATATCAGTCTTGTGTCAGTAGCCAAATAAATAATATATGTTCAACTCTAAAATAAAAGACCTAAAATCAATTATTTCACACACAATAGTAAAGCAAAAGTATTTTCAGATAGCTGCCTATAAGCCAAACGACACGAATAAGTATCAAATAATGATGCTGAATGACATTTTTCTAATAAGCTAAGCAAACATGTTGGTTTGAAAATTCCTTGAAAATTCAATGACACTATTGTGTTCTAAGAAATTATGATTATGAAGAACATTGAGAAACTAGGTAAAATCTGAATGAGCTCAAGCAGAGTAAAGCAGAACCACAAAATCAATTTACCTAATGCCCACAAGAACATAAAGGATGATTTAATATTAAAAGAATTCAGAAGCCTAATCAACACAGTAACCAATCATGACTTAACAGGCTCTCTTGGCAGAGATGGAGTATATTACAGGTAAGGAACAGGAAGGGGTAACAGGAAGAATAAGCATTTATATACAGCATATACAAGGCACTGTGCTAAGCAAATTATCACATTTGCTCTCACAATAACCTTGAGAGTTAGATGCTGTTATTACTATCATTTTACAGCTGAGGAACCTGAGGCAAACAGATTTAAGGGACTTGTCCAAGGTCACACAACTAACAAGTGTCTGAGGCTGCATATGAACTCAGATCTTCCTGACTCCAGGCCCAGCACTCTATTCACTGAGCCATCTAGCTACTGAAAGATATACATTTTCAATGTGTTTAATGGGAATGTGCGTGTAGAGACCATGTCAGAATGCATGCTGTCTTGGGGAAGGAAGGGAGAAAGAGGAGAAAAAAATTTAAAACTTATGGAAGTGAATGCTGAAAACTAAAAATAGGGGGCAGAGCCAAGATGGCAGCTGGAGAGCAGGGACTTGCTTAAGCTCTCCCCTAGGTCCCTCCAAACACCTATAAAAATGGCTCTGAACAAATTCTAGAGCTGCAGAACCCACAAAATAGCAGTAGGAAGCAGGGCTCTAGCCCAGGACAGTCTGGATGGTCGCTGGGAAGGGTCTATCGCATGGCGCTGGGAGCAGAACAGAGCAGAGCCCAGCGTGGGCCGTGCCAGGACCAACCAGACTGGGAGCCAAGCGGAACAGGTGTAGCACCCTGAATCAGTGAGCTGTGGAAGTTACCAGACTTCTCAACCCACAAACATCAAAGACAACAGAGAAGGTTAGTGGGGAAAACTTCTGGGACAGAGTGAAAGGAGTTCGTGGTAGGCCACCTCCCCAGGGGCAGCAGAGGTGGTGCAGCTCTCAGGCTGCTTCCATAGCTACAGCTGCAGTTGCTTCCAGCCCCAGGCCCACCTGGTGGGAGGAATTAAGCAGTAGATTAGAGCAGGAATGCAAAGCCTGCTTTGCCTTGCCTAGATCTAGGCAGAACCAAAGGAATGAAAAAATGGAAGACAATGTGAAATATCTCATTGGAAAAACCACTGACCTGGAGAAGAGATCCAGGAGAGATAATTTAAAAATTATTGGATTACCTGAAAGCCATGATCAAAAAAAGAGCCTAGATATCATCTTTCAAGAAATTATCAAGTAGAACTGCCCTGATATTCTAGAGCCAGAGGGTAAAATAGAAATTGGAAGAATCCACAAATTGCCTCCTCAAAAAGATCCCAAAAAGAAAACTCCTAGGAATATTGTTGCCAAATTCCAGAGCTTCCAGATCAAGGAGAAAATACTGCAAGCAGCCAGAAAGAAACAATCTGAGTATTGTGGAAACAGAATCAGAATAATACAAGATCTAGCAGCTTCTACATTAAGGGACTGAAGGGCTTAGAATATGATATTCTGGAGGTCAATGGAGCTACGATTAAAACCAAGAATCACCCACCCAGCAAAAAACTGAGTAGAATGCTCCAAGGCAAAATATGGACTTTTAATAAAATAGAGGACTTTCAAGCTTTCTCAGTGAAAAGACCAGAGCTGAATAGGAAATATGACTTTCAAACACAAGAATCAAGAGAACCATGAAAAGGTAAACAAGAAAGAGAAATCATAAGGGACTTACTAAAGTTGAACTGTTTTGTTTACATTCCTACATGGAAAGATGATGTGTGTAATGAGACCTCAGTATTAGGGTAGCTGAAGGGAATATACATATATATATATAGACGGGGCAAAGGGTGAGTTGAATATGAAGGGATGATATCTAAACAAGTAAAATCAAATTAAGGTATGAGAGAGGAATATATTGAAAGAGGGAGAAAGGGAGAGATAGAATGGGGTAAATTATCTCACATAAAAGTGGCAAGAAAAAGCAGTTCTGTTGGAAGGGAAGAGGGGGCAAGTGAGGGGGAATGAGTGAATCTTGCTCTCATTGGATTTGACTTGAGCAGGGAATAACATACACACTCAACTAGGTACCTTACCCCACAGGAAAGAAGGGGGAAGAAGATAAAAAAAGGGAGGACAACAGAAAGGAGGGCAGATAGAGGGAGGAGGTAGTCAAAAGCAAACACTTTTGAAAAGAGACAGGGTCAAAGGAGAAAACTGAATAAGGGAGGACAGAATAGGAGGGAGCAAAATATTGTTAGTCTTTCACAACATGAGTATTGTGGAAGGGTGCATAATGATACATGTGTGGCCTATGTCGAATTGCTTGCCTTCTTAGGGAGGGTGGGTGGGGAGGGAAGAGGGGAGAGAATTTGGAACTCAAAGTTTTAAAAGCAGATGCTCCAAAAAAAAAAAGTTGTTTTTGCATGCGACTGGGAAATAAGATATTCAGGAAATGGGGCATAGAAATCTATCTTGCCCTACAAAAAAGTAGTGGAAAAGGAGATGGGGGAGAGTGGGGTGACAGAAGGGAGGGCTGACTGGGGAACGGGGCAATCAGAAAACATGCCATCTTGAAGTGAGGGGAGGGTAGAAATGGGGAGAAAATTTGTAACTCAAAACCTTGTGGAAATCAATACTGAAAACTAAAAAAAATTAAACAAATAATAAAATATTAAAATTTTAAAAAAGAAAACCAATAAAAAGTTTTTTAAAAGATATGCATTTTCAGACACAGACTGATATGTTTTGCTCCCTTTTATGTATTGTTTTTCTCCCACTAGAATGTAAACTCCTTGAGGACAGGGGCTGTCTTTTTTTCTTATTTCTATATACCTGGCACTTAGCAAGGTACCATTCACATAGTACGTCCTTAATAAGTGATTTCCAGCTATCTTTACTTTTTTTTTTATAAGGAAGGGTCTTGGGGTTGGAAGAAGGTGGAAGTTATTGAAAAATAGCAATGTAAAAAAAGAAAATAAGTAAAACATTTTTAAAATAACTACATTTGTTTTGATTTATGGAACATTATATCTTAGCTGTATGTGAAATTGTAGAGAATGACTCTGGGAATACATCTGTATAAACTTTGGACTAGTCTTATTATTTCATAAGTTTAGAAAATTCCTGATGAGGAAATTCTCTCTATCAATGTGGATGGGAAACTATTCTGCAAATTATATAGTCTAATAAAGTTGCTGGAGGCACTGAGAAATTAAATCATTTGTCAAGGTCACAGAGTTAGTAGGTGTCAGTGGCAGAACTTGAACAGAGGGCTTTTAACTTTAAGGACAGCTTGCTATCCATTAAACCTGGATAAAGTCTGAGAAAAATGTGAGCTAGCTAAAAGCTCTTAAATTAAAAAGGGAAAAATCTTCCTGTATCTATAAATAAAGCATAAAATTTAAAATGTGTTTCTTTTTAAAATATCCATTGGCTATACATACTTCATTAAAACAACAGTATACTCTCTTTAAAATCAGCCAAATAAAAGAGGATCCCTTACTAGATAAGTAATATCTTTAAAGCACTTAATAGTTGTAAAAATTAAAAATTTTCAAAATGGTCTCAGAGCAAATTACTACCTGCACTTGAATCCTGTAATAAAGGTGCAGCTGTTGTACCAAGACCATATATAAGATTCCCAAGTTCTTGTAAAGCGCACACTAGCACATGCTGGCTAGCAGTGACATCTGTGGAGCCAGGCCGAGTTTCCAAATTACCTTCAGTCATTACAGCATCTGAAAAAAATGCAAATATTGCAATGCGATACACAGTTTCTCTACGATACACAATGTAGAGTATGTGGTACAGAGTAACAATGTGAAAGGAACATGTACAATTTGACTTTTTTTAGGTGGGACTCTATGAACTGTTCAAAACAGTGGTTATAATAACTGTAATTAATCTGTTCAGATTAAGCATCTCACCATCCACAATGCATAACATCATGTGAATGTGGTGTGTTTTTGCATATGTGTATATATTTTTTTCACTAACTTAGGTGCTAATACCATAAGGCAGAAATAATATCCTACAGGAGATTCTTGGTCAGTATGTTTTAAAGTAGTTGTCCTCTGAGGTCCCTTCCAATTCTGACATTCTGTTAACTGATTTCAAAAGCATATTACCTTCTCAAATTGGGCAAATATTTCTGATATAGTTATTAAATACATATGTATGTATTTAAATTGGTATTTACTTAAAAATAACTGAACTGGATGGTTAAATTTTGAATGTTACTGTACTTTGCATGCATTAGATTTTCTGAATACTGGTGTCAGCATTATAGGGCTAGATGACAATCACTTCAGAATCAATTAAAAAAAGATAATTTTATTAGTCCCATACCAACAACTTTCTTTAGTTTCCAGATGGCCTGACAAATATCCCTGGCAGCAGCAATTTGAGCTTTTTCTCCAAGAAGACTTCCTATAGTAGTTCGAAGGACAAATGAAACACAGCGACGACAAGAAATAGCATCCATCTGAGTTTGGATTGCTTTCGGGTGAGACTGTGACACAAGGCTTAGGATATGAGAGAGTAGGGTAGTAAAATTCCTTTCTAGCCAACGTCCTCCTAATGTTGAAATAAATACCACATATGCCTGAAAAAGAATGGAAGAGTACAACTGTCAAAACTAAAATATTTCCAATTAAATATTAATATTCTCCCTATCACAGAATACACTGAAAAAATTAGATTTTTTCTTTTTTGAACGCTGCAATATTTTCTCAGTGAAAGCTATAGGGCAACTAAATTAATACTAGATCAAGTCCTTTTTCATTTAAGGCTACAGCTACAATGTATGGGCATTTCAACTCTGATTTCATTTAACCTGCCCCTGTTTTATTTTGTTTCAGAGAGTGAGAAATGTTAAGGAACTATCACAGGCAGCTGTGACATAAAACATTGTCTCTGGCCTCACAACAACAGTTTCCAGCTGTCTGAGATTCTTATCATAGAATAATAAGTTTAATATAAGAAACATCTTAAGAATTATTATGCAACAAATCCATAACTCAAAGGACTTTCGGTTCTAGGGACTAGAAAGGAGTAAATGCCAACAGTGATCAAGCATTATTCTTTATTTTCATGAATTTTAATGCTTTGACTTCACCAGAGATACAAAAGGCCAATGACAACACAACAAAGAAAAGATAACATATGGAACTACTTGATAAATTTAATCACCATAAATCAATCATTCCTCTGCATATCCTTGTTTCTTACAAGTCCTCAATAGCATTCGTTTACCATTACAAATGAATTTACTATTTTAAGGAAGTCTGTGATGATAAAAATATTAATACCATTGGGTATAGGTACAATAGCAGATTTTAAATGACAAACTAGGAACAAAATGTAATGTCACTAAAGAAAGGAATTATTCTAGGGTCTTCTTGAGTTTTCTACAACATACAGATAAAGTTTTTAAAATAAGTTTTACTGATGCTTTTATTAGTTTTATACTAGTCATTTTTGGAAACTTCTTCCAAATATTCTGGGAATATTTTTTTTCTTGAAGATTTAACAGCAGTTTGAGAACCAAACACTCTTTTAGCATATATATACTAACATTTGTTTTGGAAATGAAACGATATAAAATGGCAACATAGTACTTTTGAACAATTGTTCATCTAATAACATTAGTCACCTACAATTACACCTTAAGACAGCTAAAAATATGTAAGCACACTGAAAAATATGTTTAACCATAAGAAATAAGAAAACAAGCCTTCAGAAACAAAAGAATTACTTAACTGTACCACAACAACCAAATCAGTCCTCTTCAGAGTTAGTTGGCTTTGCTTGAGCTCAAAGTGAAAATAAAGCTCTCTTGCTTATTTATAACCTAGGTCTCCAAAAATCTTAAGCAATATATGCCAAAACACCATGACTTGTGCTGGATGACCCATCATGGCACTAACTTTAGAGAAGTTTACATTTCAACATTATCCCAAACACACTGATACTATATCCTAAATAGGTGTCAGATTTAGGCCGGTGAGAATTATAGTCAGATATTTCATTTGTGATCCAAACCTGAGTAACACCAACTCGAACATCCCTACTGACTGAACTGGTTCCTTTCAACATATCTCCACTGGCTCGAAGAAATCCTGAACTCCCACGCAGAAACCCTGTTCCTAGTAATTCCATGGCTTCCTCCAGAGAAACTTTGCGAATGTTTTGCCGGGAAGCTGCTATGATAAACAAAGCCAAAAAACTCTCTAAATATAATTCATATTTAATAGAATAAAGTTAAATCCATGTTATACCTTTTAAAAAAGATATACTAATAATTGTAAAACAAACTGTGAGACTTCTAATAAATTTGAGGCATATTTTAAAAAAGTAAATCTTTGGCGTCAAAGATAAAAAATAATGATAGCTGTACTCTTCTCTGTCATACTTCTGAAAAACAAGGGAAGACGATGGACTAGAAGTAGAGAAATCAGATTCTATTATTTGCTACCAAGATTTGTAAGGTAGCCTCTATTTCTGAAAAAGAAAATCTGGAGTAAGAAACCAAATTTATAGAACTTGAAACTAAACAACATCAAAAAGTAAAACAGCAAAAAACAAGAGAACAGCCAACACACACAGCAATTCATACACAAGAAAAAGTTAGAAAAAAATCTTTTAGAATGTTATTACTCTAGCTACCCTTGTGTGAGCATTTACTACCTCATTTCTATATCCTACTATTCATTTATGGAGGACTTGGGCCTTTTATTTGAAATAATTAAGACAAGACTAGATCAAAGTATTAGGAAACATACAGTAGGAAAGCAAACTTCTACCAGAAGACTGACTCATTGACCATTTTTTCCACCTTGATCTCTGATTATACTCCCCTCTTTCAGGAACATTTATGCGCAAACTACTTACACAAGACTAAAAAAGAAGACCTCTTCAGCTCTAGAGAGGCATAGATTGAAAGGTTATTTTAAATGACATGGTCAAAACCATTTAAATAATATTCACTAAAATGGCATTGAAAAAGTGCAGCATTAGGGCACTAAGAGCGGTTTATTTAGAAGTTCCTAGCCAAAAACTAGGCAGAGAACAATGAGCAATGAAGAAAAATATCACTTGTGGATAAATGAAAAAAATTTTAAGTAATGTAAATAAGATGAATTGATTGATAAACTGATATTGATGAATACCAGAAGAGGAAAAATCAATTTTTTTTTGCCACTTGATAAAAGAACAATCATTTTCCTTAGTAAAGCTTTCATTATCCAAAATATGTGACAAGTAGGCCTTGTTAGGAAGACTGGCATTTCTCAAAGTAATTTGGGTTCTTGAAATATACTTACAGAACCCATCCGGTGCTTGTGGGGAAGCAAGAAAGGACAGAGGGGGTAGTTAAAGAAATTTTGAAGAAAATGAATGAAATGAAACCTATTTTCACACCCTCAAAATTGCTGTATGTATTCAGAAGTTTAGAAAGTTTTTAACACACATTTAATTCCATATATATTATTACAGAGAGACAAATACTACTAGCACTGAAATTTTCTTTTTGAAACCTTATTCACATTTTATAGAATGACAGAGTTCCACAGAACACAGTTTGGGCGATGCAGATTTAAGTGTCTACTTTTGGATTGGAAAAGTCATTGACACATGTTAGAAACATACGGAACTAGACAACAAAATCAGATAATGAGAAAGGACAATCAAGGCTTATTTATTTTAAAATTATTATCTGTGATTTTTGGATAGTCTTAAATTTTTTGTAGCATTTTAACAAAAATTACGGAATGAAAGTCTAAATCACTTTTATAATTTTTAAAGACATAAGATTCCCACCCTATTACCTATAGTTATCATGCAATCCTAATTTTAAAATTTTTACAAAAATCATGCTTAAGCTAATTTTACAAATAAGTTTAACCACTTAGCAAACTTAAGAAACATATCCTTTAGATCAGAGTTAAAAAACAGTATTAAGTGAAACATATTTTAAAAAATTTCTTCCTATTAACCCTCTGTTATTACATTTTTGATATACAACAAAATCTCCCTTTATGTCTTAGTGTTAGCTATATGGATCTGATAAAAACCAAACAAATATATAGGAAGCTATTAAAAATTCACAAAGGTAATTCCCAGTTCACAATGGCTAAATGATGAAAGAATATGAACAGATAATTTTTCAAAAGACAAAACATGAATTTTTAATAATTACTTGAAAAAATTCTCAATCTTACCAATAATCAAAAGAAATGCACTTTAAAAAAACCCAACCCTCAAAGATACCATTTCACATCAAATTGAATAAAATAAACAATAAAATTTACTATTAGTTATACTGTGAAGAAAACTGTTATACTCATTCATTATTTTTAGGATGGCAAAATTTTGTTGGATAACAATCTCGTGATACAAAGGAAGTTACAAAAATAATATGCTTTGACTCAATAATAACATTGTTGTGACTACACCCTAAAAGTGTTATCAAATATAAAAAAGAGCTCTCTCTTCAAAGACCTCCTTAGCATCTATAATTAACTATGTAAAAATCATATACACTTACAAAAGATTGTTTCATCTACATGTCTAAGAATAGGAGCAAAGGTTAAATAAATTGTAGTATTTCAAAGTAATGGAATAGTATAATGCCATTAATACTAAAAAGTCTGAGGAATATAAAAAATGCAAAATTAATAAAGCATAACTGTAAGAACAGAGAGCACAGTAATAATGGCCATATAAGAAAGAAAATGACTAAGAATGAATGGAGAAAGAACACCAAGGGAGACCTAGCAGGAATTAGTACACTCTGAAATAATTTTAGGTACTAAGTAACTAGTTTAACTAGTTCAAGTTAACTAGTTGACTGAGGATGAACATAAATTTTACATAAATGATTTACTAAAAATAATTTCTATACAATTTTTATGTCAGAAGACACTGTTACAGTAACTGATTTGCTAAATCTGAACTACATATATTGTAAATTATTTGCAATCTTTTCTATTCCCAGGCTAATTTCCTTTTTGCATTTTCCATGCAAATGGTATGAAAATAACACTAAGCAAAACTTCACTTTGAAGGCAAGTGTGTTATATTACAATAACAATTAAAAAAACCAAACATTACTATTTTTGGAAGTTATCTACCATTTGGAGTTAACTATCACCGCTCACTCCCATTTGCACAGATAACTGAGCAAAATGTATACTGTAGTAATTCATTATTTTTAAATGGCACCACAAAGAGTTTAAAACAAGATTGCATATCTGGTGCACATGGAACAATTCAGAAATATTCCAGCACGTTAAAAATGCTCAAGACTAATAGGGCACAGATAAAGTGCTAAAATCATTCCTTTCATTGTTTTTAACCTAAGAGTTATGAGATAGATTGAGCAATTGTCTCAGAATCAAAAGCAAAAAGTCACAGAATTAAACTGACTGCAAAAAATGATTAGAAAAGCATTATACGTATTTTACCTGTTCCTTGTTTAGACATCACGGCTCTAGCCAACACTGTGCCTAAGAGCTTTGACACTGCTATTCGGACATCATAATTGGAACCTTCAAATGACTTAAAACACAAAGTCGCAACACTGTCTATGTCTGTACTCCACATAAAGGTAGCCTCATTCTGAAGTTCAAGGAGACACTATACAGAAGGAAAAAAACAAATGAATAAGAAACATGTAATTATTTGTGAAATAAATAATGCAAAAAGTCTTAGGATCTAACAAAACCTTTTATGTCAACAGCATATAAATAATGACTACAAGGGCAACATTTTAGTATTTAATAGATATCAGAAAGACTTTAATTTATAAAATGATGCCCCTAGAGGGAGAAAAAAAAAACAACTCATGACTCAGCAAAGTGTCAAAAAGTTGCTCTTCAGAATCAATACTCTGGTAATGAACAATTATAAGTAACATAGATTTATTTCACTTTCTAAATATTCTAAACACGTTATGAAGTCACAGGTTTTAAAATGTGTCTAAAAATAAAAACCCTGATTGCTGCTTTGCTCATTAATATCACAGAACAATTCTCTAATATGTTCAAGCAGCTAAAGAGATAGAGGAAGGGTGAGGTGCATTATTTTGTAGTTACATCAAAAAAAATTTGGTTTTTAGACTCTTTACCTTTGCAGCAGCACAGCGAACTGCCATGGATCTGTCTGTCAAACATGACCTTGCAGCTTTATAAATGTCTCTGTGACAAGGGGCAGCAGCAGCTCCAAGTCCATTCAAGATATTTTGCAAACTCAGCATAATCTCATAGCGACCTTGAGACTACCAAAAAGGAAAGAAAAGGAACAATTTTTCGATGATAACAAACAATGATAGTTTGTTATATGTAAGACTTGGTTATGAGGAGACAAACTTCATATAAAATAATAAAATTATTTTGGTATTTGCTAAGAACTAAGAAAGGGCAGGCCTCAAGTTAGAAAGACTCATCTTCTTAAGTTCATATCTGGCCTCAGGCACCTAGTTATGAGACCCTGGATAAATCACTTAACCCTATCCGCCTCGGTTTTCCCATCTGTATGATGAGCTAGAGAAGGAAATGGCCAGTACCTTTGTCAAGAAAATCACAAATGGAGTCATAAAGAGTCAAACGTGACTGAAAACTACTTAACAACCACAAAAAGTAAGAACTAAGAGGTGTTTTCAACAGAATTTTTAAAAAGTAAGTAAAAGAGGCAACTAAGTGGGCATAATGGATAGAGTACTGGCCCTGGAGTCAGGAGAACCTGAAGTCAAATCTGACCTCAGACACAACCCCGACTGCCTCCAAAACAAAATCTCTTAAAATAAATTTTTAAAAAGCAACAAAATAGACAAAAGGTCTTTCTTTTGTAGAAACCTCATTAAAATACTTCAAATAGTCTGATAACTTCTGTATCATAAAAGGCCAAAATAAGCTTACTACTATTGTCCTAAGAGACAGTGGATGACAAAAGAAAAAGAAAAAAGAATGGAAAATTGCCCCAGTTATCTCTTCCATCTCTTCAAATATCAGAGGAATTTGTAGCTGATCCTAGAAGAAGAAACCACATGCACATATATGCATACACACATCCTGACTACATACTGTAAATACATACTTATGTATTTTATTATTTTGAGAATGCATAATGCTGTCAATATAGGTCTATTTTCCAGCAATGCAGAATACAACTTCTCTGTAATTTAGCTAGTGGGCTTCAAGAGTATCTTTAAATAAAAAATTCATCAACCAAAATGAAGAAACTCTGAACTTAGTCCTTGGAGAGCAGGAGTCTCTCATCAGATTTCTAACTGAAATCTTTCCACCTTGCTACATCCTACTAGAGTTTGTGCTCCATTGGCATGACCTTTGAGACGTTGCGAAATATATGTTCATGTGCCTACTACAAGCTGTGTGTATTATGTACATGACATATTTAAATATATATGTAGAAAGATTTATATAAACTGTTGTGACAAATTTTATAGCCTTTAAAGACCCGCAAAGCCTCAAAAACACTGTTTTACTATTCTTCATTTGAACTTGGGGCTTCTTACCTCTGCACTCTTCATAGCTTTAAGTATATTCCCCACTGTATCTATAAAGGTGTTACCCAATAGTCTCCCCAACTTCTTGTATAAAGAGCCCAGACACACCACAGCAGCACTGAAATAGAATAAAAATCAGATTCAAGAAATTATTACAAACATAGAAGGAAAAATCTTACAACCAAGAACTGACTGATATATCTTTTCTTAAGAGAAAAAAATAGGTTGTAATCTTTGGCGAAAATGAATTGCTATTTGATTTTGTTATGAAATCGCTTGTTAAATTGCAGCATCTGATACTTAAATAGCAACAACAAATTATATGTTCAAAGACTAGGATTAGAATCAGTCACAATTTTGGAGCTACAAGGACCCTTAGATATTATCTAGTTCAATCTTCCCATTTCACAAATGAAGAGCTCTATGATTTTTAAAAAGTATGCAACCAATTTTCAGTTACTACAAATTTCAGTTCTATGAACTTAGGTCTCTAAGGTCCCTTTCCTCTGGCATCATTATATAATAGGAAAAGCAATAGACTAGAAGTTAGGAGACCAGAATTTTAGTGCTGGCTCTGATACTACCTAACTCTATGATCTTGGGCAAGTCATAATCTCTCTGAGCCCCAGTTCATTCTGTAACAGGAGTGGATTGGGATAGATAATCTTAAAATTACCTTCTAGCTCTAAAAATTATAAAAGCCTATGTTTAATTATGTAAAACAACTTTCTAGTATACCATTTCTTAGGTAGTCAATCAAAATTGACCTTTAATGTAAACTGAAGGAAAAATAAGAAGTTGATGAGAACTTCATGTTATTCATAAAATCTGAGAGTTGTCTGGGAAACAATTCTATAATAAACTATATATTCTCCAATAACCACAAGAGCAAACAATTTAAAATAATTCTTCCACTTAAATAACAGCTCATAATCGCTCTGGTTGGGGGAACAAGGGCAGGAATCAATGGAATGGGCTCCTTCCCCAAGAAATCAGCTGAGTATTTTCAATGCTATACAGATACACCAAATCAAAATTTTATGTCATTCAAATACCGTTAGACACACTATAAGAAAATAGCTCATTTTCTGAACTTTCAAATAAAGCCAAACAAGCAACTATTTTTTTTAAAAGGGGAATGTAAATTTGAATTTGCATTTAGTTTTGAATTCATTCTTCGATCAAACAAATTTAGGCATTTCACAAAGCATGACACACACTATCACTCTGTTGTATGTTGTTTAATATTCAACTTACAGTTTTGTGGGAAGATAACTCGGAGAATCATCTTTGCTACGAATGAGTTCATTACATTTGTCAATTGTTTGATAGACAGAAAATGTATCTCCAATACTATAAAGGATAGCTAGGTTCTCAGCAAGAAGCTTCCGGGTAGGTGGCCCTGGAGAACTATTTAATAGAGATACGAGCTGTTCAATAATCCTCTTCTGTTTCTCTCTTATGTCAGCCTAGAAATGAATTTAACAAGAAACAATTCAAAGTCAACATAACAGTATGTAAACTTCTTATATTTTTCTTAATTCAGTATCTTTAACTCACTATTTTTATATTAATAGCATTTTATTTTCTCCAATTACGTGTAAAGATAGTTTTCAATATTCTTTCTTGTAAGATTTTGAGTTCCAAATTTTTCTCCCTCCCTCTGTACTTCCCCCATCCCCAAGACAGCAAGCAATATAATGCAGGTTAAACATGTACAATCACATTAAACATATTTCCACATTAGTCATGTTGTGAAAGAAGAATCAGAACAAAAGAAAAAACCTATGAGAAAGAAAAAAACAAAAAACAAAAAAGGGAAAATATCATGCTTCAATCTGCATTCAGACTCCATAGTTCTTTCTCTGGATATGAACAGCACTTTTCATCGTGAGTCTTTTGGAGTTGTCTTGGATCACTATATTGCTGACAAGAGCTAAGTCTAACATGTTGGATCACTGCACAATGTTGTTACTATGTACAATGTTTTCCTGGTTCTACTCACTTCATATATGTCTTCCCAGATTTTTCTGAAATCCCCCTGCTTATCATTTCTTATAGCACAACAGTATTCAATTACGTTCATATACCACAACTTGTTCAGTCATTCCCCAATTGGTGGGCATCCCCTCAATTTCCAATTCTTTGCCACCACAAAAACAGCTGCTATAAATATTTTTGTACATGTGGGTGCTTTTCTCTTTTTTATGATCTCTTTGGGATATAGACCTAGTAATGGTATTGCTGGATCAAAGAGTATGCATAGTTTTATAGCTCTTTGGGCATAGTTTCAAGTTGCTCTCCAGAATGGTTGGATCAGTTCACAACTCCACCAACAATTATGCCCATACTCTTAAGAGATTCTCTCCCCAATTTCCCACATATACCCATAAGCATTTTCTGATACATTAGTTGACCATCACTCTTTGTAATCTGGTAATACATTGACTAAGGACCCCATTTTTGCTGAACAAGTCATTTTAAAGTTTGAGACGTACCACATATTCTTACTAGAATAATTTATTTACCATGAAGTCTATGTCTACTTTTTTCTTCCTTTGCTTATACCTGTGATATCAAAAATACTATCAGTAGGGAAGGTCCTGTGTAGTTGCCTAAAGTATAACTTCAAGGACACCAAAAGAAAGCTCACTACTTGCTAAGTGGAAGCTTGAAATTCTACAATTATATATTTATTCCTTTGGTTAAGGTATTTTATCTCTGGTCAAAATGTAGTAGTAGTTATAATAGTTAGTTACAACAGCTGAAGTCTCAGCAATCACTTATATCTTAATGTGAATTAACTTATTAGGTCCTTCCTAAGAAAAGAATTTGTTAAGGAGATTGGAGAGAAAAAACAGGGGGCAAAAAAGATAGTAGCAAAGGGCAAAAGGACAAAAAAGAGGAAGATTGAGGCATAAGACTATTTCTACCTGTTGTAGATTCTCAATAAGGCTGAAAACAGTCTTCAGCAATCAGTTTGACTTCCTAACCATTTATTTTAGGAAATAATTTTGGTTATTTAGTTAGTTCAGTTCACATCTTTTGCATACTTTCTGTAATCTTATTCCTCTTATGTTCTTTTGTGTTCAATATAAAAAAGCAGAGATTCCATATATACCTTAATATAATAAAGAGACTGCGGCATAAAGTTGTGAAATGGTCCACCATTCTGGAAAGTAATTTGGATATATGCAAAAAGTCACTAAATTGTGACACAGAAATACTATTACCTAGGCATATACACCAAAGAGATCAAAGAGGGGAAAGAGGGGAAAAAAAGAAAGAACTTACATGTACAAAAATGTTTATAGCAGTACTTTTTGTTGTGGCATAGAACTAGAAACTAGGGAAACTACTTATCAACTGGGAAATACATAAACTGTGGTATGTCAACGTAATGAAATATTACTCTGCCATACAAAATTATGAGAGGCACAGGAAGCTTGGAAGGACTTGTATGTACTTATGAAGAACGAAGCAAGTAGAATCAGGAGAATAATTTATATGATGACTATACCAATATAAAGGAAAACATTGGTCAGACTTAAAAACTCTGATCTGAACATCTCAGTGATGCAGAGACCAATCCTGACTGGAAAAATCATCACGATTCCCATCTTTTGGTAGAGAAGTGATGGACTAGACATGCAAAATATGAGATAAAAGACATGTGTTTTTTTAGACAAGGCCAATGTGAGAATCTGTTTAGTGAGATTATACTTACCTGGTCCAGGGGAAGGAGAGGGGGAGGTTGTTTAGTAGAGGGAGGAAAGTTGGGTGGGAGGAAGAAAAGTAAGTCAATAAAGCATTAAAAAATAAACCAAAAGAGAGATGAAGGAAGATCAGAAGAGACTGGGAGGAAGTGAAGGGGGAAGGAGGGTAGAGGGAAGCAATAAGCATCAATATGGTGCTCAGCAGGTGTGGACGGTTGTGTCAAGCACTTGACAAATATTATCTCATTTGATCCTCACAATAATCCTGCAAGGTAAGTGCTATTATAATTCCTATTTTTCAATTGAGGAAACTAAGGCAAACAGGATAAGGGATTTTCCCAAGGTTATACAGCTGGGGAGTCTGAGGCTGGATCTGAACTCAGATCTTCAGCCCTAGAGCTCTAGCCCTTTCACCTAGCTGCCTCTAGTAAAAGAAACTACGATGTTAAGATTTACCCCCAAAACACCCAAGCTGAAATTCAGGGTGACAAATGCAGTCTTTTTTATGTTCTTCTTTTTAAAGGAAAATGTTCATGTCTGTCAAATTCATAATAATAAAAAGGAAAATTAAAAAAACTATAGACTAATATTATTAATGAATACCAACATTAAAAATACTAATAATACTTACAAGTAATATATAGCAGTATATCAAAAAAGATTTCCATTGTGCAAGTATGATTTATGAATGGAATGCAATAGGATAGGTTTAATATTAGGAAAAACAATTAATATAGTAAGTCTTACTGACAAGAGAAAAAATAAAGGCACAATTACATTATTTTACGCTGAGAAAGCCTTTAATAAAACATAAAGCTCTTACTTAAATGCCAAAAATATTTTATAATATACAAAAATAAGAAAGAAATACTAGAAGTGTTCCTATTAAAGTGTTCCTATTTTAGGAAATAATTTTGGTTATTTAGTTAGTTCAGTTCACATCTTTTGCATACTTTCTGTAATCTTATTCCTCTTATGTTCTTTTGTGTTCAATATAAAAAAGCAAAGATTCCATATATACCTTAATATAATAAAGAGACTGCAGCATAAAGTTGTGAATTAAAATATTATTAAAATATTCCGCACTATGCATTTACCAAAGTGTCTTTGTAAAAAGACTTCTGGGGCAATATAAGAGATACAAGTCATAAATGATATCAAATTTTTTTGATCAAATTTTAAAAATCTGGTTTATTCCTTTCTATATTTTTATATGACAAACCATCTACTAATTATAATATAAACATGAATTTCTTTTCATGGCAGAAAAATATGACTATGTCATCGCAAAGAGTTTTAATAGAGCCTATCTTCTTAAAAGTACTATAAGACATATTCAGAGCCATAACCACTCAGAGAAATATGTAGTTGGATGATGCCCTGGCACCACTAGGAAGCCATTCCTTTTCCAGTCAGCCCACTAGATACTTATATTATTAAAATAAAAATCCTAACAAGTGGCCTTGTTTATAAGTTTACATGACCATGAGTTAACGGTACGAAAATCAAGAAAGGACTAGCTAGAAAAATCAAAAAAAATTAACTATTTTCTTAATTTTTACATACCCTGTTGGTTGCTAGTAAAAGCTTCTCTAAAAACTTCAACCATTCAAAAACAAACTCTGCCTTCTGAACTTCTCCAAGTTGATTACATGCTTCTTCATTCAGTAATAAGCTGTGAGCCAGTTCCATTCCTTGCAATTAATCTCCTCCTTTATAAATCACAGTTGAAAACTTGTAGAGTGATAGGCAGGATTTTTCTCATTAAAATTCAATTAGCAGATTTAAATGCAAGTATCTGTAGTAAAAGAAAATAATGCATTTTAACGGGGGAAGAAAGCATAACTTAGGTTTATGTGAATAATGAACATTTTTAAGAGGGCAGAAAGTTTAATGTACATAACTTTTAAAGTGGAAACCCAAAATTGTGAAAATTTAATTTATGATTGTTAATAACTGATCAATCAATAAACATTTAGTAAATGCCTACTATGTACCAGGCACTGTGCTAACTGCTGAAGATACAGAGGCAAAAAGATGGTCTCTATCTTTAAGAAGCTCAAAATACAATAGGAGAAAACAAATATATACATGCAAGCTATATATGTGAAAAACAGGAAAAAATTAGCTATGTCTGAGAAAATCTTAAGAACTACCAGAACATGACAAAACTGGGTCCAAAACAAGTTACCTTTCTAGAGGTTATCATGCCTGCTGAAGAGACATTTTTCCCTTCTGCAACAGTCATACTATGGTGTAAAATGATCTATCAAGCAGTAAAATGGGTAATACAATGCAATAATAAATAATTTAGTACAAAGTTTGACATCACAGGCATGGCAGAAAATTATCTTGAATATCATAAATATATATTCTGTATATAACTCATTTGCAGAGGAGTAATTAATCACTAATCACTGATACACTATATGCAACACATAAATATATTGAAAGCTTATATATACCTATATAAGTACTAACAATGTTTTCAAAAATAAGTCATACAATTTTACAAATGAAGATGAACCTGCTCTTAGAAATCACTGTTTACTTCAAATCTTATTTCTGAAAAGATATATATACATACAACTAATATATATATATACGCATATATACTTATATACAGTATGTATATGTGTGCGTACACACACACAGAGGAAAGAGAAAGACAGAGAGACAGAGTCAATGCCACCCATTTTATTTTTAATATAACCTTGACTTGTACATAAACATTCATGAGGCATCAAGCATTCATACGGAATACTAGAGAAATAGTTTCACCTTTGCTATTTGGGAGCAAAAGGTTTCTTGAATTCTGCTGTTTAGTTACACATATCTCTGCCTAGAACCCTTACATTCTCATCTAATGCATAATTTCTGTTCCTCATAAATGGCTATGCAAAAACTTCTGTAAAAAAGCTTCAGCTTTTGCCTATTTCAAAGACCCCAGTCTTGGGGTTTGTATCTACAAACCACCATAATCCTGTGTTATTTGAAAAAAGTCAATATACTGAAATGTCCAATGGAAAAATAAGTACAATTTCTAATATATAAAGAATTATGATAGGATTGAAGAGAGGCATTTCTCTTTTTTTGTTATTTGTTAACTTAGATATTTTGTTTTAATAAACACACACTTGATACAATACCAAAACAAACCCACTTACAAAGTACATTCTTCCAAATGTTTCTTTACCAACTGTTAAGAGAAAGTATGGATACTTTACATATGACAGTACAGTACTAACACTGAATACTATATCTGATCAGATGCATTGCCTCCTTTATTTGCTTTGTTTATACTGTTGTAGTCATCGCCTTTTGAGTTCGGCTTTCTTCACTTTGAATCCTTTCCTCTATGTCTTCTCCAGTAGTTTAAGTACTTAGGTTCAGGGCATACTAGATTATTATGTACATTTGTTTCTAAGTTTTGATTTCACCCATCTGCTTTTCAACTTTTAATCTAGTACCTCCATAATGCTTCATTAGACCTTAGAGGGCAACCCTGGGATCTTGAAGATTAGGTCAGCAGAGTGCAATCCATGGAAGGTTCTATCACATTGGAAATACTTTTATGGCACTTTTAAGAAACCAAGTCTAACCCCCCTCCAAAAAAAAAAAACAACAAACCAACAAAAAGAAACCGAGTCTATTTTCTTAGAATCTACCTGATGATTTTTTTTTGGCCATGGCATGAAACAAAGTCCTGTGTAGCTACCCTCTACATCAGGAGTGACAGTGGCAAAGTGGCAGAAAGGGAGCAACGGATGCTGAGAATTACAATTTTCAGACTGACTAAAAATTTCAATTTGATTATTGGTACTCTAACGTGAGATACCTGTCCAATGACCAATGAGTGGACATATTGCTAGATGTGCTGAACCATATGAACACTGACACTCTTCCTATAAAGGAAACTGGAAGAAGGAAGTTGCAGCTAAATGGGAAGAGGATTCACAGGAGGAACTGGCAGAGTAGGTTGTATTATATCATATGCCCAGAGGCTACGAGAAATATTATTTGATAGGAAATTTGGATACTATGTATTTCCATACTACTGACAAACATTTGTAAAAAGATCCTCATGACAACATGATGATCTTTGCATGCTGATGACTGCAGCTTATCCATGGTAGAAAAAGCACACTAAAGATGGGAAAAGAAGCCAGACTGGGAAACATATATTAAGGAGATCAACACAGTGCTGGAGCAACTGCAAGAGCATTAAGACACCAATACAAAAGGTACTGAAGAAGATAATAATAGCATGGAAAGAGATATCGGACATTAATGTTAAAGAAAGGGTAAAAGGAAACATCTCTATGAAAGTCATCTACGCAGGAATCAAGGGCATCCTCAATGAAGACATGAGTAGGAAATAAGGAGGCTTTTGACAAGTGATATTCAATAATGGACAAAAATTTCATCACATCATAAATAACTGAAGGGATAAGGTTAACCATAAGGATAGGGACAGATTGTACTTATCATTTCATTAGTATAAGAAGCTCCCCACTGAAGAAATTCTCTTTACCAACCCAAGTTGGCTCCTTCTCTGTAACTTAAAAGTCTGAGAGTTACCTAGAGTCCTGAGAGGTTAAGTGATTTGCCCAGGGTCACAGAATATATATCAGAGGCAAAACTTAAAGCCAGTCTTTTTAGTTTTGATTACAGCACATTACTTTTAAATAAATGAAAGTTGGAGAAAATGAATATACCACCATGCCTACTGTTTGTTCATTACTAAAAAGCATTTAATTTGGTAGAAGAAAATCCTGCCTTACAGGCTCTTTTATAGCAAACTATCTTTCATCAATACATTAAGATCATTCAGGATTCTTTGGAAGATACAACAACTAGAATAACCCTATTAGATGACCTTCTGAAAATAAACATCAAGTAAAGCATAAAAGAGGGAGATATTTGCCCACCAATGGTATTAACCAGAGTATGGGTCAATGAGGGATTCTCTATAAATAGGGAGGTTCTTCAAATGTTCAACATCACGAACATTGTGTTGATTGTATCAATCCCCAAGATATTGCACAGCCTCTTGAAAGAAATCTGTAATAATTCAAAGGAGTTTAGCCTTTCCATCTACACAGGAAAGACTAGTGGATGAAGAATATCTATTGTTCAAATTTCAACACGCATTTGGATGGTCACCCTATTTGTCTGACAGTATGTGTATCTGGAACAGGCAGTACAATAGCCCAAGACAATGAGCTGGGCTAAGAGTTGAAAAGGAGGAGGAAAACTGAGTTGCTTTGGGGAAACTGTAAAGCCCATTTATTAACCCCCAAACTTCCTTGAAAGCAAAGGCCAATCTTTTCAATGGTAACAATGTATACTGGTATTGCTACATAGCAACAAAATATTGAACAACATTGCCTTTGAAGAACTAAAAGTACTGCACAGAGGGCGATGGAGAAGTTCCTGATGGGTGTTATCAATGAGGAACCCATAATAAAACAAGTCCCACAAGATAAGCAAGCATAGGAATGCTGCAATCTGTATCATTAGAAAGGATTCCCAAATTCATGAGATCACAAAGCCATTTGCGTATCTGAGAATATCTTTACAACTTTGCTATGGTAAGATGATCCTGAGTTCCCAAAGGCCATGTCAATGAAGCACAAGTCTGAGAGGTCCCACACCAAGCTGAATATAGTCCTAAACATACAGTGAATTTCTTTGTGAAGACTAATCTAGCTAATCCAGAAAGGCTCATCACCAGTAGGCTGGCTATTTGGATGATGAATTCTTTGACTATGGCAAACAACAAAATAAAGAAAAATACAAAATGACCTCAGTGGTGGAGTGGTTGAAAACAGAGCAAAGAAGCTAAGAATCACAGAGATTTTAGACTACCTGTAAATGTTAATTTAGCTATATGAGATCCTTTCCCATTGCCCAACCAGTAAAGATACTACTGAAAGAATTCAATGGTATCAATCTTACATGTTAGCTATAATTTAAATCAGGGGAAAAAGGAAGAAATAGTGAAATCAAAGGATGGCTCACATGTTCCAGGAAAGGCAAATAAAGGTATTGATAGAATTGGCTTCACTGTAGTACCCCCAAAGACAATAACATAATTTCAAGAGACATCTGATGATCTCACATTGAAACATTTATAAGTATTTGCAAAATGTCCACTTCAAAAATAGTTGCTTAGTTTATAAGCCAATGTCTATTGCAGAAGATGAAATAGAAAAATTATAATAAGAAAGTGACAAGACCATCCAAACTAAAGAAAACTAGACTCTGACATTTAGCAACTTCCATTTAAAGATGGAAAGGTGAAGATAGCCAAAAATATATTGGCAAACATAGCTCGGGAACAAGAAAGGGAGGTTAAAGATTTGTGGATTACAATGACGCTTCATGCTCATTTATCATCATATGGTGAGCACCAGAGAACATTTCAAAAATGAAATTTATTATATTTTAAACAAACAGAAAATAATTCATTCAGTAATTCCTGAATTAGCTGCCTGTGGGTTACAGTGAAGATCAAATTTAGTATAAAGCTGAAATAAAAATTAGAAAAATATATGGCATGCAATTAAAATGACTAAAATCTGACCCAATCAAACAAGTTATTGAAGATGAAAAACGAGATACGGATGGGAAAAGAGCACAACAACAATTTCAGACAGAAATTTAACCAATGTAAATCAACTACCATAACAAGGAATCCAAGAGCCTCCAAAGTGCCTTGGTCAGCAAACACTTATGAAGAGATATGGTAAGCAAGGGCAATACCAGTTTAAAATATAAATTCTTTATAGAATCTAATGAAAGAAAGATTAAAAGCAACTGCCTTATAAAACAGAAGAGAAGCAATAGACCATAAAACTAGTTTTAAGAAAGCTTGGTGAGACAATTCCAAAGGACTCATGATGAAAAAAGCTATCTACCTCCAGAGAGAGAATGGATGATCTCAGAATGTAGACTGAAGCATACTTTTTTTAATCTATTTTTACTGAATTATTTTAGTTGTGTTTTCTTTTGTAACATGGCTAATATGAAAATGTTTGCATGACTTCACATGTATAATCAATACAAAATTGCTTGTTTTTCAAGGAGAGGTGAGGAGAGGGAAGGAGGGGCAGAATTTGGAACTCAAAGTTTTAAAATAAACTGAATTTTTTTACAAGTAATTGGAAAATATTTAACAAAATAAAAATAATTTTTAAAAAAAGAAAGCTTGGTGAATCACCCAATAAGGCAAAGTCATGTCATCAAGGGTATTTAAGAACGAAATTGGAAAGAGAATAGGTGAGGTTAGAGGAAAAGGAGGGCTAAGGAATAGGGTTTGTGCCTTCTGTTCCTCCCCAACTAAAAAATAAAAAAGAACAGAAGGCCAGAAGAAATCAGACATATAAGGTAACTTTGAAAGTTACATGCTAAATTTATTATATACTTTAAAAGAAAAGTAAGCTCTTCATTGGTGATATAGAATTCAATTAGAAACAGGGCAACTAAACCATATATAAGGATACATGCAGGCCAAACAGAGACTTCTAGTTACATCTTAGTTTGGCTGGGGACTGTTGGACACCTCTGCTCCACATGTAAATATTCACAATTTCACATATAATCCTTTCCCTCTGTCTCCAATGTACGTGGAAATGCTTATTTTATTTCATATTTGTCAAGTTCAGAATTTTTCTTTTTTTCTAATTAAAGGGGCCATCCCTTGACTCACTTCTTAAAGAGGCCTATTCACTGAATAAGCATTGCCTCACTCTAAGTGAGTACATGAAAAGGACTTAACCTAAAAGAGCCAGGGCCTCCCACTGCATCCTGTGCCATCTCCAGGCGTCCTGGTGACTATCAGACCACTGGACTCAGATGGCTGTGGAGGAGAAAGTGAGGCTGGTGACCTTGCACAGACTGTCCTCACTCAAATCAAAGGGAGCTGCAAGTCATGGCATCATTTCCCTGATGTCATGGTCCTCCTCGAAAGCGAAGGATAAACTCAACAACAACCAAGAAGCACTGCACTATAGCACATGGCAGCCTGACACAGCAGATAGAGCTCTAGCCTGGGAGGCACATAATATGGGCTGGTCCTTGCTCTGCTACAACATAGAGTGTATTTTCAAGATTTCACTATAGTGCATCAGTTTCCTCATCTGTAAAATGAAGGGGCTGGACTAAGGCATCAAGAATATCCCTTCTATATGTAAACCCCATAGTCAACTTAAGTATGTTAGGTGACCATAAAAATCCGTCTACAATTACACTGTCTCATTATCAATTCACAGATGAGCACTTAGTGTCTAGTTTTCTTTCTTTGTTGTGGAATTACAAACACTAAGCTTGACCCTAGAGGAGAGATGAGAAAATGCACCTTCCTCTTTTCTTTGGAGAGGTGGAAGACTATGGGTGTGAAGTATTTCACATACTATTGGACTTAAATAATAAGTTGGTTAACTTTGCTGCGGTGCTTTTATGGATCCCCTTTCTTGTTTCTTCTTTGTTAAAAAAAAACTGCTTCCTAGTTAGGGCAAGGTTAAATGAAGGTGATGAAAAACTAAAGATATCAAAAAAGATATCAAAAAAAAAAGGAAAAAAAGAAAAAAATCAGCAAGATGTTTATAATAAACTTTTTTTTTTCATCATCAGGGAAAGTAGAGCAGACATACTTGCAGGCTAAAAATAATTCCAGATGTGATTATAAAGTACAAATGGCTTTAAAGAGAACAAGAGAGCAGCTGAATTAGACCAAATGTACACAAGAAGATACATGCTGGAGATAACAATTGTGAAGGGTTTGAGGGATCTAAACACAAAACATCTGAAAGAGCAGAAAGATACCAAAGGCATAGAAAAAAATCTTGGACTTTCTTAATACTAAAAAACATGAACAGTGAGAATAACAACACCTACAGATTTACATGCCTATTTTCCTATTCATACAAAATTTTGCTAAGAATCATCTACACACCACTGTGAGAATCCTTGAGGGAAGTATTAGTAGAAAACAGGCAGGCTTTAGCAAGTAACATTCCACAGATGACCACATTTTTGACATTACACAACTGACTGAAAGATGGACAGAATGTGAGATCTCACTAGGCATGTTGTTTATTGTCTGTAAAAGGCATTTGATTTAATAGAATCAAATGCTGTCTCGAAGGCCCTCTTTCATAAGTTATTTTCCCCTCCATACACCAAAATTATTCAAGATTCCTTAAAAAGATACAATAAAGACCTAGTTTAAAGACCTACTGATCATTAGTTTCAAAAGAAAGTGGGGTGTATTCACCAAAGGTTTTTGCCAATTTTGTAGAGGAGGATCCAATAGAAAGTCCAGGGAGAAATTCCTATGTTTGATGAGTTTCTTCAGATTCTCCAATTTGTGGATGACACCATGCTGGTTGCATCAAACCTTGGAACATTCAGGATCTCCTAGATAAGATCCAAAACCATTAAAAAAAATGGTGTAACCTCCCTGCCATAATTTTTATTTGACTTTTAAAAAATTTAGTCTGAAATTAGACCAATTAGATATTCATTTAAGTTAAGCAGCCCTTTAAAAATAAAATGCAAATACTTTTGGATGAAGATTCTTCAAACTAACAAACCTTCAGTATTAAAAGGCTTAATTAGGTTTCAGGGTGGGTGAGTTGTGGTCCCAGTGGAATAGTAGTAACACTGAATGAGTCAGAGAAACAGAAGGGACACTGAATGAGTCAGAGGAAGAAGCATATGGATACTGGGTACGTAGGGGCTTGGGCTGGACAGAGTATGAGGCAAGAAGCTGGATGAAAGAGAGGTAAGGGGATGTCAGGAGACAAACTTTTATATTTCTCAAAATTCTCTTTAAGCTTTGCTCCATATTCAGGAAAGGAGAAGAAGCCCTGAGTTGGGAAGACCTTAGTTACTGTTCAATCTAACTTTCTACAAAAAAGGGGAATCTACTTTACGATATCCCAGAATGGTTATCCAGTTTACTTAAAAATTCTAGTAAAGTCAGTACCTTGCCATTTCTGAAAAGAATTAGTTGTTAGAAAATTCCTTACTAGACTGAGATAAACTCTTATTTTCAATTAATTTTCACCCTATTTCCGATGTCTGCAGCCACAAAGAATAAATCTAAGCACTCTTACACGTGACTCTTATATGTCCTTTAAATGTTTAGTATGGAATAGAGTCAGAACTGGAAGAGAATTTGCAAAGTAACTAGCCGAACTGAGTCATTTTATACATGTGGAAACTGAGGTTCAGAGAAGTGAAGTCATCTACCCAAGGTCATGGAGCAGGTAAGGTTTGGTCCAGCAGCATTAAAACTCAGGTAGTTTTCTAATATACCAAGCTACCTCTCAGGCATTTTCTCACCTATCTCTCCTCTTTTCCAGCTAAATATACTCGATTCCTTCAAACACTCCTTAACTAAAATTATTTAAAAGAAGACCATGCATCTTCCACCTCCTGCTGTGCCTGTTGCCTGAAGGAAGGCTGCTAGAGGCCAGAGGAGCAACCTGTGCTGTGGAAGGCAACTTCCATCTCCTGTCTCCAGACCCATTTCCCAACCAGGATGTGGAGAACCTCTCATGCAAAAAGTAACCTTCCCTTTGACCTCAGGCCTTCCATCTCCTGCTGTGCCTATTCCTTGAGAAAAGAGGCAAAAGAAAGTCAGTGGAGAATAGGACTTCAATCTCCTGCTGCACAGTTCCCTGTCTAAACAACCGACAGAAGAAAGAGGAATAGTGAAATGAGGCCTCTCATCTGACCACTACCTTCCATCTATTGCCCTATTTTTCTCCAGTCCAATCTCCATACTCCTCTGAGAGGAGTGACACATTCCACTAAATGATGAACATTCTCACACCCTATACATTCCAGAGATCATAAACCCCAGTAGGTCATCATCTAAATCCCATTCCCTAACCCTACTACTCAATTCCTTATTCCCATCTTCCTCAATTCTCCTAATCCCAAAGTTCTAACCAAATACCACTCTCCCCTTCCACTGTGACCTCTGAAATCTCTGTTCCATAAGCAGCAAACTTACCTTCATCCAAAATATATTACTCTTCCAACTTCTAGCTATTACTGAAACCTGGCCCCCTTTTGGCTAGCTACCCTTTCCAGTACTGACTGCACTCATTCATCTAGGCTCAACAGTCAAGACAGGGGAGTTGAGGCCATTCACTGTGAGCTCCTTCTTCTCCCCTCTTCCTGATTTCCTATTACTCAGATGCCTTCAGTCACTATCTCCTCCTTCAACCCCCATCTTATATGACAAAGTGTCCAAGACTAATTTCTCTATTTGTTCAAACAATCTCATTTCATCCCATCTCCTCCAATAGACTGCCTCCTCTGTCATCCTCACTCTTATCATTTTATTTTTAATTTTTCCATGTCTGCTGGTTCTTTCCTTAATGCCTACAAACATTACCCATGTTTCCCTCCCCTCAAAAAACCCCTCACTTGATCTTTCCATCCCTGCTAACTGTAATCCTAAAATCTCTTCTGCCTTTTGTGGCTAAATTCCTTACAAAGGCCATCTACAATAGGTGCCTCCACTTTTCCTATTCCTCTCATTTTCTTCTTAACTCCTTACAATCTGGCTCCCTACTAAACTGCTCTTTCCAAAGTTACCAATGATCTCCTAATCACCAAATCCAATGGACGTTTCTCAATCCTCATTCTCTGCCACTTCTCTGCAGCATCTGACCCTGTGGATCACCATCTTCTCTTTATCTTTTCTCTAAGTTTTGAAGATAGCACCATCTTCTGGTTCTCGGTCTCCTTTGCCAGATCCATCCAGATCATGCCTTCTAATCATGGCAGTCCCACAAGGTTCTATACTCTACCTTTTTCTCTTCTTCCTCTATACTTCTTCACTTGGTAATCTCAACAGCTCCTATGGTTTAATTATCATCTCTATGCTGATGGTCCTCAAATCTACCTGGTGGATCTGCCTGCTTCAAGATTCTCTCCATTCCAGCAGTGAACCGATCCAACCATTCTGGAGAGGAATTTGGAACTATGCCCAAAGGATTACAAAACTGTGCATACCCTTTAACCTAGCAATAGCACTTCTACGGCTGCATCCCAAAGAAATCATAAAAATGGGGAAAGGGGGTACAGAGTCAAGATGGCAGCTGGAAAGCAGGGACTTGCTTTAGCTCTCCCCCAAATCCCTCCAAACACCTTCAAAAAAATGGCTCTGAACAAATTCTAGAGCTGCAGAACCCAGGAAATAGCAGAGGGAAATAGGTATCCAGCCCAGGAGAGCCTGGATGGTCGCTGGGAAGGGTCTATGTCACAGTGCTGGGAGTGGAGCGCAGCCCATCGTGGGCCATGCCAGGACAAACCAGACCAGTAGTCAGCTGGCCGGAACAGGCCTTAGGGCCATGAATCATTGAACTATGGCAATTACCAGACTTCTCAATCCACAAAGGCCAAAGAGCAGGTTAGTGGAAAACGGCAGGATAAAGGTGAGAGTAGTCCAGCCCCATCCCTGGGGGTGGCAGAGGTGGTGCAGGAGTGGTGGTGGCACCAGCTGGAAGCTCCTGAGGATGCTTCCAGAGCTCTAGTATCAGCTGCTTCCTGAGTCCCTGGCTCACACGGTGGGAAGAATCTAACAGCAGATCAGAGCTGGAATGCAAGAAGCACTTTGTGGGCACAGAAGCAGGTTCACTTGATGTACCTTGCTTGGATATGGATTATGGTCCTGGTTGGCGGCTCTTGGGGGAGGAAGAGCGCTGCTGTGACAGAGCCTGTGGTGATGGTGGAGTAGAAGTAGCTCTGAAAACAGTAGTGCTTGGACCCTAAAGCTTGGGACAAAGTACTCTCTACTCTACAAGCAGTCATACCCTGACGAAAAGCTCAAGGGTCAAGTAGTTGGCTGGGAACATGAACAGGCAGTGAAAATAAACTCAGACTCAAACTCAAGACTCAAACTCAAACTCTAGATTCCTTTTTTGGTGACAAAGAAGATCAAAATATATAGCCAGAAGAAGTCAACAAAGTCAAAAAGCCTACATCAAAAGCCTCTAAGAAAAATATGAATTGGTCTCAGGCCATGGAAGAGCTCAAAAACGATATGGAAAAGCAAGTAAGAGAAGTAGAGGAAAACTTGGGAAGAGAAATGAGAGTGATGCAAGAAAACCATGAAAAACAAGTCAATGACTTGCTAAAGGAGAATAGAAGAAAGAAAATAACACCTTAAAGAATAGACTAACTCAAATGACAAAAGAGCTCCAAAAAGTCAATGAGAAGAAGAATGCCTTGAAAGGCAGAATTAGCCAAATGGAAAAGGAGGTCCAAAAGACCACTGAAGAAAATACTACCTTAAAAATTAGATTGGAGCAAGCGGAAGCTCATGACTTCATGAGACATCAAGATATTATAAAACAGAACCAAAGGAATGAAAAAATAGAAGACAATGTGAAATATCTCATTGGAAAAACCACTGACCTGCAAAATAGATCCAGGAGAGATAATTTTAAAATTATTAGACTACCTGAAAGCCATGATCAAAAAAAGAGCCTAGACATCATCTTCCAAGAAATCATCAAGGAAAACTGCCCTGATATTCTAGAACCAGAGAGTAAAATAGAAATTGAAAGAATCCACAAATTGCCTCCTGACAAAAATCCCAAAAAGAAAACTCCTAGGAATATTGTTGCCAAATTCCAAAGTGTCCAGGTCAAGGAGAAAATACTGCAAGCAGCCAGAAAGAAACAATTCGAATATTTGTGGAAACACAAGATCTAGCTGCTTCTACGTTAAGGGATCAAAGAGCTTGGAATATGATATTCTGGAGGTCAATGGAGCTACGATTAAAACCAAGAATCACCTACCCAGCAAAAAACTGAGTAGAATGCTCCAAGGCAAAATGTGGACTTTCAATAAAACAGAGGACTTTCAAGGCTTCTCAATGAAAAGACCAGAGCTGAATAGAAAATCTGATTTTCAAATACAAGAATCAAGAGAAGTATGAAAAGGTAAACAAGAAAGAGAAATCATAAGGGACTTACTAAAGTTGAACTGTTTTGTTTACATTCTTACATGGAAAGATGATGTGTGTAATTTGTGAGACCTTTCTCAGTATTAGGATAGTTGAAGGGGATATACATATATATAGACAGAGAGCACAGGATGAATTGAATATGAAGGGATGATACCTAAAAAAATAAAATCAAATTAAAGGATGAGAAAGGAATATATTGAAAGAGTGAGAAAGGGAGAGATAGAATGGGGTAAATTATCTCACATAAAAGTGGCAAGAAAAAGCAGTTCTGTTGGAAGGGAAGAGGGGGCAGGTGAGGGGGAATGAGTGAATCTTGCTCTCCTAGGATTTGACTTGAGGGAATAGCATACATACTCAATTGGGTATCTTACTCCACAAGCAAGTAAGGGCGAGGGGATAAAAAAGGGGGGATGACAGAAGGGAGGGCAGATAGGGGGGAGGTAGTCAAAAGCAAACACTTTTGAAAAGGGACAAGGTCAAGGGAGGAAATTGAATAAAGGAAGACAAGATAGGACAGAGGGAAATATAGTTAGTCTTTTACAACATCAATATTGTGGAAGTGTTTTACATAATGATACATGTATGACCTATGTCGAACTGTTTGCCTTCCTAGGGAGGGTGGGTGGGAAGGGAAGAGGGGAGAGAATTTGGAACTCAAAGTTTTAAAAGCAGATGCTCAAAAAAAAAAAAAGCTGGTTTTGCATGCGACTGGGAAACAAGATATATAATGAATGGGGCATAAAAATCTATTCTGCCCTTCAAGAAAGTAAGGGGAGAGGGGATGGGGGGGGAATGGGGTGACAGAAGGGAGGGCTGACTGAAGAACGAGGCAATCAGAATATATGCCATCTTGGAATGGGGGGAGGGTGGAAATGTGGAGAAAATTTATAGCTCAAAATCTTGTGGAAATCAGTGTTGAAAACTAAAATATTAAATAAAAATGATAAAATTCAAAAAAAAAAAGAAAAGAAAAAAATGGTGGAAGGACCCACATGTATTTAAATATAAATAAATAAATAAATAAATAATAAATAATATAATATATTATTATATATTATATATATGATATATATAATAATATAATATATAATATAATAATATAGTATATAGTATATTATTATATATGATATATGATAATATATAAATTATATATAAAAATAATATAATAAATATATAAAAATATAATAAAATAATAAATAAATAAATAGAAATTATTTACAGCAGCTCTTTTTGTGGTGGCCAAGAACTAGAAATTGAAGGAAACTGCTGAACAAACTGTGGTATATGAATGTAATGGAATCCTATTGTGCTATAAGAAATGATGAGCAGGCAGACTTCAGAAAAACCTGGAAAGACTTATATGAACTGATGCTGAGTGAGGGGAGCAGAACCTGAAGAACATTGTATACAGTTACAGCCACATTGTGTGATGACTAACTTTGACAGACTTGGCTCTTCTCAGCAATGCAAGGTTCTAAGACAACTCCATAAGGCTCATGATAGAGAATGCTATCCACATCCAGAAAAAGAATTATGGAGTCTGAATGCAGATTGAAGCAGGCTATTTGCTCTCTCTCTTTTTTGTTTTGTTTTGTTTCTTCATTCTTGCGGTTCATTCCATTGGTTATAATTCTTCTTTACAACATGACTAATGCAAAAATATGTTTAATGTGAATGTATATGTAGAGCCTATATCAAATTTCATGCCATCTTGGGGAGGTGGGAGGAGAAGGAAGGGGAGAAAATTTAAAACTCAAAAGCTTGGGAACTGAATGTTTTAAACTAAAAATAAATAAATAAATTTAAAAAAAATATTCTCTCCACTCCAGTCCACCCTCCATTTAGCCATCAGAGTAATTTTCCTAAAGCACAGGTCCAAACATGTCATCCTCCAATGTAATAACCTGTGGCTCCCTATCACTTCTAGGATCAAATAAAAAAAAAAATCCTCCATTTGGCATTTGAGTAACTTCATAACCTAGCCCTCTCCTACCTTTCCAGTCTTCCTACATCTTACTCTCTTGTCATGTATTGTTTGATCCAGTGACACGTGCCTCCTTGCTGTTCCACAAACAAGACATTCCATCTCTCAGCTCTAGGCATTCTCTCTGGCTGTCTTCCATGCCTGGAATTCTCTCCCTCCTCATCTCTACCCCCAGCTTCATTTAAGCCCTAACTAAAATTCCATCTTGTACAAGAAGCCTTTCCCAACCCCTTTCAATTCTAGTGCTTTCCCTCTATTAATTACTTTCTATTTACTCTGTATATTGCTTGTTTGTTGTCTCCCTCCATTAGACTTTGAGTTCTCTGAAAGCAGGGCATCTTTTGCCTGTTTAGCACAGTGCCTAGCACAGAGTAGACACTTCCTAACTGTATGCTGACTGACTTACAACTTCCTTGTTTTCCTTTGGATGCATCATGGCATGAAAAGTGTGATACGTAGAATCAAAGATAATTTCATCCAGTTTCCCATGTGCTACAGTAGAAAACATAATGAATTTGGAGTTAAGAGGTTCAAATCCTGCTTTGGTCACTTATTATCTATGTGATTTTGAAAAGATACAACCTCTCTGGGCTTTAGTTTTAACATCTGTAAAATGAGCGGTGTTTCATCAGATTGGCCTCTAAGGTCCCTTCCAGATCTAAATCTATGCTCCTATCAAATATCATAAGCACTTCTATTCATTTCAGTGTTCAAGTGTTCTTTCAGAACAAATTTGTTTACCTAAATTTAACGGTTCAAGATGCCACTGTTAGTCACAGTCTCCAAGAGGTTAAAGAGAGAAAAAAGGCCTAAGACACATCAAAATACTTATAGCAGTACATTTTGCGGTACCTGGAAACAAAGTACTATAGATGCCAAATTGATTGGAGAATGACTAAATAAACTGTAGTAGATGAATGGAATATTACCATGCCACAAGACATGATGAGTATATAGAAGCATGGTAAGGATATAAACTGATACCAAGTGAAGTAAGCAAAACCTGGAAAACAACATATAAAATGAGTAAAACAATGTTAAATGGAAACAACCAAAGAAACCCTTACTATAAGGAAATTTAAAGTTTGGACCTGAAGAAATGTACCACCCTTCTTTGCAGGAGTGGGGGGACTATGTAGGTGTAACACTGCATGTACTGTTTGATTCAGCTGATGTGGTTGGTGGAGGTACTCCTCATCACCCTTTCTTATTCTTTGCTATATGGGATGATTCTTTGGGTAGGAAAGGGGTGGGACAGATATGAAAATGAAAAAACAACTAAAAAAGTTAACTTGACTAACATCATATTCACAGATGTGTATTTACCTGATAAAACCATATTTCTGACCTTTTCAGCATTTTTACTAGTTCAATAATGACTTACTGGACATTTTAAGGATTATAATTAGGATCTTTACTATTTTCTCTAAAGCATTTATGCCAAGTCCTTTTTATATGAGCTATTAAAACAGATATTCCTCATGTTATAATTGTGATATTACTTCCAGGTTTAAGTATAGGTTCAGATTAGTTTCAGGGAACACTGTTGCAGGACTGGCTACCAGTGTCTGATGGTGGCATCCTGAAAATTCCAGACAGAACACGCTAGGTGAGTGATAAAGCAGGAGGCTTGGTTGCTTAGAAGGGAATTAAAAGCTGATTTAACATTTACAATGACTTCAGGAAGATGAGAAACTCTAAAAGATTTTTATGACCTCTTTATTATCTTCAAAAGAGAGATTCCCAGGGCATATGCTACACTCCTAATATGCTATGGTAGTATATAACAATCTTACAACTGCAAAATACCTGCAGTTGGTCCTGGAAAACACTAGGGCTAAATGCAACTAACAAAACACCCTAAAATTCTCCATGAATTAAAATTCAAAGGAAAAAAATGTACTTACATATCTACTATGTGCAAGGCAGAGAGACAACAAGGCTTAGTTGATGGAGAGCTGGTCTTAAAGTTCAGGAAGACTCCAAGTCCCACTTGTGACACATCCTGGCATTATGGCCCTGAGCAAGTCATTTTTAACTTCTTTGTGTCCTTAGGCACCCTTCTAAGCCTACAGGGAATCTGCACTGGCAAATCTTGACTGGGAGGCCTGTACACAAATGAAATCATAGGTCTAGTCTAAAAAAGAAAAACATGGAAGGCACAATTTCTCAGCCTTCTCAACTCTGATGATGTTTCTTTTAATTCCCACATAAGCCACTTATCTACAGTTTTAGATGAAGACCTTAGTCTTCATCGTCTCATAAAACTACACTACATCTAAGACTAAACTTTGATTCAAAAGTCTATTTTTGACCAAAACGCCCTATTTTCTACCCCTCTAATTCTCATTTAATCTGCTTTCTTTCATTATAATTTAAAATTCTTCAACTTATTCTCCCAGATCATTTTCCCAAATCAAAAAAGTATCTTGCCTCCTCCATTCTTACCCTTTACCCATTCATCTATACTTTAAAGATCTACAAACCACCATCCTAGAATCCATCCTTCTTTCTTCCCTTCCTCTACCAGCTTATTCTCAACCTCTAATAACCGTGATTTCAATTTAATTCAACAGGCATTTATTTAGCAGTTATTATGTGACTGGCACTATGTTAAATGCTAGATACAAAAAAAAAAAAAAAAAAAAGAAAACAGTAGATATCTATTTTTCCAATCCTAGAACATCCCCAGAGATAAAAGTTAAATCAAGTTGATTTCACCCATATAAATTTATGAGGCTTAACCTCTGTTGAGTTCTCAGAGCTGCTCAGCAATCCTATTCTACTCTAATGGGCACTCATTTCTTGAAGTGACTGCTCAAGCCCCAAAGATACTCCATACTTTTACAGTATATGATTTAGCAACCTGCTTAATCTCCTGAAATCTAGTTTATACCAGAGTGGACAGAGTGTATAAAATATGTGATTTAAAAGAACCAAAAACATGGACTTTATAACATGCTACAACCCAGAAAACTCAAAATAGTCTCTAACCTCTCAAGTCATAGGATAAAGTCTTTTGTTCCTTTGTGTAGCAGGGTAAATAATTAAAATAACAAGTCTTTGGGAAGGTGGTGAATAAATTAAAGATATAAATTTTAAAAAGTAAATAAAATTTAGATTTGAGCTCATTGCTCTAACCAACTGAACAAACGCTTTTGAGAGAAAAAAAAACAACTTAGCCCCAAAATTATTCACTCCACCCCAAGCACCTAATAAAAATTTTAGCATTGTTAAATGATATTTATCTGTACCTTTTTTTTTAAACTGAATGCTTTCAGTTTACTTTCAGGATATTTTTAGTTCTAGTGACACTTAAGAGTATTAATCTGGGAACTAGTTGAATAAGGGAAGAATGAATGTTGTTGACAGTTGAAGGAAAGAAAAAAGAACTGCAGGGGGCCAGCTACAAGGGATAAATTTCCACCCGGAATGGAGCAGACTGGAAACAGACTACTTCTAAGACAGCCCTACATTGCATATCAACTGGGATTAGTTTTTCATTTGTAAATGAGTTAGTATTCAAAAGAGTTAGCTAAACAATGTAGTTTTAGAACCTGGGCAAAGGGAGATAAGAAAAAGACCAAGGGTTAAATCAGCTTTGGAATAAAAGCAACAAGGTAATTTTTTTTCCCCCAATCTGGAAGCCTAGCTAAAAGGAGGTCAGCACACACACACCTTAGAATCTAGGTAAAATAATTTAGCTATCCAGAATCTAGATTTTAAAAGGACCTTCCTAATGTGTATGGTTATTTCAGGAACTTACAATAAGATTTAATATATTGCTTGGAAGGAAATTACTTAAAACACCAAGATATGTAGCAAAAGATGTGACAAGGTTGTTTTGTTTGTTTGCTTTTTAAAGAACAGGACTAGGAATATATTGTACCAAAATCTACCTCTACACCCACAAAAGACTGGATGAATACTAACACATCAGAGCTGTCCTAAAACCTATGAGGTGAGTTTCATATTCGGTCTCTCATCTGGACCTCCAGTTTCCTAATTTAAATGGTATTCCTAAATACTTCCCACACTTCAAAAATATAAGTAGATTGTGACATTATATCCAACCATATCCAAGTTCTTCCTACAATAACTAGTTGTGATCTAATAAGTAACTACAACTTTTTGGGGCCTTTGTAACAAATTTAGTCATTAGGCTGTGATTTAGCACTTTGTGAACTCATAGGTTGCAAAACAAGAAACTGATTGCTTGATATATTACTTAAGGAAGGCCTTGGTGGGAAACAAAAGATAGGTTTCCCCATTATTAGCTTGTATAATTCTACTTGATTACTTTACCATACATAGATACAGGTAAAGAAACTTTGGCCCACAGAGGTCAAATGATGACTTGCCTATTGGCAATAAGTAATAGCCATGATTCAACTCTAAATCCTCTTGATGGAGTAATGGGACCTGGACCCCTAAAAGGAAAAACCATGTCTTTGAAAGCAACCCTGTCCCTGAATTTTCCCATATTTTTCAGCAGCCCAGGTCACTGGCACATCTACCCAAAGCACCTGGCTCACCCTAGCCCACCTAAGTGGCTTACTTAACATTCCTTTCACTGTGGCACCTAGCCCACTCCAGACTACTTACCACTCCTTAATCCCATCCAGATCCTTTCACTGCCTCTTTTGCATACAGGCATCAGTCTCACCCCCACTAAGTCATAGGTTCACTAGAAATCCTGCCTACTTCTATTGTCATTAGAATAAAATTTGCCTCTTGAGTGAAAGGTCTGAGTGCCTGAATTCTTTCCAGGTGGACACCATCCTATATCCTGACATTCTGAGGTTCTAGCAATCCCAAAATGCATCACTCTGACTCTCAACCCAGAAAACTCTGGAAGGAGGGATTGTGTCTTATTGAAACTTTTTATCTGCCAGAGAACTAGTCTAGTAAGTTGTAGTTTAGCTGCCTAATAAGTATGTGTTATATTTTACTACATTGTATATCTTGAAGTCTTACATAAACTTAAAAGAAGGATGCTAAAGTAAAGCCTAAAGTCAAGAAAACTTAACTAGAGAAGAAAAAGTGCTTACCTTCATAAAAGAAGGCTTCTTAAAAGAGACCTTGGCTCTAAAGGTAGAGATATATGTACCTAAAATATTTTAAATGATTGCTTGAATTCTAAGCTAAGAACTTAGGCCAAGGACAAAACACCATTTTTTCCCTTCCAGTTATATGTTAAGAGAACCAAAAATACAAAGTAACGCATTCCCTCCAGCATTTGTCATTTCTGATAGGTGGTACCTAAAAGTTGTTTAAATTTTTACCTTTCTGATCAGTAGTGTTAGAGCATTTTTTTTTCATGACTATGGATAGCTCTGATTTCTTCTGAAAACTACCTGTTCCTATCTTTTGATCATTTATCAATTATGGAATGGCTATTTAAAAAAAATCACTCAGTTCCCTACAGTTTTAAGAAATGAAGCCTTAAAAAAAAAAAAAAAAAGAAATGAAGCCTTTATCAGAGAAACTTGCTCTAAATTTTTTTGATATTATTTCATTGTCTATGGTACCTTTTAGCAAAGTTTCCTTGCTTATCTCTTTTAATTAGGTTTATTTTTGCTTCTGTATTTGAGATCTCATGATAGCTACTCTTGTGCTGTTTTGGGTTTTTTTTTTTTTACTTCAGCTGAAGTATGCCCTGGCCCCTTATTTTAACTCTATGCGTCCTTCTGTTTTCAAGTACGTCACTTATAAACAGAATGTTACTGTTGGATTCTGGTTTCTAATCCATTCTGCTTTCTGCTTCTGTCTTATGAGTGAATTCATATTATGATTACTTTTTCTGTTTATCTTTCTCTCTTTTTATCCTGTTCTTCCTCAAAAGTCTGTTTTGCTTCTGACAATTGCCTCCCTTAATACAACTGATGGAATCCTAATAAAGCTTCCCCCATTCACAATATTCTAACTTTCTTACAGACCCCACTGAACAGCAGGCCTACCTAACCACTCACCTCCCCATCCTTACTGAACAGCAGATCTACCTAGCCACTCACCCCCCATCCCCACATTCAATGTGCTAACTTCCTCATATATGCCTCACTGTTCAGTACAACAATAGGTGTGTCCGTGAACTCATATTTCTCACAGAACAGCAGGCATGTCCATGTGACGGGATTCCAGACACCCCCTCTAGCCAGCCACTGCCCCCAGACCCATTTCTCATTATTTCCCACAGAAACAGCAGGTGTGTCCATGCACTCAACCACAACCACATCCATCTAGACTCAGACAGGATCACAATACTCAGCCAATCAGAGAGCAGAACCACCAGGCTGCCCAAGCAGGATATGGACCTCAAAACAATAGAAGAAACTTTCCCTAAGTAGGCACCTGCACAGTAATAGTAAAGACTTGACCTAGGGTAAACTTATGATGTAGACAGGCTTATTATATCATTACCATACATACCTACCCCCCAAACGGGGTTTTCTATATGCATTGTGGGTAACTGCATGTATAGTTCCACTGGGGCTGGGACCTCTCCCCTATTACCTAATCCCTTAACAAAACCCTCCTACCTTTTTAATATTCATAATTTCTGTTATGTAATTGTATTTTTACCCTATAAAAATCTATCTTGCTTTCTCTGAAGTTGCTGGTTCCTCTTGGAACTTAGCCTGCTTCATGAGAGGTACCAATCTCAATAAATGCCTATATTTGGATTAGAGATGGTCTGACTCTGAATTCTTTGAGACAATTCCACCACAACATATTATGAAACCTCAACAGTTTTTAGCATGCCAGGGTAGGCAGAGACTAAACCCCAACACAACCTCTCTTTTACCACCTTGTCCCCTTTCCCTCCCACTTTTCTGTTGAGTAAGATTTCTATACCCAACTGAGTATGTGTGTGTATGTATGTATGTATGTAAGTGTGAGTGTGTATGTGTATTCTTCCCTCTTTGAACAAATTCTGATCAGAGTGAGGTTCAAGCATTGCTCGTATTATGCCCAATTCCTTCCCCGCCCCACACACACTATAAAAGTTCTTCCTTCTATTGCTTTTTTTATGCGAGAAATTTTCCCCATTCTTCCTCATCCTTCCCCATTCTCTCAGTGCATCATTCTTTTTCACTCCTTCATTTTTCTTTGAGATTATCCCAGTATAATCGAATTACACACCCTCCTTCTATTAGACTCCTTTTAACTGCCCTAACAATGATAAAGTTCTTAGGAGTTACATGTATCATCTTCCCATATAGCAATATAAACAGTTTAACCTTATTGAGTCTAATCTCTCTTCCATGTTTACCTTTTTATGCTTCTCTTGAGGCTTGTGTTTGAAATGTCAAATTTTCTATTCAGTTCTGGTCTTTTTATCTGGAATGTTCAAAATTCTTCTATTTTAATAAATGTCCATTTCCCCCCCTCGTTTTCAAGGGTAGTTTTGAAGGTCTGCAAATTTGTGGTGCTTCTAAGGTGGTGTGACCCGAGAGGGAAGGGCTGCAGTCACTGCTCTCCTGTTCTGCACTCAGAAAGGGACCCTACTCCCCTGCAGCCACAAATGTTAGTGCTCCTCTCTACACTGGAACTATGACCAGAGTCCCTGCTCACTGTGACTGATCACACAAGCGCCCCTCTCTGCCTGAACTGAGTTATGGGCAATTCGAGGTGTCAGCAAAGGATCCCCTGTAATCTTTTTCTGTTTACTATCTCTGGGCTGAGAGTTCCTGAAGTTACTGCTGATGTCACAGCCTCTAAGGCCCATGTTTAGTGTTGCCCATGTGTGTGTATGTGTGTGTGTGTTTTCCAGGCTGCTCCCCACCCCTTGGTGTCACAGACTTTGACTACTGACCTCCTAAATTGTCTTGGGCTAGAAAAAAAGTGTCTCACCCTGTAACAACAATGTTGCTTGCAGCTACTATGGCTGTGTAAGGCCAACAACACCAGCACACAGGAGGGTTGCTAACACAGGTTCTTTGACCTGCTTTTCAAAGGAAAGCAACTTTAAGGGGTTAACAATCTTACTTTAATTAAACATACATATATCATTCACTTAGCTAAGGGGGAAAAGCCAGCACCCTGAACTTCAGACAAAACAAACAGAAATTACAAGCAGAAATTATATAAACAGAGCAAAATAACACAAAATCAGCAGACAGGCTTCTAGCTATCTGTCCAAGATGTTGCATACATAGTTACCAGAGAGAGAAGCCCCAACATCTCAGTTTTTCAAAGCCAGGGGACTCCTTAACAGCAGCTACCCAGAGTCTCGTCTGGCCAAATCACAGGACACTCTCCAGGTGAGTGAGCCCCAAAATGAAATGCTAACCTAAGAGTACATATACACTTCTTCAGGGTCAGAGGGAGTCACAACCATGTGACTCCAAACCCATGTGACCTAAGCCTTCCTGTGACTTAAGCAGGTCATCAAAGACTCTTGACAGAAACGAAGGCAAGACTCAAAGGCACTTGATTGCCTTAGTTCTGAGAAGCACTCCAGAACAAAAGACAACAAAAAGTCCCACTTTACTTGCCATTACCTTTTGTTGACCCTGTCACTCCAGAATTCGATTTGAGGCATTATTTTAAAGTTGTTTGGAGGGGAATGCTGGGAGAGTTAGGCTGGGCTGCTCCATCTACTTTTTCCTCTTTTTAAAAATTCTATGTCAATAAGGATGGTTTTCTGAGAAGGGGTAGTATGAAGAATTCAGGGATAAAATGTAGGTGGCATAAAAACCAATGTTATCAATAAACATCTATCTTAAAAATCTCTAGGTTGCTTAAAAAAAAAAAACTGAATTCCCTAATCCCTAAAACAATGTACTTGCTATTTCCCATATACATCCTAACTCCCAATGTCAAACCAGTTTTTTCATCCTCTTATCTGAGATACCTTGTTAAGCTCTGTTATAGGTATGTCCGTTTTTTCAAAATTCAGTGAAACATTAATCTTTCAATAAGTTTTTTATAATCAATACCAATCAACTTACTATTCCTTTACTCTATTCCTTACCATCATTCTCCCCACCCCTCCACCACTGATATATTGTTGTTTTAACTGTATTGTCTTCATTTTTTCTTGCCTTTTTTTTGTAACCTGACTAATATAGAAATAAGTTTTGCATGACTTCACATATATAATTGATATCTTATTGTTTGCCTTCTCAATGGGTGAGGGAGGGGCTAGAGAGAGAATCTGGAACTGAAAATGGAAAAAAAAGAAAGCTAAAAACTGATTTTTTTTTTAAAAATGCTATCATATTTTCTTGTATTTGGGCCACTTTACATACAGGGATTAGTCTTTAGGGGTCTATTCAAGATATATCTTCCAGGTAAAATGTTATATATGATGATTTGTTCCTGGATCAGTCTGAAAATGTTTACTTCAGCCATATACTTAATGCAACAATGAATCCTGGCTCTACTACTTACTAGTTAGATTCCTTTGAGCCTTTTCTCTTTGGGTCTCAGTTTCCTCATCTGTAAAATGAAGAAGCAGGATTTGACCTCTAAGGTACCTTCTGGCTCTAAATTTATAATTCTATACTCTGATCTCACAGATATGAGTGAAAAGATTAAAATACGTTCAGTATTTACTAAATATGCTCAAGAAGTTGCAGAAATATTTAATAAAGGGTGTCCAAAAAGTCTTAGTGAAGTCTTAAGTTTTAACAGCTATTGAGACACCTGCATATTATGGATTTCCATTAAAGTAATTAAATTTTTAAAAAGATTAGATGCTTAAAGGATAAACTTTAGTCATCTGAAAACTTCACTTCCTAACATGCTGATTAAATGGAACTCTATTGTGTGGGGATGTTAATGTACACATATACATATTTAAGAACACAGCATTTAGAGCTGGAAAATATTTTAGATATCATCTAAGTTCAAATACCACATTCAACACTAGAAGGACTAGGAATATTAACTGACTAAAAATTTTTATTATAATTTTACTTTGAAACAAAAAATTTCAACCTATCTCTATTTGCTTGGTGGATAAAAAAAAATGCCCTAAGTTAACCAATGCAGCTTAGTCCTTCAAGTCATACTTATAGACCAGGAAGCTGAAGCAAAAAGAGGTAAAGATGTTAGAAATTTCCAAGTAGTAGATACACTTTTAAAAAACAATAGCTTTACGGAGAAAACACATCTAAGAAGAATTTTATTCAGTAACGATAACATTTTATTTGAATCCTCAAGGAAGTGTAAGCATGTTCAAGGCTTTAAATATTTAGGAATTACATCCTCAGAAGTTTTCCTTCTCTCATATCATATGACAGGTTCCAATGTCTTCAACAGACTAACAGCAATAGTACTTTTTGGCATAATAAACATTATGTCTGTTTTCAAGCTGCAGAAATTTTTATATTGTTACTATTTTTTAAAAATCCTAAGTAATTTGGGACACTTGCTTCTAATCTGAAATCTTTAATTCAGCTGGATAGTTATTAAGAGCTAAGATTTGTTACTCTGATCCTATTGAAAATACAAGTGGGATTTCATGCTCACAGTTACTTTTCCTGTTTTCAAAAGACCAAAACAATCTCAGCTTTACGTTTTAGATACATATTTAGAGAATATTACTTCCATAATGGGAAGCTAGGTGGCACAGTGGATAGAATATCAGGCCTGGAGTCAGGAAGACCCGAGTTCAAATTAGCCTCAGGCACTGTGTAATCGAAGGCAAGTCACTTAACCTTGTTTGCCTCAGTTTCCTCTTCTGTAAAATGAGCTGAAGAAGGAAATGGCAAACTACTGCAGTATCTTTACTAAGAAAACCCCAAATGGGGTCACCAAGAATCTGAAATTACAGAACAAAGAAAACAACTTTTATAATATATGATATGGCTTAGTTCCTTTGCCTCTTGGGTCCACAGTTTCCTAAGCTATAAAAATTAAGAGGGTTGTACTAAATAATCATAGGCTAAAATTCTACAATTATGTTACTTAGTGAAGTTACCAGACAAAAATTTCAAGGAAAGGTAACTTGTTATAGCTCATGGCTAATTTATGACTTGGATGTCTTAATTTTTTAGAAGTTGTTAGTCTACAAATTTAAGACAAAGACAGTAAATTTTATATGACAAGCCATAATCAAAACTTTCAGTCGTTCAATAAATAATGAAGTAGCTGATGTTTATATAATAGTTAAAGGTTTGCAAAGCACTTTATGCACATTTTCATTTGATCTTCGAAACAACTGGTAAATTAGGAGGTAAATTATAATGTAAAATATTACATCCATTAAGAAACCGATACCTCGAGAGGTTCAGTGGCTTGCCTATGTTCACACAGTGTTAAAGGCAGGTGTCTTATGACTCTAAGTTCAACTCTATTACAGCACACTGTGAAAAGATACATATGACAGAATTTGCTCTAAAGAAGCTTAGAGTCTAATTTAAAATTAAAATACTGATGTTTACAAACATACAACCAATAATAAAAAGGAAATCAACCTACAGAGAAAATTATTACTGAGGTTATCTCCATAGTTAGAAATACATGGTTATCTCCATAGTTAGAAATACATAGAAATACATCTAAATACATAGATCGTAGAACACTTATCGGACTAGATATAGATAGCGGAAAAGTATGCTTCACTATTTTCTCCAAAGTTGTTAGTCATCTCTTAATTATTCAATCTAATGGCCTATTCTGGATCTCATTCTTCTTAACCTCCTTCCAGTATTTGGCACTGGTGATCATCCACTCCTGTATCCCTTCTCCCCTTTAGGTCTTCATGACACTGTTCTCTCCTGGCTCTCTTCCTATATAACCACTTCTCATTTCCTTTGCTGATCCTGCAGACTTGTCCCACCCACTAATCATGGATATCCAAGTCTGTCCTAGGCCTTCTCCTCTTTTCTCACTATATTATCTCACTTGATGATCTCATCAGCTCCCAGGAGTTCAATTATCACTTTTATGCAAATGATTCCAATATTTATATACCCAGCCCTAGTCTCTCTCCTGAATAGGACATCTCAAACCGAACGAACTATAGGCATCTCCAACTCAACAATACCTAAAACAGAATTTGTCTTTTTCCCTCAAATGCCTCCTATTCTGAACTTCCCTATTACTGCCAAAAGCACCAGTCAGTCAGTCAATAAACATTATTAAGTGCCTACTATAAGCCAAGCTCTGTGATAAGCACTGGGGATGAAAAAAGGAAAGATAGTGCATGCCCTCAAGGAGCTCACAATCAAATAAGGGACATGACAAATAAAAAATATGTACAATAAGCTACTTACAGAAAAAATTAAAAGAGGGAAAGCACCAGAATTAAGAGGAGCTGAGAAAAGCCTCTGGCAGAAGAAGAGATTTTAGTTGGAAGGAAGGCAGGGAAGTCAGTGGTTGGAGATGATAAGGGAGAGCATCCCAGGCATCGTCCAAGTTACTCAAGTCTGCAATCTGGGTTATCATCCTTGACTCTTCACTTACACTATCCTCTCCTCATCAAATCCATTACCAAATTTGTCATTTCTACATTCACAATATCTTTATGTCTACCTCTCTCTTCTCATATTGCCACAACTCTAGTTCAGACAGCTTAGGCACTATAATACCTAAAATACTGTAATAGCCTTTTAATTGGTCTACTTGCCTCAAGTATCTCCCCATCCCATTCCATCTTCTACTCAAATTGTCAAGATAATTTTTCTAAAGTAGAGAGACCCATGTCATTCGCCCCTCTCCCCCCAATAATTTGTAGTCACTATTACTCCAGGATCAAATACAAAGTCCTCTATATGGCATTTCAGATTTCATAACCAAGCCCCTTACTCCCTTTATAGACTTTACATTTTACTCATCTCAGCTCAGTCTATGACCCAGCTACACTGGTCTACTTGCTGTTCCTCACATGTGATATTATATCTCCTGAAGCCATGGCTTTGCAATAGCTGCTGCTCCCCCCACCCCTTTTCTGTAATGGCCTTCCTTTTCATCCTTATCCCTTAATCTCCTGGCTTTTTAAAGTGTCAGCTAAAATCTCAACTTCTGAAGGAGGCCTTTCCTAGTCTCTTCCCTGACCAACTCTCTAGCTATTAGTTACCTTTCCCTCTGAGATGACCTTCTGTTTATTTTGTACATACATATCCTGTATATATGCAATTATTTTCATGTCCCCCATTAGAATGAATGTGTTCTCCTTAAAGGAAGGAATGGTTTTTTACTTTTTGTATTCCTAACACTTGGCATAGTTCCTGTTATATAGAAAATATGTAATAAATATTAGCTGATTAATTTCAAATGTAAAAATATTGTACTACCTTATATTTCAATTATAAATTACTACACAGGTTCAGTCACTTATGAAATAACCTCATTAAGCCACTTCCTGATAGGATGTATTTTTTTAAAAATATAGAAATAACTGTCACTTTGAGTCCTGACTTTTATAAAGTAGGGTGAATAAAAATTCTGAAGTAGCCCATTTCTTTTTCTGAAATTTTTAGTATTTGTAAAGAATATGTAAACTAATCCAGGGGATGAAATATTAGACTATGACTCCAAGGCCCAATGTGAATAAGTCATTTCATCCAGGCCTTATTTTACTAATCTATTAGCACTTTTTCTGGATTGCTCTTTATTCTCATCATGCCCCACCTAGTTCTTTAAAGGTAGGGACTTTGTCACCTTTTATTGTTATATCTCCAAGGTCCATGAGAGATACTCAGAAATATCTGTTGAATAAAAGGCCAGTGATCAGAATATTCCCCACCTTAGAGATATCGCCAAAATTAGGAGAAACATATTTATTCCAGAATAAAAGTACTATGGTCTCACACCACTTTATACCTACTAGAATAGAAAAATAAGAAAATGATAAAATCTAGTACTGGCAAGGTGTAATGACAAGCAACGTGGGACTTTTTTTGTTGTCTTTTGGAGTGCTTCTTAGCACTAAGGCAATCAAGTGCCTTCCAGTCTTGCCTTTGTTTGAATGGAGTCATTCATTGGAAACAATATATATAATGTGGTGCTAGTGATTAAAGATCTTTTTCCCACACCCTTTTGCTAAGTAGGAGCTAAGCCTCAGGGCCCTAAACAGGGTATATATGCTCTGAGGTTGGCATTATGCTTTGGGGGCACACTCACTGGAAGAGTGTTGGCGTGGAGACTCTGAGTAGCCATTAAGGAGACCCCCCCCATCCCCAGCTTTGAAAATCTAGATGTTGGTGCTTCTCTCTCTGGTAACTATGCATATATTGCTATGGTCAGACAGAAACCAGTCTGTTGATCTGTTTGTATTTTCTCTGTAATTTCTGTCTGTATTTGCTCTGAAGTTTAGGGTGCTGACTTTTTCCCCCTGAACTAAATGAATGATATATGTATGCTTAATTAAAGTAAGATTGTTAACCCCTTAAAGTTGCTTTCCTTAGAAAAGCAGATCAAAGAACCTGTGCTAGCAGCCCTCTTGTGTGCTGGTGTTATTGGCCTTACACAGCCACGGTAGTTGCAAGTAACATTGCTGTTACACAAGGCAGTAGGGAACAGCACTAGCACTAGCTTTGGAGTCTAAGTACCTCAGTTTCTTCATCTGTAGAAAGGAGAGGACATTCAGTATATGGCCTCTAAGGTCTCTTTCAGTCTAACTATGATCACATGAATTTAATGTTGTTGGGACTGATGCAACTAGAGAATGTTGTGACAATATGCAGCAAGTTACATAAATGATGATGCCTTGAGGCTCAGTAATATATGCTAGGTCACGGGGGTGGGGAACCTAGAGCTTGGAGGCTACATAGGGCCCTCTAGGTCCTCAAGTGAAGCCCTCTGAATCCAAACTTCACAGAACAAATCGCTTTAATAAAATGATTTGTAACAAAAGCATAATAAAAAGGAAAAAAAGGACCTAGCTGTAAAAAAAAATTCATAGCTGCTCTACTTATAAAAGCAAAAAATTGGAAACAATTTGTCCAGCAATGGGATAATAGCTGAATAAGTTATGTAATAGTGATGGGGTGCTTGTGCTTGGACCCTAATTCTAACATCACATTTCTCCTTAGCCTCTGCTGGGTGCATGTGCCTGAACTCCAGTTCTAAAATCACATCTCTCCCTAGCTTCAAAGCATTGGCCCAGGCAGCCTCTCTCCAGTTCAAGGGCAGCATGCCTTACCAAAACAACTAGTTCTCAAAACATATTCTTTCCCAGGCAGTCTCTCTCTAGCTAAAGGGCAGTGTGCCCCCAAATTATCTCTGCTTCTTCCTCAGTAAGTAGCTATGCCCAATTATAGATTGATTCAGGATGCTGATAACTGACTATACACTGAGTCTAACATGTATCCTAGACATAGTCAAACGTATACTCCATTATATTAATTTTGTCTAACAAAACACATGATGGAGTCCACCTGGATATTCCCAGTCAGCCATGAACTTCTGGTGACTTAGTGACGTTTCACAGGCAAAACCACACCTCCCAGAAGCGCATCCCCCCCATTTCCCAGTGAACTCTGGGTAAGACACCTTCGAAGTAGATACAAAAAGTACATGTTCCTTTAAGAACTGACCACCCCTTAATCATGTCTTGATATTTCAACAATCTGGCTAGCAGCTGTTGTGGGGGTGAAAGACCAACATAAGCCCAGCAACAAGAACGCTACCAGCATGCTGCAAAAGCACAGGTTCTTTTGATCTGCTTTAGTAAGGAAAGCAACGTTAAGGGGTTGACAAGCTTACTTTAATTCAGCATACAAATATCATTCACTTAGTTCAGGGGAAAAAACCAGCACCCTGAACTTCAGAGCAAAACACAAAGTACAAACATCGACAGACAGACGTTGTCTGATTCAAATCCCAACACATAGTTACCAGAGTTTAACAAAGTCTCAGCATCCAGGGTTTATGAGCTGGAGGGCTTCTTAGCTATAGCTGCCTGGAGTCTCCACACGCCACCAAGAGTGATAGCCCCAAACAAATTACAAACATCAACAGACAGACCAAATACAGATTCATAGTCACCAACATCTAGGTTCAGCCCAGGAGCTCATAATGAGGGCTGGCCCAGAGTCACTCATACCACCACTGCTGTGGGTAAGAGCTCCCAAGAAGAGAAAACCAACCCCTGGTTTTATATCTTTTTCAGGATCAAGGGTGAGTCACACATGCGACTCACCCACGTGACCTAAAATTGTCACAAAGAGGCAACTTAAACCCATGTGGTCTAAAAGCCTCTGCTGTCCCAGACATGTCACTCAAACTCATGTGTAAACTAGGCCTTCCCCTGAGGCAAGGAGGCACCAAGGACACCCAAATCTAATCAAGGAAACAAAGGCCAAACTCTTCAAGGGCACTTAGTTGAACTGAGTGCTAAGAGCCCATTTTGCTTACCAACACACTCCCTAATCCCACCCCAAAACTCCTAATTGACAGATTTCATCTCTAAATCTTATACTTAAACTTTCCCTGTAGCCCTGTATGGTTGCAGGTTCCCTAAGAACTCTTGCCTGCTTTATTTACGTAAAGCATAATAAATCTTTGCCTCCTTGACTTTAGAATTCTTTAGAATGCTTGGGTCTGAGAATTCATTCCAGGCGGCCTTGCCTTGGGAACTTTGGTTTGAGATTTCTACATCCCTGGGTTCATTTCTTCCTCAACAACAGCAATGTAATAGAATTTTGCCTCTAACACATACTAGTTATGTAGACAAATAACCAAACCTATCAGTGTCCAGACAACTTTCAGAATGCGACTTAAAATTGATTTCTCTTCCTTCTTTCACAGCAATGTTCTCCACTCTGATTATATCACACGCCCAGATCCCTCCCCGAAATTGAATATGAAGATAATTTAGAAGGACAAATAAGAAGCATATAACAAAATATGGAAGGACCTAAATGAGGTGATGCAGATTGATATTCATAAAACTAGGTAAGTATACAAACTGACTATAACCACATAAAAGGAAAGAAGAAGGAAAGCAGGACCATGGGTGTTGGAACAAAAAATAAAAACATTTTCCTTATTTGCTAATTTACCCTTGCTAAAGCCTAAAGGTTTGGGGTAAGATTTTATCACATGTTTCATATGGTTATTTTGTTATTTTTGTTGACTTATGTCTAGGACCTAGGTCAGTAAAATTCTGAGCCTGAGGCTCAAGTAAGGTTAAGTGACTTGCTCATGGTCAGATAGCTAGTAAATATCACAAGCTGGGTCTTCCCGTTTCTAAGATCCATATTTTATCCAATTACAACAGTTGCTAGCTGGCAGTCACTAAGTTTGTGATAAAAATTAGTTTGTAAAAGATTTTTTTTTTAAATAAAAAGTGAGTCCCAAATGTAATGCCTATATTTTCTATATCTACTTGAAAGAAATGAGATTAGATAATTTTTAGGATATAAACATACTCATTGATGTAGTTATTGAAACAGAATTTGACCTGCATAATAAACATGTGAAGGAATTAGAGAGTTGCTGAACAAATTATGCTATATGAAAGTAGCAGAATATTAGTCTATGAAATGGTAAAAAGGAAAATAGCAGAATATTAGTCTAAGAAATAGTAAAAGGGCAGATTCTGAGAAAGTAGGGAGATCTTCTATGATGCAGTTAAGTGAGAAGAACCAAGTTAAAGGAGGATCACAATACTGGAAAGGAAAACAACTGTTAGAGATTTAAAAACTCTGATCAATGCAATGATCAGTCACTGAAGATGAATCATGCTTCCCATCTCTTGGCAGAGAGGTGATGGACTAGAGGCACAAAGGGGGGGTGTGTTTTGCTTGACAATAATTGTTGCAAGGAAAGGCAATGAGTTTTTTGGGATATGGTGGCAGATCTTGGGGGGGGGGGGATATGAGGAGGTAGCGATAACGATATTCCCTTCAAAAAGAATACAGAATGGAACTGATGGGGTGATGCCCCCCCAACCGCCTCGAGGTATTTTTTTTTTTTAAATCCACATTAGTGAACAGAATTAGTGCACAGTGTTAGAAGGGAATAGAAACAGGCAGGACAATGTTGGAACCACTGTTACTTAGTCCTTTCTGTTATGTTGTTGATGCTTGTCAAACTCATAACAAAAAAGCAATGAGCAAAAGCTCAACCCTAGCTCCATCTCCAGCTCTGCCATGATTTACCACGACATCAACAAAAGCGCTTGTAAAAATGAATCATATTAAAACATAATTCTTATCCTCGAAGCTTAGGTACCATTTCTTTCTCAAAGAGGGAATGGCGAAACGACGAATTCTAAAACGTGACTCTAATTCTATTGTGTTCTCTTATAAATATTATATAATAATTTGTAATAAAAGCCCAAAGAACTCGGCGTATCTAATAGTTCAGTTATGATTCTTCTTCCACAGACAGGAAAGACAGAATTATCCGGCCCAAGGTGTACATTACTACAATTACTGATCGTTATGCACAACCTTGAGTTGGTAAAGCGGTTAATAACCACTTACAACTGGGTTGGCAGTGATAAAAGCGTAGGCTGCCGAGTCCAGAAGACAGCCCGTAACTTCTGGGAAAAGTTGATTCCCCTCTCCCGAGCCAATTCAGCGGGGTGATCCGGGGAGAAGGACTTGCGTGAACGGGGACCCCACTCCCCCCAGGACTCATCGCTCTTTTTAGGGGCTTCATCAAGAAATGAAACGTGTCTGAGTCCGATGCCGTTCGTCTTTCCAGCTCCGCCCGGCAGCGCGGGGCATCGGGCCGGGGCGCGCAGCCCGCAGCCAGCTAGGGCGGGTTCCCGGGGCTTGGGGAGGTAGGGCACACCCAGAGACCGGGCCGAGGGAGGCCGTGCCCTGCCCTGCCCCGCCCTCCAGTCCCTGCTCATCGTCAGCGGGAGTCCCGGGCCGGCGCAGAGTCCATGGGCAGCGCCTACCTGTTGTGCCAGAGCGCACAGGCACCGGCGGGACTCGCGGCAGTTGTCACCGTCCTTCCCGGCACCCTTCTCCCGCCCCCCTCCTTCTTTCCCTCCTGCCCCTGGGGGGGCTTCGAAGCTCTCGTGGGGGGGGGGGTCCACCCTGTCCCCCGGGTCAGGGGCTCGGACCCCATTCCACGTCCACCCTCGCTCCCAGACCTCGTCGGACATTCCTGACCTCCTCCCTTCCCCCCCCGGGACGCGGCTCCTCGGCCGGCCAGGATGAGTCAGGGGCGGGAGGGGACGCCCCCCAAACCCCACTCTCCGAGCGTCCTGACCGCCGCCGCCGCAGCCCGGCCGGGACCGGGAGCCTCAGTCCCAACACCGCCCCCTCCCGGGAAGCCTCCCCTCGGCGGATCCCTCCCAGCCCCGTCCGGTCCCGGCACATTACCGGCTCCTCAGGCGGGCGGGACCCGAGAGTGGATCGGACTGACTGACCAGCGAACTGACGGAGACAGACCGGCAGGCGCAGGCGCCGGGGCGCGCGGGGAGGGGCGGGGCCCGCGGGGGTCGCGAGCAGTCCGGGTGGGTCGAGGAGGAGTGGCGCTAGGGGAAGCCGGGAGCCCGCGAGCAGAAGTGTGCGAGAGATGGAGGGGAGCCCCCGGGCTCAGCGGCTCCCAGGCCTCACTAGCCGGCCGCTGAGCCATCGAGCGCCCACTCTGGCAGGGGTGACTGATCGATCGCCAAAAGATGGATGGGAGGAGGCGGGTAGCGGGCGCAGTGGGGAGAAGCGCGTGTGGCGTGGTTTTGCAGTTTGCCAATTCCTGTAGAACTGTAGTTCTCTCTCGGCGTCTATTTCTTTTGTTTGTTTGTTTGTTTTTTATCACTAGCCAGTTAAATCTTCTCCAGTATTTCCTATCGAGATTCTTTTTGAAAGAAGAGGAACCTAAAATTTTTTTAGGGCCGGTTTTGTTTTATTTCAATGCGGGCGCATATTTAAGTGTTTTTGGCAATAATTCTTTGAAAATGGCCATTTAGGCCTTTGCCTTGCTTAAGTCCTTTATCCCGGTTGATCCGCATGACTTCTAGATGGAGTAAGTCACAGTGCTGGCGAGACACCCAACCCTCCCCTAGAGCCTTAAACGACAATTGTAAACAGTGTTTTAGGGCTGTATTTAATTAGGAAAAAGTTAACGATGACTTACTTGACGCCCCTTCTCTCATCGAGCAGAGTCACATAAATACTGCAAGAAAACACTGACGGAGGTCCCTCTGCTCTCCATTTGCCGAGTCACTACAAGAACGTATATTACGTGCTCTCTAACGGTTATTTACGCTATAACTATTAGATAATAGGAACTGGGATCTTTCCTGGTCAGACAATTCTACACAATTAAAGCTTTACCGACATAAATTTAACGACCACTGTCCTGAAAACCCTAGTTGTTTTTGTTCCCAAGTACAGACTGGACAGGCTAAGCGGCTGAACTTTTGGTCATCGGCTTCCTCCTCTCCCTCTTTCCACCTTTTTCCCAGTGCTAACACTTCCAGGTTCCGACCACAATGTATCCACTGCTAATTCTGGCAGTCCTCTCTCACCCATACAGCCAGGCATGCGGCTGAGTTCACAAAACGTGCTGACTCACCTTTTCCTCATTCCAATCACCCTTTTACCATTTCCCTCATTTTCACCTTGAACCTTTCCTAACTTCTAGCGGTCCACGGAAACTGTGTTTTTCTCTTTGTAGTTTACTGGCCCCTTTGCCCTATATTTTTCTTTGACATCTGTGTCTGACTTCTTCACTTTGTTTTCCTACGCATTCATTTCGCAAACGTCATAGTTTATTTGCCTGCTGTCTCAGGATAAGAAAGGACGTAGAGTTCAGTTTAGTGTTGGCTCTGCATAAAGTAAGCCATCGAGGTCCATTTCAACAGCTCTATTTCGATGGGGAGTAAATCCTGGTAAAAGATGCAAGAGAAGCAGCTTCGTGCCTTCTGAAATCTCTTATTCCACAAATGTGTGTTACAAAGGGGGATACGAAATGGCAGTTAAGTTTTCCTATTTCCTATATTGACAAAAGAGTTGCAGAGTTCGTTCTACATTATTATTATTATTTCACTCAGACGCATATAAGTACAAAGATGAGCTAAAGGTCAGCTTCTTGATAAGATTAGAGGTCACAGTGAAATCCTGGACTAGCCTTACTAGTTTCAAGTGGAGGTTCCAAATGTAGGGAAGCCAGAATACATGACTCATAGATCAGAAATCTTAAATTTTTAGTTCGTTGAATTTGTAAGTGTATCTTCTACTGGAGGTACTGTGCCGCAGTGGTAGAGTAAAGGTCTTAGGTTGAGAAAAGTAGAATCTGGATTCTGCCTTAGGCACTTACTAGTTGTGTGAGCAGCTCTGCAGTCACTTAGCCTCCTTCTCTCCCTCAACTTGAGTTTCCTCCAGTGTAAAAAGAGGATGATAATACCTGTAACTGCTTACCCCACAGAGCTGTGAGTATCCCTTGAGGTCATGTCTGTAAAGCACCTTGCAAAGCACAAAGTATAATTTAAATGTCTGCTGTCATTATAGGACCAAACTTCCCACCAGATAATAAAAGCAGTCTAAAATAGTCCATCGGCAGATTGAGATGGAATAGATTGGCACTGACAGAGGTGATAGGTGCAAAGAACATTAGTGGTAAGGATAGAAATTATAACCCTGATCTTTTTAAAGTGGCATTTTATAAAAGAACTTTTCTTTTTAAAATTGTTGAATGATTTGTTATAAATTAATAGTGAACCTCATCAATGTAGCCAATAACATTCATTTAGGCTTAGGTAAATCATGCCAGTGAATAAAATATCCCAACTTTTCATTCACTCCCTCTAAGTCTCTATCAGTATCCATCGTCCATTTATTCCTATTTACTTCTTCTTTCATATGGACATAATAATAATAGCTAACTTTCTATAGTGCTTACTATGTACTGGGGACTATGTTAAGTGCTTTACAGTCATCTCCTCTGATCCTCACAACTCTGCTGAGGTCCGCACTACTATTGTTCCCATTACATATAGATGAAGAAATTAAGGCAAATGAGTTAAGTGACTTGTCCAGGTGTAATAACAATTTAGGTCTGAAGATCTGTACCACCCATTCGTAGGCCATGTGACCTGCTTACATGGCAGGAAGCCTAAGTCACATGTGGTGGGAGAAGTTTGCTGAGAGGAAAAGGAAAGTGTGTCTCAGGAAATGCTGAGAGAGCAGTTAGAACTGAGGGAAAGAGCAGACAGCTGTGAGTGTTTGCTGGTGGCAAGGCCTGGATAGCTTTGAGATGGAGTAGTTCTCTGCTGTGATATTGTGTATTGAATTCTTTGCTGCTGTAATGGATTGGGCTTATTGGTTTGGGGATCTGGTTTTCTAGTGTCTGAATAAATGGTTTACTTTTTCTACCTTCTATATCGAGAGTCTCTTATATTTCATGATACAGAATCACATAGGCATATTGACAATTTTCATCTATATTATGATTATTGCCTTGCTAATACACAAGGGTTACACAGCTAGTAATTTTCTAAGGCTGGACTGGAACTCAAGTTAACTCTATCCGTTGTGCTACCAAGCTGCCGAAAGAGAACAATCTATGTTTCTGTTGTGACTCATAGTAAAGCCTCCATCTTGGCCTTGAAGGTTTGGGGAGTACAAATTCACTAGGGTACATTGTGCCTGAGCTCACAGACAGTTTTTTAAAAATTCTTTGGGGCACCTCAGCCTTGGCACATATCAGTGGTCTGTTATCTGGATGATAGGTTTGTATTGGTCAACTTATCATAATTAGTCCAAGAATCTAAGAATGATATTTTTAGCGTCCTTAGGAGATGATTTTTTCCCAATTTTTAAAAACATTTTATTTTAAGTTTTGAGTTCCAAATTCTATCCCTCTCTCCTTCCTTCCCCTCCCCCTTTCCCCTGATAAGCAATCAGTTATAGGTTATATGTATGCAATTATTTAAAACATTCCCATATTAGTCATTTTGTGCAAGAAGACTCAAATAAAACCAAAAAATGCAAGTGAAAAACGGCATGCTTCAGTCTGTATTCAATCAATATAGTTCGTTCTCTGGAGGTGAATAGTATGCTTCATCATTAGTCCTTTGGGTTCTTGTATAGTCATTCACAATTCTTCATTGAACAATGTTGCTGTTACTGTGTACCATGTTCTGTCCTGTTCACTTCACTATGCATCAGTTCATATAAGTCTTTCCAGGTTCTTCTGAAATCATCCTGCTTGTCATTTCTTATAGCACAATAATATTAGGAAATCATTATTATCCCAGTGCATCTTGCCCAATTTTCCTGAGAATGATGTTGGAAGAAGACATTGTTATTTTTGGCTTCTTAAAAAGTTTAAAAGGTTCAGGGGTAGGTCACTGTTGAATTTTTAATAGGTCAATTAGGAGTTTTACAAGTGGTTACGATCTATTCCAAAGAAAACTCTGCTGAGTTAATATGCAAGTAGAAAAGGGTTAGGGCATATAATACTTGGTACAAGTGTTTCTTCAACTTAAGAAGGGATCTACCCAAGTAGGGCTTGCATTGGTGGTTTAAGTAATATGATAAGTATTATAAATGGATCCAATACCACTCAGGAGCTTGGGCCATCACTTAGCCTTACTTCTGCAAGCAAAAATTCATACATCAGTAGCATGTATTAGATGAGATGAGTCACAGTTATTTATTTAAGTTACTAGCCAAGAAAAAGGTCACCAAGAACAATTGGGAAGACAAAATTAACACACATGAAAAAATGAAAGCATTTTTTGGTGTGACATTATAATACTGAAGAGGTCAGTGTGTGCTGAAGTGGTCCAGTTTCATGAAAAATGTAGAAGTGGTATTAATAGCAAGAAAACACCTACATGTATAAAAAAATATTCACAGCAACATTATTGGTGATAATGAACAGCTAGAAACAAAACATCTGTCCAGCAACTGTTCAAGAAATTATGGTATTTGAATATGATGGAATTATACTGTATCCTAAGACATGACAAATGACAAAGAATTCCAAGAAAAAATGGAGTGAAGTGATCCAAGGGGAAGAAAGCAGAGGCAAATGAACAAAAAACACAATGACTTAAAAAATGTACATAAGGTTAACATGGAGAGGCAACAAAACTCAGGTCAAATATTATGGTCACTGTAAGTATTATACAGTCAGACGTGAAGGGACATTTCCCTTCTTGCTGTTAATCAACAAACTTTTTAGGGGAATATAATTTGTAAGGAGATTTTTTTGCGGGGAGGGGAAGAGTTTTTGTTGGGAAACATTTGTTCTGTCAAAGCACGCTTTCAATAAATTAAAATTCAATAAAAGGTTGAATTGAGTCTTGAAGGATTGGAATGGGTGAAGCAGAGAAAGAGGAAATTCTCACATCTAGAATTGGTGCCTCGGTGCATAGCAACTATTTAATAAAAAATTTAAATGAATAAATAATCAAAATATTGGTTCCCCCAAATTTTTCATTTATATATGTACACATATTATATAATTAAATTTCTGTTTAATCCATAGTAGATGCCATATATTCTTACAACTTATGCAGCCAAATATAATTGAATATATACCTATGATTATTTATAAAGATTATATAACCAAAGCATGAGAAATTTTACCATACTTCATAAGACACAATTTCCAGTGGCCACTAAATCAAAAAACTTTCTTACTATAGAGATTCTATGCATGAAAATAAATGTTATCTGCCAAAAAAAAAAAAAAAAAAGAAGAAATTCTCATTTGGAGAAACAGCGTAAGCTAAGGCACAGAGATGATGAAGAATATGGGGTTGGAAAAGGATAGGAATGCCAAAGGCAGAAAATGGATATATAAACAAGAAAAATCCTTTTCTAGTTTTCTAGTTCTGCTTTTAAATGTATTCACCTGAATTCTTACTGTCACTTCTCCCTGATGTTCATGGGTCTGCTCTAGCCATCTCCTTTTCACTACCTAATATGTTTGTCTAGAAATCTAGGAGTCAGATCTATAACAGTCAGCATTTGGAAGATATCTATGAACTAGAAACAAACACCATACATTTAAGGAGAAACTCTTAAGTCTTTCACTCAGCACTTCACTTTACACACAATCCTAAGAATCTTAGTCATTTGGTTTTCCAGCCCACAGTCAATTTGAAGTACATGCCTAGAGGGTTAAGGGTGAGGTACACTAGAGCAGGCTCACTGATGGAGGAATGTGTTGTTAATGATGCTCCTTCTTTCTCAAAGAGCACCAGTGACATCAGGAGGGTGATGTCTTGACCTGCAAGTGAATTGGATTTAACTGAGGCAGGGCTATGCAAAGTCATCAGCTTCACTCTTTCCTCCAGAGTCATCTGAGTCCAGCGGCAAGACATAGGTCAGGACAATTGGAGATGGCCCCAGATGCAGTGGGAGACCTTAGCCTTTTAAAGTTATTGCCCTTCCCCGAGGTCTCAGATTGTCTGTGTTTACAATCAAAATGAAGGTAAACTGAGGCACAAAGTTTCAAGCACAATTTATTGACGAAGCATGAATTTGTCAATAAGTAGAGTCTTAGCCCCCTCAGAAAAGCTAAGACCCTGAACAAGGTGGACAGATCTTTTTTATGGACAAAAAGAACAATATCCAGAACAGAAGCCAGCTTCATAGATGTAAAATGGTATAATTGGTTATGAAGTCTGTAGAATCATAGGTGTGAGGAACAATATTATTGGCTAGAAATTGGGAAGGAGGGGCTAGCAACAACCCCTCCTCCTTCCATCCTGTTGCTAAGAAATGTTTATTGTTTGAGTCCACCTGAAAGACCAATTTAGCATAGTGGACCACATTAACTTGCATAACAGAGCAGACCAGACCAGATTCCCTGGTGTCCATCTGAATCCCTAAAGGATAACGGATTTCCTTGAGGCAAGACTAGAACAATGATTAGCAAGGGAACTGAACTCCTAAATTTAACTCATCACAAGCCAGGTGAAATTTCTGAATTAAGTTCAGAGATTAAGAATCATGATTTAGGCAATTACAGGATAAAATTAATTAATTGTAGATAGGATCAATTAAAAAAAAAAGACAGAATCAATCTAATTATTTCAGGTGACACTGAGAAGCCAGCTAAGCAAATTAAAAAGTAGAACTAGAAAACTAAAAGAGTATAGTGACCAGTAGCATAGGTTCATTAACTATCAGACCAAGAGGTTTACATTTCTTTGTAGCCACTGAGGGCTTCACTACATTACAGTATGGTACAATGGCTGATGTTCATAATGAAACCCTTAGTTATCAAGAAGGCAGCTATGACTTAATGTCAAAACTCTGGAGTTGGACCCAGGTTTGAATCTTGGATCTGCCACTTTACTATCTGTGTGAACTTCGGGAAGTCATTTAACTTCCTTTAATCTCAGTTTTTTTCATCCGCAAATGTAATGACAAGTTAGATTTGAAGATCTTTCCCACCTATTAATGGGCCATGTGACCTGCTTATATCACGGGAAGCCTAAGTCACACGTGGTGGGAGAAGCATGCTGAGAGGAAAAGGAAAGTGTGCCAAGGAAATGCTGAGAGAGCAGTTAGAACTGAGGGAGAGAGCAGACACAGGCATGCTAGCTATGCTGTGAGTGTGTTTGTGGGAAGGCCTCAGCAGGGAGGTGGAAGGCTAATGGGATGCTGAGGCTCCATACTATTGTGTAATATTGTGTTTTAAGTTCCTTGCCTTTATGATAAAGTGGGCTTACTGGTTTTGGGAGTTGGTTGCTGCTTGGATGGCTTGGACTTGTTGGTTATAAGATTTGGTCCACTAGTGTCTGAATAAATGTTTTACTTCTTCCACTTCCATATGGAGTGTCTCTCATATTTTGTGATACAGAACTTAATAGGCGTATTCACAATTATCATCGATGTTGTATTTATTGCCTTACTAATACAGTAAAGTGAAGGGTTGGACTAAATGATAATGAACTTACTGGAGTTGAACACTTTCATGCATTATGTCTTGTTTCCACAAAGAAAGTGGCAACTCTTTGAGGGGATAGATTATGGCATATCCTAAGAGATGTTCAGGTGGCTGGGTAAGGCTCCCAGAAAGGAGAGGTCATGCCAGCATGACTTCATCAAGAACTGGTCTTACTAGACTAACCTCATTTTCTTTTTTGACAGGGTGAATAGACTGGTAGATCAGGGAAATGTTATAGATGCAGTATTCCTAGATTTCAAGGAAGCATTTTAAAAATTCTTGTGCTATTCTTAAGGACAAGATAGAGAGAGATAGGCTAGATCAGCAGTTTTCAAAGTGTGATGCAGGGATCCCTAGGGGTCCATGAGACCCTTTCAGGGGATTGGTGAGGATGAAACTCTTTTCTTTTTTAAAATTTATTTTATTTTCAATTCACAAAAAAACCCACAAGCATTTCCATGACACAGTAAAATTTTTTTAAAATGATGGCACATGAAACTACAAACCTACCACTTACAACTTCCTATTCCTTCCAAATATACAAAAAAGTTATCATGTAAATTTCTTTTTTATTCCTTTTTTTAATTCCTTCCTCTCCACACCCTACAGATGGCTACCCTTAGACACAAATAGGTGTATATATGTGCAAAATTATTCTATACATCCTTCTATTTATCGGTTCTTTCTCTGGATGCAGATAGAGTCTTTCTTCATATGTCCTTTATTTTTTTGTGTATTTATCATAGTCAAAATGACTTAGTTGCTCAAAGTTGTTCTTAAAACAATATTGCTGTTACTATACACAATATTCTCATGGTTCTGCTCACCTTCCTGTTGATTATTTTGTGCAAGGCTCTCCACGCCCTTCTAAGATCATTGAGCTCATCATTTCTTATACCGCAGTAGTATTCCATCACAACCATATACCCCAAAGGATGGGGAATCCTGCAATTTCCAGTTCTTTGCCACCATGAAGAGAGCTGCTATAAACATCCTATTCACATTCAAAGTTATAATCACTATTTGCGAATTTCCCACCATCTTATTTTTATTCACTATTTTCTTTCTCAGCCTCTTTTTTCATAAAACTGTTTTCATAAAAATACTAAGATGGTTTAATTTCTATTATGATAAACATGGATATATATAACCCACATAAACAAAGCTTCAGGGGGCAGGGGAATAACTCAGTAATTTTTAAGAGTTTAAAGGGGTCTTGAGACCAAAAAGTTTGAGAACTGGTGGGTTAGATAGTATACTTGGTGAATTTGGAGCTAGTTGAATGCTTGGCTAGTACTAACAATAATCATGACTGGGTCAATATCAACTGGGAGAGAGAAGATGCAGTGGAGAGCCCCAAGGAGCTGGTTTTGGTACATGGCTATTCAGCATTTTTATTAACAAACTGAAGCCACAGAAGGTATGCCTGTCTTTTTGTAGATGACCCAAAAATGTGATATGACAGAGTCATGAATATTATTATTTCAATATAGAAATGGTTGGCCAAATCTAGGAATTAGATAGATTATATACTACGCAGCCTCTGCATTTCTATAGTAAGGTCTGCAGGCAAGTCATCTGTTTCTGAGTCACCTGCAAGTAAACAAGGGATATGGCTTAGCATTTCTTATATGGGTTCTTTCTTCCTTGATTTATAGGAAAGGTGACCTTTGTTACTTTATTAGTTATATCTTTATATCTAGAATTTATATGATATTTCACATATTAATTTTTTATGATGAATAACTATTTGCTTATAAGCCAAATGTGGTTAAACAAATAATGTGATGTGGCTGCTAAGAAAAGCTAATGCAAATTTAGGCTGTATAATACAATGACTATTCTGATCAAGGGACATAATAAATATACCATATTCAATTCTGATCAGCTTAAATCTGGAATTTTGCAAGGTAATGATAGAAACAATAGAAACTGTAAGGTGAATCACTGCAAGCTACAAGAATTTACCATCTACTGGATAACCCTCTGTGTGTGTGTGTGCATGCACGCATGCATGTGTGCATATATATATATATGCATATATATATACACACACATATATGTACGTATATAAATGTAGGGATTACCTGTGTGCTTCCTAATAATAATCAGTAGACACAATTAGCTTTTAGCGAAGTTAACTAAGATGGCATAGTAAAAACATTAACTACGAAACATCCCCCACTCCCATAATCCTGAGGCACATTCTCCCATAAATACATGCACACGATGAACATAGAAAGAATGGACATAAGCAATGAAAGTGAGGCACATGTAGAGGAAACACATATGGTTAAGACTTCTTACTACTCTGATGCTGCAGGGTCCTTTCTTTCTCCAAAGAGCCATGCAGTTCTATTTGGTTGTAGCATCTCTGATAGGTATTTTGTTCAGCTAGGTTCCAAGGTCTGCACCTCACTGCAACTCAACTCTGGATTGTCAGGGTTAGTTTTCTCTAGAATCCATGGCAGGCTCTCTTCTCTGCTGCCAGAGTCCTTTTTGTTGAAGTTACTTTCTTTGAGTGTATCCATTTCTGTCTGGAATGTGTTCTGTCTATGTTCCCTCAATTATGGGAACTGATGAATTTTTAGATAACTGGATGAAGTGCCTCCCACTCTGCTATATTATGCCATGGTGGATGGGAAAGAGAGGCGAGAAAAATTCCTTCTCCCCAGCCACTTGCATTCCCCCTTAGAGGAGGTATCTCTTCTACAAGTGCTGAGCCTGGCCTCCCTTGAACTCCCTAGAGCGGAGATATTTGAAGCTCCCAGAGGTGTAGGTAATTTATTTGCTCCCCAATTAGACTGTTCCCTTTAATTCACAGGCGACCTGTTCCTACCTCATAAAAGGATCACTGTTAACACATTAACAGTTAAAACATTAATACCTCATTACCTCTATAATTACACCAAATCTTGCTTACACTAGCAAGACTAGGCACAGTGGCTATAACTATACATCAGAAGCTTGCTACCTTTCATGGACTGGCAGATGACAAATCCCCATAACTAGAAAGACAGACTTCAATATATTCTGGAGAATTCAACCAATAAACGCGATTATAACTAGACAATCATTACAGACTGACTTGCAGCTCACAATGACTATTTTTTAATAGATGTCACTATATCAAGTACTATGTCCAATATTTGTGGAATAAAAAGGTTTCATTATACATTTGACAACCTTTAGAAGAAATCAAAATCATGTGGAAACAGGATGAGGCACAGATCATTCTCAATTAATAAATCCCGTATGATACTGGAGTCTTCCCCAAAATGATTTCAGCGAGCCTACAGAAAATAATTTCCATCTCAATACTTTTATTCAATTTTCAAAAAATCGGTTATTTTATCTAATTTTTCAACAGTTTTAAAAATATTAACTTTATTTTTTCACTTTCTTTTTTAAAAATGTTTTTAATGGATATTTTATGTTTCTTACATCACCATAATATCCCAATGTATCCCTCCCTCTCCCCTTCCCAGAAACACATACAAGTAGTACTTTTAAAGAAGGAAAAAAAAGGCAGCAATCTGACAAGTACATTGAAAAAATTTGAAAGCATGTGCAAGGTGTAGCACCTGTGGACTTCCCGCCTGAACAAAAGAGTGGTTGGAGGGTATCCACTGCTTCATATTGAGTCCTGTCTGAGCTTTATAGTTTTGTTCCATTTACTTTCGGGGCGGGGGGCAGGGGATGTCACTCCTTTCCATTTACATTGTTGTAGTTACTGTGTATATTGTTTTCTTGGCTCCGCTTCCTTCACTCTGCATCAGCTTATATAGCTCTTTCCATGCTTCTCTATATACAATATACAAATCACTTCTTACAGCACAGATATATTCCATTACATTCATGAATCACAATTTGCTTAGCTATTGATGGGTACAAGTTTTATTAACAAGTCTTAGCTATCATATAAAGTACAGCTACAAATATTTTGGAGTATATGGAGACTTTTGTATTATTGATGGTTCCCTTGGGGTATGAGCCCAGTAACAGAGTATCTAGTTCAAGGGGTATGGACATATTAGCCACCTCATTTGCATAATTCTAAATTGCTTTCCAAAATGATTATACCATTCGGAAACTCCACCAACAATGTATTAGAGTGTCTGTCTTTCTATAACCTCTCTGAAATTGACTATTGCTATTTTTTGTCATTTTTGCCATTTTCAGGGTATAAGGAAAAACCTCAGGGTTGATTTGCGCTTTTTTTATTATTAGTGATTTGGAGCATTTTTTCATGTGCTAATGAGTTCTTTGCAGTTCTTTTGAGAACTGTTGGTTCATATCTTTTGATTTACATATTGAAGAATAGCTATTAGTCTTATATATGTTTATTAATTGTTTTCACATCTTGGACACCAAACCCTTGTCAGAGAATTTGATACAGATTTTTTTCCTCATTAGACCACTTCCCTTTCTATGCTAGATGCATTAATGTTGTCTGTAGAAGCTTTACAGTTTCAAATTTTTTTAAAGCATTAATTTTAAAGGAATTATTGGAAGATAGTCACTTGTCCCATGATCATTTACATCCGAATTGTATTGAACAAGATGAAAATAAAACAATAATAACAGACATGTATGTATGATTTGCAAAGTTTTACATATATTATCTTACTTGAGCCTTACATCTCATGCATACTCATTGTTCCTGGAGCAAATTCTAATTAGAATTAGTTCAAATGTTAAATTCCCTAGGTTTGAAAGTATGGGAAGGGGGAGGAGAGGGGAAAGCATAACAAATCTTAATTTAACTAATATGGTTGGTAATTAATGAAGCTTAAGTCATAAATCAGCAAGAACAAGAAAATGGTAATGATGTAAAATTATGATGTATATACAATAAAATAGTTACATATACATCATCGTCTATCTATCATTTCTCTCTTTTTCTCTATTTGCCTAGTTCCAAAAATCTTAATGCACTTTTAAGCTTAAATAGCTATTAAACTGCCATTTAATTAGCTATGAAATTAAATAGCTATTTGATAAGCTATTAAAGCTTAAAACTGCACTAAAACAACCATCATCTCTATATAAATTACTCCCAGATCTATATACACAGCCCTGATCTTCCCACTGAGAATTAGTCATATACCTCCAAATGTTCGCTTGGCATTTCCAACTGAATACCACATTAATACTTCAAACTCAACCTGACTGAAACTGGACTCATTTTCTCTGAAAAACCTGCTTTTCTTAACTTTCTTACTTCTGTTGCTGGCTCCTCTCAACCATCCAGTCTCAAAACCTCAGGGTCAGCTTCAAATCTTCCTTAATTCTCAAGTGCACAGTCAATTTATTGTCAAGTTGTGTGACCTTGGGCCAACAACCTCTCCAGGCCTCAGTTTCCTCATTTGCAAAATAAAAGGTGGCACTTGATGCAACCAAGACCACTCTGGTTCTAAATCTATGATCCTAAGTTCTATGAATTCTGTCTCTACAATAGGTTTTGCATCTAGTTCCCCATGCCTCTGCACTGCAGTTGCTAGTTTTATCGAATCTTTCTCTACATCTCTTGAATCCATCCCTTTTGCTTTACTCATAAGGCCATCACTCTAGTTCAGTACCTCATTACCCTGTGCCTGAATTGTTGAAATAATAGCCTTTTTACTGGTCTCCCTGTCTACCCTCTCTTGTATTCAATCTATTCTTTACATAAATACCAAATTAATCTTCCTAATGTGTGTCTTTTGTTTAAAAAAAACTTCATTTATTGAGTTCTCATATAAACTTATAAACTCAGTATGGTACTTAAAGTCCTTAACAACATGGGTACAAACAACCTTCATAGTCTTATTTCACACTACTTCCCTTCACGCAAGCCAAGTGCCAGCCAAATGGATCAGCACTGCTAGCTATTCTCTAAACTTGTCCTGTCTTTTCCCATCTCCATGCATTTGAGCTGGCTATCTCTCATCCCCAGAATGTAATTATTGATCTGCATTTCTACCATTTGAAATTCTTCTGTCCCATCAAGTTTAGCTTGGATATTACCTCTTCAGTATAGCTCTCCCTCATGTCATCGTCGTTCATCATTTGGTTGTGTCCAATTTTTTGTGGCCCCATTTAGGGTTTTCTTGGCAAAGATGCTCAGATGGTTTGCCGTTTCCCTCTGCAGCTGAGGAAACTGAGGCAAACAGGGTTCAGTGACTTTAGAGTCACATAGCTAATAAGGGTCTGGGGTCAGATTTGAACTCAGGTTTTCTTGACTCCACGCCTGTCACTCTATCCACTGAGCCACCTAGGTGCCCACTTCTGTCATATACAAGGTAGATGTGATCTCTTCCTTAAATTTTCTGATAGCACTTTCTTTGGCACTTTTTAGATCTTTTGCTCTCATTACATCCAACTTTGCTTGCTTTTTAAAGGTTGATACAGTGCATAGAGCATTTTGGACCTGGGTGGAGGAAGACTTTAGTTTAAATACCACCTCAATTTACTAGTTATTTGACCCTCTGCAAGTCACTCAATCTCTCTCAGATTCAGTCTCCTCATTGGGAAAATGGGGACAATAATAAATAATAATACCTACCACATATGGCTGTTGTGAGGATCAAACAAGATATTTGTCGAGCCTTAAAATGCTATATAAATATTAGCTATTCTTAATCGCCTTTTATTTTTTAAATTTCAAACACATTCCTCTTTTATGATCTTTATTCAAATGTTGTTTAAGTTCGAAATAAAAAAATAAGTTAAAAGAAGTTCAAATCATTGAGAGAATATTAGGAGTTACCTTGAAGTTCCCAGCTTAGTTATCCCACCATCACTTCTACTTGAAAATGTCATCATAAGCTTTTCTGGAACTTGTTCCCTAATTTTTTGTAACAAATATGCATAGTATAGCAAAATAAATTTCAATATAGGCTGAGTCAGATGCCGTATGTCTCATTCTGGGGAATGGCTGAACAAAATGCAGTACGTGAATGGAATGTGTAATAGATTATTATTGCACTGTAAGAAATGATAAATGGATTGTTTCCTAGTTAATTGTTTCCCTTTTAGTTTTAAGGACTTTGGTTTGGTTTAACCAAAAAGATTCAATTTTATGTAAACTGCCCATTTTATCACTTATTTACTTATTTAGTTACAAAAAACATTTTCTTCTTTATTCCTCTAATTTATTTATGTGACCTTTTATATCTAAGTTTTGTATCCATTTGGCGTATAATGAGAGATGTTGGTCTATACCTATATTCTTTAACTGACTTTCGTCTGTTAACCCTGTGGCTGTACATCTAATTTCTGCTAGACTACTTTTCAGTTTTCCCAGAAATTTTCATTGAAAAAATAAGACCTCCCCCCAAGAGAAGGAGTTACTATATCCCTCCTTTTAGATTGTGAGCTTCCTCCTCTGGAAGATGGGAAACTTAGATTGGATGTTTTCTAAGATACTTTCTAGCTTTAAATCTCCTAATCCCATCTGTGACTGTCGCTTTCCAACTCTGTGTCCTGGTGCCTAGCACAGTCCTTGGCACATGATAAACACTTAATAGGTGTTCATTGAGTTGAATCGGTCAAACTTACGTGCATCACTAATAGAAACACAAAGACATTTACAACCCTCGCTTAGTCTTACTGATATTACCCTATTTGTTCATGTACCTTTCCCTTCTCTTATTTCCTATGAACACATTTTGGGACCAAAATCAAGAAAATGTCCCCTCACACAGCTGTTTTTCTCTCTTTTGAAATAGTTGCCAATAGACACTTTTAAAAAAAGCACACAGACTTTTATTCTTCTTCTCAGGGTAAGCAAAAAAGTCAAACCAAAGGAGAAGAAGCAGTATCAGGAAAATTTGTATTAACAAAAGGGGAAAGGAGTAGGTTAATGAACCGAGCACGCAATTTTAAAGACTAGAAAAGTAAAAATAACTTTGTACTCTCAAAACGGGCACAAAAGATAGCTTGAAAATTGAAGATGAGATGAAGGAAACTGAAAAAACAGTATTAATGAAGAAAATCAGGAATCATTTTAAAGATAGATTAACAAATCTGATACACTATCAGCTAATTTGATTTTTTTTAAAGACGCTGGTATTTTTTTTTAAAGAGCAAAATCAAAACTAAAAAAAGGAAATTCACAACAATGAAGAGGAAATTATAAATGAGTATACTGAATTATATAGCAACAAAACTAGAAAATGAAATGAAATAGATTACTATCCAGAAAAGTCTGAAATACTATATAGCTAAGTACTGAATATCATCAGCTTGTTAACCTGATGCAACTTCCCCATATGAAGAAACTAGGAATCTAGTTTCAGGGAGAGTCATGATAATATGTAAAGGAAGAGCTCCAGTGAGGCGGTGGAGTATAAGTAAGGATGTTTGTAACTAGTTCTAGGCTTTTAACTGTGTGATTGGGAGGAGCCTTTTTTGAGTGGCTGCAAAATGGGGGCCTCTTTGAAAACTTCTGAGTCAGGTTCAGCTACTCTTTTTGGCTTCCATTCCATGACTCTTTCCTCCTGGTACCAGGTGAAAGACCATGCTGAAAGGTAAGAAACCTTGAGGCCTTGCCTCTGAGGCCATATTGACCCATAAAAAGGTCTTCTTGGTCTTTGGCCTCTGCATTTGTTCTTTTCTCTTCAAGGAGATAGGAGTCTACAACCTGGTGAGTTTGAAAGGGCAGGAGAGCACTCTAATATAGTGGCATTCCTATCTGGGTTCCAGAGCCAGTGCAGCATTAATGCCCTGAACAGTAAGGAATGACTTTTATTGTACATTCATATACCATAATTTATTCAGCCACTCCCCCATTGATGGGCACCCATTTCTTCCTAGTGTTTCACTACTTCAGAGAGTAGTATTTAAATATTTTTGTATATATGGGACCTTTCCCTTTATCTTTGATTTTCTTAGGGTATATGCCACACTATTTCTGGGTCAATGGTTATAAAGAGTTTGGTACCTTTTATGACATAATTACAAGGTTTTTTGTTTGTTTTTTTACAGAGTATTTAGACAAATTCACAACTCCACCTACAATAGAGTGACTGTTGTCACATAATTCCTCCAACATTCACCATTTCTGTCTTTTGTCATCTGTGCAAATCTGATAAGTTCAAGGTGAAACCTCAGAGTTTTTTTTTTAATTGAATTATACTTATTAGTCTCGATTTTTTTTTCTTTCCATGAATTTTCGATGAGGGAAAGGGGAAATTTCACAATAGTAATGCCAAAATAAGAGGGCCATCGAAATACCTTTAAAAATGTACAGAACAGAAGGAAGTAGAGAAGGAAGTATAGATAAACTGTACAGTTTTGAAAGCAATGTGCAAAATTTACTATATTCTTTTAAAAAAGCAAAAGACATGAAATAGAGATTTACAATTTTGTAGAGAATCTTTTTGTGTTTTGCTGTTTATCTCAAAATATTCTTTTAGGGGAGTGTTTAAGTTTAGAATAAAAAAAGTAAAGATCAGGCCATAAAAATTTTAGAATAGAACCAGATCATGTACTTTTCACATCTATGGTTAGGCAACAAATTCTTTTTAAAAAACCTTTTTAATGAATAAAAATCTATTTTCTCTTCCTCACCCTGCCTTTCTCCTCACCATAGGGGGACAAACAAGAAAAAACAAAACCCTCGTAACAAATACGTATTCAAAGAAAACAAATTCCCACATGGGCCATGTCTAAAAAAATAAACGTTGCATTTTATACCAAGTACATTACCTCTCTTTCAGGAGGTACGTAGTGTGCTTCATCAGAAGAATCATGCTTAGTTGTTGTGGATTGATCAGAGTTCTTAAAGTCTTTTGAAGTTGTTTGTCTATGCAGTGTTATTGTATAAATTGTTTCTTGATTCTCCCATTTTATTCTGCATCAGTTAATACAAGTCTTTCCAGGTTTTTCTGATATCATCCCTTTCATCATTTCTTATAGCACAATAGTATTCCATTACATTCATATGCCATAATTCATTTGGCTGTTCCCTAACTGATGGGCATAATCAGGTGAATTCTTAACCAAACAAGTGATAGAGGTAATTAAAGAAGATAAGATAAATAATTTCAATTACATTAAATTGAAAAGCTTTTAGGATAAGAAAGGAAGTGGTTAACTGGGGGAAAATCTTTGTATGAGATATAGAAATAATAATAGCTACTATTTACATATCTCTTTAAATAATTACAAAGAGCTTTCTATATATTACCTCATTTGAATCTCACAACAATCTTATAAGATAGGTACTTTTACTCTCATTTTGCAGATGAGGAAACTGAGACTGAGGGCGGTTAAGTAACTTGTTAGAGTTTCATAGCTAGTAAGCACCAGAAGCAGAAATCAAACTCAGGGTTTCCTGACTAGTTTATATGATATACGATATCATATATCATATATTTATGCCAGCTAACTGCTTCAAATATCTCTGCTAAGGGTCTGATATCCAAGATACACAAGCAGCTAACAGAAATACACAAGACTGAAAGCTATCCTCCAAATGATAGTGTTCAAAGGATATGGATATAGGCAGCTACATGGCACAGTAGATAAAGGGTAAGGCCCATAGCGAGGAAGACTCGTCTTCCTGAGTTCAAATCTGGCCTCAGACACTTACTACTGGGGTACCCTGGGCAAGTCACTTAACCCTGTTTGCTTCAGTTCTTCCTCTGTAAAATGAGCTGGAGAAGGAAATGGCAAACCACTCCAGTATCGTTGCCAAGAAAACTGCACAGGGTTACCAAGAGTTGGATGTGACTGAAATGTACAAATAGTTGTCAAAAGAAGGACTGAAAACTATTAATGCCCATATAAAAGAATGAATAATAATTTTTAGAAAATGCAAAACCAAACAACTCCACAATTTTAACCTCAGAGCAAATTGGCAAAATAACAAACTATGGGCAGAGTCGATGTTGCAGGGTTATAAAATGACAGTCACACAAATGCATTGAGTTGGTGAGACTGTGAATTGAGATGATCATTTTGGAAAGCAATTTGGAATTATGTGAAGAAGGTGGCTAAAATGTCCATATCCACTGATCTAGAGATTCTACCCATAGACACATACCTGAAAGAAATCAACAACAGAAATGAAGGCCCAATACTTACTAAAACATTTTTAGTGGTACCTAGGTCTCTAGCAACCTTTCCTCTTTATGGTTGTGTTTCCTTTCCTCTTCCCTTGAATCAGAGGAACGTTTCACCTGCCCAGTATACTGGACCTCCGACATTTTGGGGGGATGACATCAGTGCCTGGTATTTCTTTGCTTTTCCCAAAGACGCCCTAAATTTGAAATTGTCAGTGATGAGGAGTACAGTTTACCAAGTATGGAAGAGAAAAAGCAGGATAATGGGTATGATGAAATGAAAAGCAGTCTCTGAAGAAGAGTAGAAGGACTGGGGATAATGACCTTAGGAAAAACAAGCAGGTACAGGGGAGTCTTTATATGAGTGACAGTGATTTTTCCCTTTGTGAGAAGGACAACATTTCATCTGTTGTCAGCTTTACCAATTTGTTCTGAGGTTGAAACTTCAGAATTGTTCTGATTTACATTTCTTTTATTGTCAGTGGTTTGCAGAATCCTTTCCTATGGGTATTAATTGTTTGCAGTTCTTTTGAAAACTATTTGTTCACACTCTTTGACCACTATCAATTGAAGGATGGCTTTTGGATAGAGAAATGTAGGAAGTGGACTGACATGTCCCCTAAACACACAGACACACTGAGAAGCAGTGGATCGAATGCTGGGCTTAGAGCCAAAAAGCCTCATTCTTGTAAGTTCAAATTTGGCTGTGTGACCCTGGGCCAGCCACTTAACCCTATTTGCCTCAGTTTCTCATCTATAAAAAGAGCTGGAGAAGGAAATGGCAAACCACTCCAGTATCTCTGCCAAGAAAACCCCAAATGGGGTCACCGATCGATTGAATTGCCCAAGATCAGACATGAGTGAAGAACAACTTAACAACAAAAATTAGATGGTAGCTCAGGAGACAGGGGCAAGGCTGAGCAGATCCTATACTGCTTTGTCTTGATACATGCTTGATTGTAACTTCCTGTGATTCCTTTGGTAGGGTTCAGAGTCCAGGAAGTTGTTCTGTGTATTCGTGTTGAAGGCGAGAATTCTAGGAAGAAGCACTCCCATTCTCATCTATTTATCTATGGATGGTAGATGCAAGCTCAGTAGGACTTGATTTTGCCAGGTCATAGAGGGAACCAGTCTATCACATGCGATATCCTCAGCTCTGCCAGACAGAATATGATGAGATGTGTCTGGCTAAGGCTATCCCTGCTACTGTCAACAGAAAGATTCCTGAGGCAAACTTGAAACTTGAAAGGCAGCGTCATCCCGGGTATGAGCCTTTCTTTCTATCATTTGCAAATGATCTCCCTTCTCTCTTCCTCATTCATAAACATACGTGCTGCCAAAGAGAAGCAGTTTTGTTAAGGATGAGCATGGAGTAATTTCCAAAGGGAGAACTGTTTGCCCTCATTTAAACCCCTTCAAGGGAAGAGCTTTAGTTTCCTTCTTCGGGATCCCACTGATGGTCCTGCTGACCTCATATTACAGTTACAAGAATCAAATTCTGCATAAAAGGTAAAGTGATGTAATAAATAGAAATGATATTATTACTATTGCAGTAGTTATGTCTACTCCCCTTGAGTGCTTGAACATCAGATTTTATAAATGGTCGGCTCAATGAATGTTTGACTGACAAACAGGAACACAATACTAAATTTTAATGGAAGCTGCTAAGGTTGGCGATGGACCAGGATCCAAATGACCAAATCATTTCTCTGCCTCTGGCACCAGTTTTTAAAATGAGACTCTTAGGAAAAATTTTAGGATGAAATGTAGAAATTGAATCAGAGGTGGCACCTCAGGAAACACTGCATGGAAATAGGCCTAGGAGAGCTGTCCCAGGGAACATTGCCTGAGTGACCCTGAAAACCTCCAGGGCCACAGGCAACTAAAAGAACTTGAAGGCTGAGATGATGAAGCAACACCCTTACTGGTCACCAAGCAGGGAGAGCCAAAAACTTATTGGATCTTTTAAAGGCAATGACCCACCTTCTACCCTTCTATCCTCTCCTCTACAGATCATATCAGGACTATTTAAGTCTCCCCTGTAGGGGTAGGGGAAGGAACTGGGGCCCTGTCCTTTACCCTGGCAGCTAGAACAGGGAGGTTCACCCAGGAAAGCCTGAGCCTGAGCTTCCGGCTTCTTCTTTTGTTTCATTTTTCTTTGCCTGATCATAGGTGACTGAGAGGCAAACCTGAGATGGCTATATCCTTCTCTTAGAGACAACTCTGTGAATTCAAGAGTTTGTAGAACTTGGGTCTCTCAGTTGGGGCTGACTGCCCCCAAGATGAGATTCTGCATGAAGCCCTTTATACATTGCCATTTTGGGAAGGACTTGGATGTGAGCCAAACCTAAGGGGGCAGGGGGTGTAATAAGCTAAAGAGTGTGAGAAAAGAGTCTGATCCTTCCTTTAGGTAGTCAGGCTCTCTTGAGATTGAACCTGGTCACTGAATATATGGATCCAGAGCAGAAGGACCCTTTAGTGAGGAGAGAGAGGGAGGAGAACTCCAGTTCCCTTGGAACCAGTAGCAGTTATGATGATTAAATTACTGATAACACACACCTACGCTAGAGGAAGTACCAAGCATATGGCTTAGGCTGGGTCAACTTAACTTGGCTCAAATGCTCTTTGTACCTTAGGATCTGCCAATAAATTTGCCAAAAAGTTCAACAAACAGTGAATTATACCACCAGCAAAATTGATGTTTTTAAAAGTCTCATTGGAGGAGTATGAGCACACATTGTCATTATTTATGAGGTGATAGCAGGAACGTTCAGTAACATTTTAAACAATATTCTGAAATTGCACTGAGAGTAAAATTAGACCCAGATATTTAGCAGGAAAAAAAAGCTATCCAAAGCCAAGGTGATTGAGGACATATAATTTTAGTAATTGCTTGGAAACAACCACAGGCTTATCTTTTTCACTTGTGAGTTCAGTTTTAGAACTTTGAGAAACTTCTGCCAACCTGGAACCATGGGAAAATAAGTAACTTTCTTTATTGGTAAATGGATATCATCAGAGATGCAAGAAGAATGCCGAATGGCATCAGTTCAAAGTAGCTGTGACAGGGTGTAAACACTAAAATCACCAAGGAAACCTAGAACTATTGAATGGCCTCAGTCTTAGGGTAGAATGCCTGGAGAGTAACCCTATGTTTTCAAAATGAGCCTTTTTAAAAAAAAGAGCTTAAGATACAAGACATTAGGTGAAAAGAATAAGTTGCTTGGATGAATAAGTAGCACATTAATTCACTTAAAATGAAGAAACTTAAAAAAAAAACAGCTATTGAAAATTCTAAAATGGAAATCACAATTAAAACTGCAAAACCAGCCATAAGGCAGACTCATTCCAAATCTATGCACTTTTCTCATCAGAGAAGCAGTGTGATGTAAGTGAGGAAAATACATGACTTATTATTCAAAAACCTAGGTTTGAGTCCTTGCTATACTATACATACTAGCTTGTGTGACCTTAGGCATTTTTATGGACCTCTCTGAAGTACATTTTCCTTATCTATAAAACTAGGATAATAATATATACTCACAAGGACGTTAAAGACAGAAACAAAGGTCGAATATAAACCCGAACAGTTCTAGTGACCCTCTTTGTGGTAGCAAAGAAATGAAACCAAAATGAGTGCTCATTGATTGGTGAATCGCTAAAAAAAACCCCAACAACTTTGGTATATTAATATAATGGAATATTACTGTGCAGAAAGACATTATGAGAAGCTGAGCGGAGAGCTGCCCTCAAGGTCTGCCTGCGTGTTCTTGGGTAAATCACTTAACCCTTCAATGTCCTAAACCACTCCCTAAGACTCTAAATTTCCAAAGAGGTACTAATCTGCATTAGTGGAGAGAGTTTCATCCCTGACAATAACCTACACCAGTGAAATTTCAGATTTGGTTAAAAAAATTATGAAAATGAGAACCTCAAATAGATTTGTGTGAACTTATAAAGAATAGCAGAACCAGGAGATTAATATACAATATGACAACCATGTAAAATGAAAAGGCCACTAAAACGAAGTGAGTAATGGAAAAATTATGAAGATCTTAGAGAAAACATAGTAAAACTCACAGCAGTCAAGTAGGGTAGTACTGAGCCAGAATATTACATGCGTAGACAAGGTTTATGGATTAAGATAGTTTTATTTGACTTTGTCACAAGTGCAGGGGTGGGAAACGATTATTATAAAAACAAAAAGCAAAAAAAGGACATTTTCAAAAGTGTAAATAAAATGGAGGTGATGATACCTGGTGCTCTGATGGATAGAAAGGTGGACCTGGAATCAGAAAATCATGGGTTCAAATTCTGCCTCAGTAGCTTACTAGCTGTGTAACCTCAGGCTACTCATTTAACCTGGTTTGCCCCAGTTCCTTTATCTGTCAAATAAGAATGACAATCGCTCGCAGAGTTGTTGAGAGGATAAGGTGAGATAACATTGGTGAAGTGTTTTACAAACTTTAAAGTGCTATGCTGAACCAGTTATTATTTTTATTAAACTCACGAAATGATATCTATAAAGTACTTTGTAACCTTGAAGCACTAGATAAATAAAAATTATTTAAGGAAGGGTTTCTGTCAAGAAGAACCCTCTAATTCACAGACAGAGCCAAACATCTCTTATGGAGACTTACTTATTCACAACTCTCACTTCCCCCAAGAAAGGGATGGCTAATTGAGCGGATTTTACTCTTCTAAAGAAGAGAAGTCCCTCTCTTGTGTCATCTACTAGGCCCTTTCACTAGTTTTCAAACTAAAAGGCTGATTAAGCACAGAGACGTCCTATAAAATAAGTCTGAAGGGAACAGACACATGGATGAAAGCCAGCTGGCCCACATACAACGTGGGCCAGACTGAGGTGATACTAATCTTTAAGGGGGGAGCAAGGGGATGCAAAGAAGGAAAAACTGAAGCCTTGGCAAGCAATGCAGCCTTATTCTTAACAGAAGCAGCTGCCTGTCAACAGAAATTTTTAAACTTAAGGAACATGCATCTGAGCTCTGTACTATGTTTACTCTAGATATTCAGATGGTGATGGTGTCTGGGATGCTCCTTTACAATAATCCCAAGGCATGACTGGCAGGGGTGGGGGGTGGGGGTGGGGGTGGGATAGGGGTGGGTTGGGTTGGGTGAGATAGAAGGGCAGCTAGGCAGTGTAGTGGATAGAGTACTGGGCCTGAAGTCAGGAAGACATCCTCCCCAGTTAGATTAAATCTAGCCTCAGATGCTAGCTTTGTGACCCTGGGCAAGTCATTTAACCCTGTTTGCCTCAGTTTCCTCATCCATCAAATGAGCTGGAGAAGGAAATGGCAAACCACTCTGAGATAATTGCCAAGAAAACCCCAAATGGGGTCATGAAGAGTTAGACGTGATTGAACAACTGCAGCGACAAGGCATGAGGGCTGGCTACTAAACTACACCAACCCAGGACCTAGGGCAGGTGCTGAAGGACAAACAGCAAGGTAATATTTTAACCATGAAGTAGCTATACTGATTCTTTGCTTCTGCTCTTGGCTATAAGGGCAATTCAACCTTAGATTTACCATTCCTTGACCATTCTCTCTCCCTCACCCGACTCCTTTTTGTTGTTGACTTGTACATAAATAGGATTTAAATGAGGCAGATGTGCAAAGCTGTCAGCCTCACTCTCTCTTTCTGAGTCACTGAAGTCCCCTTGGCAGGACAAAAGTCAAGATGACTGGCGATGGCCTAGGATGCCGTGGACGACCTTGGTCAGACCTTCCATGTCTGACCAAGCTCTAAGTGCTCCACAGTGCCTGTTTTAGCCACCTTCATGGAGGCTGGCACAATCATTCTTATCTGCTCCTTCTGCCAGGGAAAGTCTTCACATGTTTAGGGTAGACATCCCCCTAATTCACCAATGGGTTTGAGGCCTGTGTTTTACCGCCAGTCTGATTAGCCCATCTGCCGAGCCAGTTTACTTGGGTGTGGCCCATGTGCATGCTACAGTTTCTTGGAGTCAAAGGTGAGAACTGGGTGAAGGGGGATACCAGAGGTGGATAAGCAGTCCAGAAAAGGCCAGCGCTTGTCTTCATTGAACACCCCATATGCTAAAGCTGTGCCAAAAATCATCCCAAAATGGCAACTACTAGAAAACTCAGTTCAGTGATTCAGACATACCCTTTTCAGAAACAAGGAAATCATTTCCCAGTAATTAGAGCTATCCACAAAGTGGAAAAGACTAAGTTAAGAGTAATGAGTTTCTCGTGACTGGGGGTTTTTAAGTAGACAAGAGGTGACCAGCTGTCATCTAGCCACCAGATGACAACTATATATTATAAATAGGACACATATTGGGGCCAGGAGTTTGGAATAGGCAGCCTCTTTAGTCCCTCCAGTTTTAAGGAGCGAAGAGCAATCAGGACACTTGACTTCAAATACTGCCATAGACACTTACGAGCTGTGTCAACCTTGAACAAGTCACTTAATCTCTCAGAGCCTCACTTTCCTCATCTGTAGTATGGAGACTATAGAACTTGCACTACCTACTTCAAGTGCTGTTGTGAGGAAAATACTGCAAACCCTCAGGGACTACATAAGGAGGGGTTATTAATGTTGTGGTTGTTACTATCGTTACGACTAGAAACATTACAACGACCATTCTCTTAAGGGCAAAATAGGATCGATAACTACAGAAATATTTGTGCCTAAGACAGGTTAGGGAATACCGTCTCACATGGTGTCTGGGATAGGAACTGCTTTTGGAAATAAAATAAAATCTATGGTTTCCTTCAGAAGTAATTAAAATTCACTTTAGTTAAGATAAACAAAAAGGAGCTATCAGAGTAGAAACAGAGGTCAAAGTAATTAAGCACATTATCCAAAATACAGAAAGGAGAAAAAGCTTTTGAAAATATAAGTTATTCAAATATAAAAAAAATTGTTCCAACATGTAACAAAAGGAAAATATAAATTATCTACTAACAAGAAAGATCATAGATTTATAACTGTAAGGGAGTTTGAGATCATTAGCTAATTTTCCAAATGAGGAAACTGAGGCCCAGTGAAATTAACTGACTTGCCCGAGATCAAGTCTATAGTAAGTTGTAGAGCCAGGATTCCAATCAAGTCCTTCTGATCCAAGATCCCCTACCTTCCTCTATCATTCTGAAGCACTGTGGAGACTACCCAGATGCCAGCTACCAGCATAATTAGAAAAACCAAAATGTCAAATTCCAGAAAACATTTCAATTAATAATGTCAAACAGAAGTAGCAAGAAGAAGGAAACTGGCTTATTTAAAATAAAAAAAAAAAAGGAAAATTATAACCAGGAAATAAGAAAATGGCAGATCTGCTAATCAGCTATTATTTCTCCTTCCCAGAGGAGGAAGAGAAATAGAGATTAAATATGAGCAAAGAACAGAATCTCTGAAAAGAACTGTAGATTTTTTTTTTAACAGAACCTATGGCTCCAATGGTGGAAGAAGCTCTCAGGGAGGGGCTTGCCACACCCATTTTACTCAGTACTAGTTCATACAATTTCTCTCAGTTATCGAATGACACAGTATTTGTAAAGTACTTAGCAGTTTGCTTGGCACATAGTAGACAATAAATGCTTCTTCTCTTCTTCCTCCATTCTCCCCCTCCCCTTCCCTCCTTCCTCTCTTCCCCAGACAGAACTAGATCAAGGGTGAAACAACACCACCACTAAGTCCTGTAAACACAGGTGTGGCTATGATACAAGTGAATTTGGTGGGAGAAAGACTTTGTGGTTGACATTTTAAGCTTGAGTCCATTCTCCTCAGGGCCCAAGAAGGTAGTGCAGAGTGGCCCAATTCAGAAGGGATGTTTTTGTACTTGGGATCATGCACTAACTCTGTATTTTGTGAAAGTTAACTGATGTTAATTGGCTACCAGTGAGATCACGAAGATATTAGCTGGCTAAATGATACTGGGGGATAGAGGCCCTGGAAATAATTTTAGGTGACTGTTATTGGAGAGAAACCCCTGGAATGGTGTAGTAGGAAGGCCGAATTTATGATCTCAAAAAGGATCATATAAATATCAGAATGGTTCGAAATCGATGGGTATACAGAATTCTCCAAGCAGAAGGCATCAAAAAGTTTATTCAGGGCCCAGAGCAACAAATTA
>CM053624.1:185206887-185275852 GCA_028646595.1 Phalanger gymnotis | reverse complement strand
TCTTTGAATTTCTTACTCATCTATTCTTTCAAGCTCATCTGAGAAAGAAAAATCTTGCTATTATTTTAAAATGTCTATTAGAAAATACAATTTTTTATCCCACCAATTAGAATTAATAAATAATGTGAAAATGACCATCAACCAATTTGCAAATAATTTCCAAATAAACTTTCCCTTTTTTACTCTGACAATTTCCTTACAATTATCCCTAAGTTCATAAAAAGTTACTATTAAGAGGCTCAAAACCAAAAGCCAGAGACAGTCAGATTTTCCTTCCATTATAATATGAAGGCCTTACCCTTTGATAAACACTTTGGAGAAAAATAAAAGTTTAAGGACGAATGTTAATCCAGCTGTATAAATGAATAAAAAAAAAATCTGATACACCTTCTTTCTTTTTCTACATAGGGCATATTAAGGTTCAATTTAATAATTGTAAAATACTTGAGTTCCCTACAGAATCAGCATTACAAAAATTAAGAACTAGCAATATAATTTTTCTGACATATAATTAAAAAGGAAAAATCAAGATATATTTTCTTATGTAAAATATGAGAAACTTAAAACACTGAAACCAAGTTCTATGCATTTTGCTTATCCTGAAGCTGACCTCATTTTTTTCTCAATAGTATTTTATTTTTATTTTTCTCTATTTACAATTGAACCAGCCTTATATTTCTTGTATAAATCCCACCTGGCCATAGTATACTATCCTCGTGATAAGCTGCTGTAATCTCTTTGCTAATATTTTATTTAAATTTTTTGTGTCAATATTCATTAAGGAAATTGGTCTACAATTTTCCTTCTCTGTTTTGGCTCTCCTTGGTTTAGGTATCGGCATATTTGTGTCATAAAAGGAATTGGGTAGGACTCCAGCTATTTTTTTCCAAATACTTTATATAGTGTTGGAATTAATTGTTCTTTAAATGTTTGGTAGAATGCACTTGTGGATCCCTCTGGTCCTAGCGATTTATTCTTAGGAGGTTCATTGATGCCTTGTTCAATTTGGTTTCTAAAATGGGGCCACATATTTTATTTCCTCTTCTGTTAATCTGGGCAATTTATATTTTTGGAAATATTCATCCATTTCACTTAGATTGTCAGCCGGGCAAAATAGCTTCTAATTATTGCCTTAATTTCCTCTTCACTGGTGAATTCACCCTTTTCATTTTTGATACTGGTAATGTCTTTTTTTTTTTTTAACAAAATTAACCAAAGATTTTATTTGTTCTATTGTTTTTTTCCTAAAAGCAGCTCTTAGTTTTATTAGTTCAATAGTTTTCTTAATTTCAGTTTTATTAATCTTTCCTTTGATTTTCAGTATATTTAATTTGGCACTTAATTGGGGATTTTTAATTGTTTTTTTTCTAGCCATTTTAGTTATAAGCCAAATTCATTGATCTCTTGTCTATTTTATTCATGTAAGCAATTAGAAACATAAAATTTCCCCTAAGAACTGCTTTGGCTGCATCCCATAAGTTTTGTTACGTTGTCTCATTATTTTTTTCTTTGGTGAAATTATTGTTTCTATGATTTGTTGTTTGACCCACTCATTCTTTAGGATTATTTAGTTTCCAATGAGTTTTTAGCCTCTTTCCATGGCCTTTTATTACATAGAATTTTTTTTGCATCATGAAAAGGATGAATTTAATATTTCTGCCTTTCTGCATTTGATTATGAGATTTTTATGCCCCAATACATGGTGAATTTCTCAGTAGATGCCATGTACTGCTGAGAAAAAGATATATTCCTTTCTATCCCCATTCAATTTTCTCCAGAGGTCTACCACATCTAACTTTTCTAAAATTCTATTCACCTCCTTAATTTCTTATTTTTTTTTTTTGGTTAGATTTATCTAGTTCTGAGAGGGGGAGGTTGAGGTATAGTATGGTTTTGCTCTCTATTTCTTCCTGTAATTGACTTCACTTCTCCTTTAAGAATTTGGGTGCTATACCACTTGGTGCATATGTTTAGCATTGATATTACTTCATTGTCTACGGTACCTTTTAGCAAGATGTAGTTTCCTTCCTATTTCTTTTAATTAGGTCTATTTTTGCTTTTACTTTGTCTGAAATCAAGATTGCTACCACTGCTTTTTTTTTTTACTTCACCCAAAGCATAATATATTCTGCTCCAGCCTTTTACCTTTAATCTTTGTGCATCTCTCTGCTTCAAATGTGTTTCTCATAAACAGCATATTGTAGGATTCTAGCTTTTAGTCCCCTCTGCTATCTGCTTCCATTTTATGGAAAGTTCATCCCATTCACATTCACAATCACGATTACTAACCGTGTCTTTCTCTCCATCCTATTTTCTCCCATTTATACTTTTCTCTCTCCCTCACTAGTGTTTTGCTTCTGACCACTACCTATCTCAATCTTTCCTTCCTTCTATCAGTCCCCTCCTTTCCCTCTTCTCCTCCTACTTATCTATAGGGCAAGATAAATTTCTATACCCAACTGGGTGTGTATGTTATTCCCTCTTTGAGATAAATCTGATGACAGTAAGGTTCAAACAATTCTCACCCCCTTCCTTCTTTCCCTTTATTGTAATAGGTCTTTTGCACCTCTTCATGTGATGTAATTTATCCTATTCTGCCTCCCCCTTTCCTCTATTCCCAGTACAATCCTTTTTTTTAACCCCTTAATTTTTTTATATCATCATATCAAAGTCAACTTATACCCATACTGTCTGTCTACGTATATTCCTTCTAACTGCCCTAATAGAGATTTGGTTAAGAGTTACAAGTATCATCTTCCCGTGTAGGGATGTAAACAGTTCAATCTTATTGAATAATATGTTTGTTTTTTCCATTTCTTGTTTACCTTTTTGTGCTTCTCTTGAGTCTTGTATTTGAAGATCGAATTTTCTGCTCAGCTCTGGTCTTTTTATCAGGAAAGTCTGAAAGTCCTCTATCAGTGAATATCCATCTTTTACCCTGGAAAATTATGCTCAGTTTTGCTGGGCAGATGATTCCTGGTTGTAATCTAAGCTCCTCTGCCTTCCAGAATATCATGGTCCAAGCCTTCCAACCCTTTAACGTAGAGGCTGCTAAGTAAGTCCTATGTAGTCCTGACTGTGGCTCCTTGATATTTGAATTGTTTTTTTTTTTCTGGCTGTTTATAGTATTTTCTCCTTGACATGATCATTTTGGAATTTGACTATAACATTGCTGAGCGTTTTCATTTTGAGATCTCTTCCAGGAAGTGGACTCTTTCAATGACTATTCTACCCTTTGATTCTAGGATAGCAAGGCAGTTTTCCTGGATAAATTCTTGAAAGATACCGTCCAGGCTCTTTTTTTATTATGCCCTTTGGGTAGTCTAATAATAATTATCTCTCTTGGATCTATTTTCCAGATCAATTGTTTTTCCAATGAGATATTTTACATTTTCTTCTATTTTCTCATGATTCCTGATGTTTCATAGAATCACTAGTTTCCATTTGCCCAATTCTAATTTTAAGAAATTTTCTTCTGTTAGCTTTTGTACCTCCTTTTCCATTGTACCTCCAATTTCCATTAGGCCAATTCTACTATTAAAAGAGTTGTTTTCTTCAGTGGACCTTTTTTTCCATTTGGCCAATTCTATTTTTTAAGGAATTGTTTTCTTCAGTCAATTTTTGTGCTTCCTTTTCCAAGCTGCTGACTCTTTTTTCAGAATTCTTCTGTGTAACTCTCATTTCTTTTTTCCCAATTTTTCTTCTACCTCCATACTTGATTTTTAAAGTCCTTTTTGAGCTCTTCTAAGAGGACTTTTTGGGCTTGAGACCAATTCATATTACCCTTTGAGGTTTTACATATATGCATTGTGACAGTATTGTCCTCTTCTGAGTCTGTGTTTTGATCTTCCCTGTCGCCATAGTAGCTTTCTACAGTCAGGACTCTTTTCTGTTTCTTACTCATTTTTTTAGCTCACCCTTATATATGAAACTTGCATATATTATCTTTAAACAACAGTTATGTGAGGTAGCTGCTGTTATTATCACAGAGCTAGTAAGTCACAGAGCAGGATTCACACTTAGGTCTTTCTAACTCAAGGTCCAGCCTGTCACCCAGTAAGTCATAATGTCTCTAAGGATCCTTGCAGGTCTAAGTAGGTTGCCAACAATGAATAAAAAATGTTGTAGGACCACAGATCTAAAGCTAGAAGATACTTCAGAGGATATCTAGTCTACTTTTTCATTTTACAGATGAGAAAATCGATGCCCTGAGAGGGTAGGTGATTTTCCCAAGATTACACATCATGTAATAAGCAGCAGGTCTGGGTTTAGAACTCAGGTTTTGAGACCCCAAATTTCTTATTCTTTCCATTGCACTATGATACTTCCCACAAATAAGGAGACACATTGACTGAAAAAGGAGGCATATCTGTTATCTAGCAAGAGTGGAGGAAAAAGGATAATCTGAGGATTACAGGGCATCCACAGAATCTTAATAAACAAACCAAAAAACTAGCTGACGAAAGTCTCCTGTGTATCTGGTGGATAACCTATGAGAGAGATTTATGGAACTACATGGGCAAGGATGATATGGGAGCAGAAGTTATTATCTGTACTGGTGAGGAGATGCCCTATTTGTTGTTGTTCAGTCATTTTAGTCATATCTGACTCTCAGTGACTCCATTTGGAGTTTTCTTGGCAAAGATACTGGAGGGGTTTGCCACTTCCTTCACCAGCTCATTTAACAGATGAGGAAACTGAGGCAAACAAAGTTAAGTGACTTTCCCAGGATCATACAGCTAATGGCTAAGGCCAGATTTAAATTTAAGACTTCCTGACTCCAGGCCTGGCACTCTAGCCACTGCACCACCTACCTACCCCTAGACCATCTATACCAATAATATAATGGCTCTGTGGAAGTATTAAATAAATTATCTTATATCACAAAATACATAGAATCTGTTTGGGAGAGAGACTTTAATAATTTGGATTTTAAAATAATACTTTTTCATTTGGATGGAAAATAAATGTTGTAAAGGTATCTTCAAAACACTTTTAAAAGGATGGTAGAGTGAATTAAAGGTGAAGTTGCCCAAGCTAGCAGGAGACTTGAAACTATAACTCACTCTATTCAGTGGAGACACCAATCATTCTAAATGTCAAAATGTGGCCTTTCTTGTAATGACAGATCTTAAAAAGACAAAAACCCTCTAGTAATTCCAGTCCTGACCATTTCATCCTAGAATACTGTTATACAAACTTTTCAAAACTCAATCAGGTGTGTGTAGGGTCCATTGGTATCAAGCATTAACACTTGTCTGTTCCCATATGTTCCGTGTCTCACCACCATACCAGCTTCTGCACATTTACTATTTGAAGCAAGCTCTTTTTCACACAGAGTCACAAACTGAGAATAAAGAGCTAATCCTTCTTCTTTTCCAGAGATGGTGTGGTACTGCATATTTCTTCCTTTCACTTTTCCTCCGAGGGTGGCTTGAGGAATAATGAGGATGTTCCCAGGTAGATCCAATATAGAGACATGCTTGCCATTTTCGGTCTCACTTAATTTCACATTCAACAGTGTGCTAACTGGGAGGAAAAACATTCTAAAGTGAAAAGTCAAACCAATAAAACCCCGCAAGAAACCACCAACCCTCAGTGAATCCAAAAATCATGTTTAAAAAGCTGGTTTGTCAGTTCGTGTATCTCAACCCAAATCCTTATTTAGACATTTAAAAATGTTTGTTAAGCTAAAAAACACAAAAACAAAAAACAAAAAACCCCCAAACCCTAAATACAAATAGCAGTATTATATAGTATATGATGTCTCAAAATTGAATTAGTAGTTAATGTGATCCCAATATTAAATCCCTAGGTGGGTTTTTTTTTAAACATAACCATATGCTGGGGTCTTGAGATAATGTTGTCCTGCAGGTACATGTCAAGGGACTTATAGGCCTTCGTATGCTTCAGTAATGGAATCCCCTTGAATGAGAGTCCAAGATGAAGCTACTGTTAATTCTGCTCTACACAGCACATAGCATTAGATGAAAAGTTCTAGTTCGTGGGGTGTTTTTAGCCTAGACTTTGCTAGTGAAGCTAAGGTTTATGAATCCAAGTACCATATAGTCTGGCTGGCTTTTGCTCTATTTCATTACAGTAGAGTGATATCAACACCACAGAAAATGAAAGGATTGATGAATTTAGCACATATTAAAAAAACCCTAGAAAATCATACTAGACTAGTATGAAACAGCCATCTCACAAATATCATTGGTTGGTTGAGGTCGGAGGAGATATGAGCAAAGGAATCATTAGAAATACATCATTTCTATTTAGAAGAACAACTCCAAGAAAGCAAATACAGGATAAGCAGTATTACCTTTGTCTACCAATGCTGTATTACTGTAACTTAATATAATAACAATGCTATGATTACAGAATTATAAGCCATTATGCAGGTTTATGGTTTTACAGATATTTTACACACACATAAAAACAATTCACCTGGGATTCTAAATAGAGCCTGCTATTGTGACTGAAACTTGGAATTACATGAGGGAAATTTAACGATTTGTGATTTTGTCACTGAGGGGTTCCTCCATGGGAGCAGACTTCAAACAGCCTGTGAATTGATAGTTGAATCCTAGGGAGTTGCTTGAAGCACATAAATGTCAGGTGAATTGTCACACAATTAATAAGCACCAGAGGTGGGATGTGAGCCTAGGTATTCTTGATTCCTAAGGCCAGCACTCTAGCCATTCTGACTTTTTCCAAAAGAACAGGAACAAAAACAATACCCAGGCATTTACTTATTGTCTAGTTTGGGTCAGTCGCTGTGTGGGCATTAGGTATACGAATATATATATTTTTAAAAAAGTGAAACAATCTCTATTCTCAAGCAATTTACACAAAAAGTACACAACACCCACAAATATCTACCATTAAAAATGCTCAAGAAATAGCTTCTGAATTAGAAGTACTCTTCTGAATCTTGACTTGTATTTACAAAATCAAAAGTGGCCACTAGAGATGGAGAAAAACTATGTGAAATTAATTCCCACAGAAAATCTGTGTAGCAAAAACATGCCTACAGATGGGAGGTGGCAACAATTTGTCCTTTAGAGATAGAAGTTAATCCCTAATTAGAATTAAAGGAATATTAAATGGATATTCTGGAAAAACAGGGGGAACCCCAGTAGATTTTTCTCTCACTCCCCAAATTCAAGGTTTTATTTGGCTAAAAATCCTTGAGAGGCAGGATATCTAAGAGTTACTCAGCATTAACTAACATCTACTTTATTTTCTCTATTTGGATTTTGCCATAATGCCCAGTAATTGAACAGCTGGCTTCTCAGGGGAGGTATAGCTCTCCAAGGTATGGCAGTGGTTTAAAGGTTAATTCACCACCTAGGCTCCCAATTAGTGAAAGACCAATGCAGTCACTGTGAAGTCAGGAAAAAAGTATGCACAGAGCTACCACATACCTCCCTCTGCTGGTTCTACCTGAGAACTTGACTAATGCTGTTAGTAGGTTCCCTACAGAAAAAAAAAAAAAACAAAAAACAAAAAAACAACCCAAACAAAGCTGGCTCTTAGATTTTAAGAAGGGAGGGAGCTTTGAGGTCATCTAGTACAAGCCCTGTTCCTTTCCCTGAGGAAACAGGCTCAAGGAGGTTGTGACTCCCTCTAGCTTACACAGATCAGAAAGCAGAACAAAGATTTGAACTCAGGTCCCCTGACTGAAATCCAGCACTGCGGGATGCTCTCTCCCAACAGCAGAATGCCTAGCACATAGCAGGTAGTTGATAATTGATTACTGATTGATTTATCAACTGAATCTTGAATTTATCAGAGGGTTGTGATTCAAAAGATCATTTTATGTTAAATAGCTCTCTCAGAATTCATTTTTCCAGAGAAACAATGTTAACACGTAGTAGTTAAGTTGTCAGGCCAGTCCACAAAGGCCTTTAATTTCTGGTCCTGAAGTATTCTCCTATACAGACAGTACAATAGAGCTTAACTACTAAATGTAATGATGTTCCTCTGGGAAAATACATTCAGAATTTTCACTTGAAATGCCAGGACCACATCTTATGAAGCTACATTGGAAAGGGGGCCTCGAGGGAGAGTGGGATGAACAGATTGGGACTTTGTACTAAGGACAGGTCTGTGACTTAAGTAGGGGCAGAAAAGAATGGTCAGGAATAGAGGGCTTCGAGGTGAGGAGTTGTGGGGGTTGGTGTAAGGCCCTGTAGACACTTCCTAGTGCCACCTGGGTCCCCTTCCAAAACCTAACTATTGGCCATTTATCCATTAAGGATGGATGTAAGTTTAATACACAAAAGCTAGGGACTGCTTAGGGCAAGCAAAAAGGAAAGAGTGGATTGGAAGGCTGCATCATTTGGTCTGTACTTATATACTTTATATTCTACTTGTTTTTGTACGTATCTCTCCTCGTCTACTAGACTGTAAACTACTGGAGGACTGGAATCATGTCTCACTTATTTCACAGCCTCAGTCCCTATCAGTCAATCAACAAACATTTATTAGGAGCCTACTCCGTGCGGGGCATTATGCTAGGTGACGAGGCTATAAAGACAAAGTAAAAGTGACTGCCCTCGAGGAATTGTAGGATGATGCATTGAATCTTATATTCACATATTACAAATTGTGGTATGTGAAGGTAAAGGAACGTTATTATACCATTAGAAATGACAAAAGAGGCCACTCCAGGGAATCCTGGGTAGTCTGAATTACAGAAGATGAAGTGAGCAGAGCTAAAAGAACCAGAGGCAGCGACAACAATACAGAGAAGAACAACTCTGAAAAACTTAAGAACTCTGATCAACACAATGAGCAAACCTATCTCCCGAGGACCTAAAGCAAAGCATGTATCATCTCATCTCCCGGCAGGAAGGACAGACACGAGGTTGAAGAGATATATACTTTTTACACATGGCCACTGTGTGCATCTGTTTGGCTCGACTCTGCTTATTTACCACTAGGGTTTTTCCCCTCCCTTTCTTTCTCTTGGGTTTTAATTGGGAAGGGGGATTAGCAATAAAGATGACAAAAAAAGGGGGCCTATTGAAACAATAGATGGAAGTTCAGACGGAAGCACAAATAAGCAGGGCAGTTTTGAAAGTAGTGTGTAGAATTTATTATTTATTAAAAATATTTCAGGATCCATGATTTCATTAGTGTAGTATTCCCTCTAATGAGAAAAATGACAACCCTACCATGCCTTTGTGGGTTGCTGTGGCTAAAAACATACAAAAAAACCTAAGCACTTAACAAAAAAACCTTCTGAAGATAAGCTTCTAGTCCTCCATAGACAGCATTTTTTATTGGCCACTACTTAAAATCTTGGCCAGGATGGCAGAGCTTGCCAGAGCTTTAGTCCCTGGCATGTAGTTTTTCATTTGGGTCTGACTCTTCACGACCATATTTGGGGTTTTCTTGGCCAAAGGAATGGAATGGTTTGCCATTTTTCTCCAGCTCATTTTACAAATGAGGAAAGTGATATAAACAGGGTTAAGTGACTTGCCCAGGGTCACATAGCTAGTGTTTGAGGCTAGATTTGAACTTAAGTCCTCCTGACTCCAGGCCCAGCACTCTATCCACTGTGCCACCTAGCTGCCCAGTCCCTGGCATAGCCTTTGAGAATTCAGGGTTCCCTCTGTGGTATTATGAGGCATTAAATTAGGACTTTTGTGGAGGTTTTGCACAAAGTAAGCACTTAATAAACACACATTGAATTTGAGAGACCATAAAGCCTCCCAAATTCTGAAATAGAATACCAAATAACCAACAATGCCTGATTGTTTTTTTATTTGAAATGAACACTTGATATCCAATTGTGTTGAAGCTGAACAGATAAAGAAACTACACATATATCGGCATATGATTTAATTTTGTTATTGGGTAACATGATATGTAGATCATCGATTTAAGGGGCCTTAGGGGCCATCTAGTCTTACACTTTACAGATGAGGAAACCGAGGCCCAGAGAGGTTAAGTGTCTTGCCAAGGTTACATATTTAATTAGTGACCAATACAGGATGTGACCTTCAGTTCTGTCCCCAAATTTAGCATTCTTTCTATTGCATTACGCTGCCTAAAAATCTATGAACCAGATCTAAGCAGCTGATGCACTTACTTGAATTGTGTTTCTTCATTTCAATCTTGTGTGTATATATTTATACAACATGTTATTTCCCCGTTTTCAGACTGGGTGAAGTTTCACCACTTTTAAAGAGCATCTCCTGATTTAAAAATGACTCTTTTGAATCATCCTGTCCTAAATGTACCCATTTCTGCTACTTGTACTTCTGAATGTCTTATCTATTTATTAGCACATGTAGCTGCTGCCCCTCATCCATGAACATGACACCAATGACCAACATGTGACTTAAAAGTCAGTCTCGTTAGAGTAGGATTTTGCTGACATAACAAGTTGTTACATTTTGCGGAAAAAAGGACATATCCAAATCAATGATATAATAAAGTATGTTCCAAAAAGCTTTCACTGTATAGATTGTCTCAAAAGTCTCAGTGTAGCTTTACAGACTTTTGGAACGCCCTATGTTTGCATACCTCATGCTCTAGAATAGAGCAATTGGCACAGGCTAGAGGAAGGACACAGACAGATCTATGCATCTGTCAGTTCAGAGAACTCTTTACATCAATGCAGATGGAAACCTATAAATTCAGTTGTAGGGTGTTGATATGACACAGAGATTAGGTGAACCAGGGTCACATAAGCTAGTAAATCAAATGAGAGGAAATGAGATAATTTTTGTAAAATGCTTAGCACAGTCCCTGGCACATAAGTGCTTAATAAATGCTTATTCTCTTTCCTTTTTCCCTAGTAAAGTCAGGTGGGATTGGAACTTAGGTTTTCCTTACTCCAAGCCCAGCACTCCACATCCACTATACACTGTTATCTCTAAGGCTATGGACAACGAGTAACAATTCCAAAATAGAAAGGAAGTTGAGTGGTAACCTGGCCCAGTGGATAGAATCTTGGACTTGGGAGTCAGGAAGATGTGGCTCAAACCCTACCTCTAGCCTTGGGCAAGTAACATATCTTCTCTGGGCCTTGGTTTCCTCATTTGTAAAATGAAGAGGGCTGGCCTAGATCAGAGGGGTCAAATATACTTCCAAGTACCTCTAGAACTAATGCAATTGGGAAATAGTTAACAGAATAAATAAAAATGCAATACAACATAGATAATGTTAGTTTGTGGTATTCTAAGTCAATATGGCTCCATTTTTATGTGGTCCATGGTCCATTTCTATTTGAATTTGACACCACTAGACTAGATGATCCCTAAGGTCCCCTCTGGCTATGATCCTCTGAGCCTGATGACCCAGAGTTAAGTTGTACATAGCATTCTCTTGACTACCCCGACTAGCACAAATTTTCAAAGGCAGAGGATCCTGAGGCTAATTTATGTTCCTTCGCATTCTTTACTTTCACTTTACTAGTTTCTGCTCATTCTGTACATTAAGAGGGAAAATATAATTGCTAAAATTGCATACATACCCATTTTAGGTAGAAGGTCTTCTTCAGCACCTTTGAAGAAGCAGACATAGATTACTAATGCTCTCGGAACCTGTGAGAAATCAGCAAAGTGTTTAAAAAATTAGAAACTGACTTCTCTACAGGGCTTAAAAACAATATAATAAGAAAACAACAACAAAAAAACGCCAAAAAGGAAAAAAAACACAAAACAATATAACATACATATGAGATACCTATAACGACAGCAGTGGAAAAATCCACACATGCATTATCCGCACAGAGGTCAAAAGCAAAGGAAGGCAAAGAGCTATTTTCTAAATACATTTGATTACTTAATTTCTAGTCTGGAAGATCAAATTGTATCCAGTTATCAAGCACTTAGGGAATCATTTCCTTCAAAAATTATTTAAGCTGAAAAACAGTTAGCAGAAGTAAAGGAAGCAAATTATCCTGTGAAAAATGAATGCTACATCCTTATATGATACATTTTGAAAGGCATATTTACTGCTAATCAGAGATGTCAGGGCAATATCAACCATTCTCTTTCCCCGTGAGTGAGATGGGAAAACTTGGAAACATTTTGTTTACCATGTCCCACTTATTAACAAATGCCATTTATCTCTACACTTTTATTCACTATTATTTACTGACAGACATAAAAGAAAGCTTGGCATAGCTGATAAATTAAAATTTAGGGAATAAATTAATTAATTTATTTGGCATTTTGGTTAACTCACTTATTATTTGTAGTCTGGAATCAAAGAATCTTAAGGTTGGAAGGATCATGTGAGATCATCAGTACTTAATCAGGAATCCCTTGTATCATAGCCAACAAGTAGTCATTCAGCTTTTGCTTGAAGACCTCCCAGCACCAGGAACCATCTAACTTCTCCCTTATAGCTTTGTGTAACAATAATGCTGCTTGCTGCATAAAAATTCACTTTTAATAAAAATTTTCAATTTAAATTAATTTAATTTAAAATTTTTTAATAAAAATTCAAGAATAGTCACATACTATAGAGGTATAATGCCACCACCGAACTTCGAATTCTTCCTTTGTTGTTCTTGATATTTGAAATAAGTCTACTATTAGAGCTTAGAAATTTTTTCTTTAAATTATATTAAAATTGTCATTATAACGCTTTCAAAAGTAGTATGATTTTAGGAGACTGTAATTTAAATCTGGCCTCAGATACCTACCTGCTGAGTGAACCTGATCAAGGTATTTAAACTCTCAGAGACTCAGTTTCTGAATCCAAGGAAAATATTTACACAAACTGCCTCACAGGCTTGCAATAAGTAAAGAACTTTGTAAATCTTAAAAGTGCTATTTAAACGTAAGTTAGCACTATTAAAACTATTTGATAGAATTCCCAAGTAAGGTTCCTTGGAGGTCTTCTAGCCCTACCCTTACCCAGCATTCTAGTAACTGGCAAAGAAGGAAAGGAGGATGCCTATGCCTATTTCTGTAACAGTACACCCTGATGTAACAGCAATTTAGATTTGAAGATCTTTCCCACCCATTAATAGGCCATGTGACCTGCTTAAGTCACAGGAAGTTTAAGTCACATGTGGTAGGAGGAGCTTACTGACAGGAAAAAGAAGTTCTGTCACAGGAAATGCTGAGAGAGAGAGTTATGCCTGTTAATGGCCATCGTGATAGTTAGAGCCGAGGTAAAGACAGCTCATCTGTGATAGCTGGGGAGACTGTGATAGCTGTGCTGTAAGGTTGTTTTGGGGAAGATCCCAGCAGGGGGTTGGAGAGGTTTTGGGATGGTGAGGCTCCATGGTGTGATATTGTGTTTTAAGTTCCTTCCTGTTATGATAAAAGTGGGCTGACTGGTCGTGGGAGCTGAACATTTGGCTATGGGATATGGTTTTCTGGTGCTTGAGTAAATGTTTTACTTCTTCTACCTTCTATATGGAGAGTCTCTCACACTTTGTGATAAAGAACTACAAAGACATATTCATGATTATCGTGAATGTTGTGTTTATGGCTGTGCTGATACACCTGGCCTAGTGTAAGAGTGAAACACACTCATGGGTGTGGCAGCCTTAGTAATGGACTTTCTTACTATAACACAAGTCCAATCAATTAGTGCTGTAACAAAGTCAAACAGTGACAGAACACCAGAATTAAATAACTTTTTCTTCCCTGAGATAGATCCCAATACCTTCCAGCTGTCCACAGTTACTACTCATTAAAGTCTTTCTCTTATAGTTTGTCCTACCAATACATATCATTAAGGCCTAGTCATTTCTCCTTCCAAGTAATAACTTCTCTCCTGAACTTAGAAAGTTATGACGTTTTAAGGGAAAAGGCAATGGAGTTGTCACTTGAAAAAATAAAGCCAAATAATGCTACTTGAAAATTTTCATACAAGAACTCTAAATGATTGTATAGAAAGAAGGGTACGTAAGGATTCTCAATTATTTATTATAAGTTATAAGTTAAACTAATTTAGTGTGGGTTTTTAGAGAAAAGGAAGGGAGACTTTCTGTATAAAGGAAATGAAGCATAGTATTTATAAAAAAAAACATGGGAAAAGAAAAGGAAGAGGTACAGAAGATTAAGTACACTGAAAATTAAACCATTAAGTGACAATCATAGGACCAACAGTTTTCAACATGTAAGTAAAAACAGAAGTTTAATTTACCCTGTTATGGAACAGTGGCCATTAAGGAAAGAAGAAAATGAGGAAATTCTTAAATATAAGAAAAAGAAAATATTTAGAAAGTGATTTTTATGCATAGCAAGGGGAGAGAAAACAGAAATTTTAAAAATATGAATATTCTTAACAAAGGTTAGTAGACTCAATCAATAAGCACTTATTAATCATCACAGTTTCAGGCACTATAGTAGACCCTGGAAATATTAAAAACCAAAAAAAAAGACAATCCTGTCCTCAAGAAGCTTATATTCCCAGCAATGGAAACAACATGTAAACATATTGTTCCATCCTTGAATTTGTATCAGACTCTTCTTGGGGTTTTCTTGGCAAAGATACTGGATTGGTTTGCCATTTCCTTCTGCAAGACATGTAAGTGTGTGCAAAATAAAAGCCAGGTAGTAAGGGAGGATGAAGAACAGGAAGACCACAAAGGGTGGTAGATGCATTGAGCTCAGAAGCAAATTAAGGTTTCTAAGAAACAGAGGAAGGTACTACACAGAGACTAGTGGTGCTGTGTTACCAGTGAAGAACAGCAGGAAAGTCAGTCTCACTGGACTGAACAGTATGTGAAGACAAGTGACGGATGCATGATGAACCTGGTGTTAGGTTGCAGTCAACTTCTAAAGGGCTTCAAATGCCAAATAAAGGAGTTTGTATGTGATCCTAGTTCATAGTGAGACAGTGGAATTTACTGAGTTTGCGAATGACTGTTACCAACTTTCAAACTAGAACCTCGGAAGCTGTGTGGAAGAATTGGAAGGAGAAGACTTAAGGCAGGGAGACCAAACCGCCAGAATCTGATTGATAATTTTGGGTCGGCTGACTATCAACCAAAGGAGAAAGAGCGGTAAAATTGTAATTTGGATATTTTAAAAATAGAAATATGTAGAGATGAAGTCATGTCAAACTTAGAATATAATATTGGGTGTTACCTGTATCTCCAGTTGTTTTAGTTAAAGGAGATTTTAATTGGGTGGTTTTTTTTAAGGGTAGTGTAAAAAAAAACCCAAAGTTTTGTAGAATTGATGAAATCATTCTTATATAAAAGACCTTGGAATGCTAGAAAAAAGATGTCAGAGATAGATATAGCTCCAACATTAAGGCGTCAGGGCCAAACATCATAAAGAACAAGGTTCCTTTCCTCATGCAAATACGACCCATTAAAAGACTTTCTAGGAAATAAAACCTTTGTGGGAACCTTCGCTTTTCCAGGCCTTTGCCCAAGTCCAAGTCTACACGGACTAACTTCAATATGGGCTGCCTCACTCACACAAAAGTCTGGACTCCTATTTCCTATCCACGTGGCATCTCGCTCGCAGCCTGCTCAGGTGCAACAAGGGCCAGACCTCTGCTCCAGGAGAAGAGCCGAGGTCCTGGCAGTGCGGATTCTCGTTCGTAAACTGCGAAGCCAGCCTCAACGGGGAGACCCTGTCTGCTCCTGGGAAAAAGAGGAGAGGAGCGAGTCTAGGCCACGGGGAGCTCCCTCTTCCACAGACACGCGAGGGCGCTCGCTTCTCCACGATCACGCCAAGGGGCAGACCGCACCGACCCCGCGCGCCCCAATCCTAGCTAGAGCTCGCCCCCCGTGCCGGAGCCGGAGCCATCGGCATCTCCCAGGACCCGGGAGGCACCTGAGGCGGGTGGGAGCGGGCAGTGGGGAACGAGGCCTAAAACGGCTGCTGAGGAGGAAGGGGAGCAGGGGCTGCAGAGGCCTGAGAAACACTGCAGCACGAGGGCTAGAACGGGCTCTGGCGGGGCCGATTTTACCTCCACCCACTGCGCCTCGGCGCCGTCCTGGGCGGGACGGACTTGCAGCTTGGCGTGAAGGCACTGCTGCAGGAGCACGCGGGCCAGCGGCGGCCGGCCGGCCTCGGCCATGGCGGAGAGCGCACCTGAAGATCGGCCACGGCCCCGGGACATCGGGCATCCCCTGCGTGGCTCGGCTCCGCTTCCGCCTCTTCCCTTTGGGAGGAGCCCAGGAGGAGAGGGCAGGGCAGGAGGCGGAGACGCCGGAGCTGGGAGGAAAAAGGCCTTGAGCTTGGGTGTGCTAAAGGGTGCCCCTCTGCCCTTACACCCCTGCCTCACCGTGGCCTCCAGGTCTGGGGTGTGACTCTCACTCCTCCCCTCGCTCGATTCTCAAGGAAGAGCCCACCCCGCTGGCTTCCGCGCCTCATTCTGTTTGCTGAGATGCCAGAGAAGGAAGACAATTTTAGATAGGAAAAAAACGACAAAAACTGGCTAATAGCGGAACTTGAACTTGGGGCCTTGGGGGCTCATGATGTCAATTCTTAGTTTCTGTTATTGATCTCATTGTGTACGTAAGGCAGAAGTTCTTCATCTTTTTTTAGGTCACGGACTCCTTTGGCAGCCTGGTGAAGCCTATGGACCCCTCTTAGAATAATATTTTTAAATGCATAAAATAAAATACGGAGGAAATACAAAGGAAACCAATTATATTGAAATAAAGATGTAATTATTCCCCAATTCAAGTTCCCCTGAAATCCATTTACAGACGTGAATTAAGTGAATTTTTTAAAAAATTGACAAATTCAGGGACCCTGGATTAAGAACATTTGTTGTACACCAATGAATTTTAGAAATATTTTGCTTTTTATACATCTTGTATCTTGCTTTTCGGTGTACCAGTTCAATCTTCCCGATAGAAGGAAAACTCAGTGAAAGTAGGTGAGAAGATCTGAAAAGAGGATGGGGAGCCCCCTTTTTTTTTTTTGGCTAATGCATCCCAATTGCCTTTAAAAAAATTAATCATAAATTTATCCATCGACAAAACAAATAATCAGATAAAATAAGGAAGAAAAATCGTTAATTTTAACAAAGCAGAAGGCAATGATTTAGGAACAAGCAAATCCAAACAAGATATAAGATAGAACCTTGAAGTTCTGTTTAAAGTTCCTCTAACCCTGGGAAACTTTAGTTTCCTTCTCTTATCCCTTCCTTTTTGTTTTCTCCTTGGCTTATTTCCTCTTTTCTTGTTTAAGACCCTTTCCTTTAGGAACTCACAGCACTTTTGTAGCCTCAAAAACAGCCCCTGTGAAGCATGAATTATCAAGGCTCTGTGGCAGCCCCCATTACTTTGCATGACCTATTGCAAAAAGCTACTTAACCGGTCTTTCTGGGTTCTTTTCCCTCAGAGCCTTTTTTCCCCCACAAAGCACCGCTTTCATAATGTTACTACTCAGTTAAAAAAAAAAAAACCACCCCAAAACCAAAAAAACCAAAAACTTCCATGCTTACCAAATGAAGAACAAACTGTTTGCCCTGGATTTAAAGCCCTTCGGGAGTCTTGCTATTTTTCTACCCTTTTTTTGGCCACTATTCTTTACAAGTAGACTTTGTGCAGCCAAATTATATAGATTATTTATTATTTCCAAGTATTACCTGCACTTCACTGGTTTTCTTCTCTTTTCCCTACCTGGAATACCTCCTTGTGCTATCTTCCATCAAAATCTTAGCCATTCTCCAAGCCTGCTTTCAATGCTACTTCCTCAGTGAAGCTTTTCCGGATTCTCAAGCCAGAAGAAGGGATTTCTGGAGTTCCTGCATCCCTGTGCTCAATACCCTCCTTACAGCACTCATCATATTTTACCTTATATTATAGCTATTGGCATTTTCTCATAAGAGTTTCCCTAGTCAATGGAATTAAGGGCTGGATTTGGAATCAGGAACACCTGGGTTTGAATCCCACCTCTGACAAAGATAGCTCTCAGTGTGAGGCTGAGCAAGTCACCCATCTTTCTTGAGTCTTCCTTTCCTCGTTTGCAAAATAAAGATAATGGCATCTACCTCAGGGTTGTAGAGAGGATCAATCGAAATGAATTCTGTAAATAAATTTTCAAACTTAAAGCACTATATAAATATCGGTCATTGTTATTCTTGGATCATTAGTTTATTGAGGGTAATTTTTGTATCTTTTTATTGTTTTTATTTTATTTATCTTTGTATTCCCCCATAGGGTCTAGCACAGGGCCTTATGAATAGAATTTAATAGATATTTTATTCCTACTTCAACTATACAAGAAACAGTTCCTAGATCTGAGAGCCTGGAACAGGGGTGGGGTACATGGGTTCTCCAGGCCACATGTAGCCCTCTAGATGCTCAAGTGTGGCCCTTTGACTGAATCAAATCCCCTTAATGAAAGGATTTGTTCTGTAAAATTTGGACTCAATCAAAAGGCTGCACCCAAGGACCTGGAAGGCCACAGGTGGCCTCATGCAGGTTCCCACGCCTGGCTTGGATCCTACGAGGCTGTGAAATTATAATCATAAACTTGCTTATTCTCTTTGCACAAATAAATAGAGAAGAGATTCAACACACAGTAAAGAGTATGGAATTGGAAATAAAAGCTATAAATCTCACCCCCTTTCTTCCTGAAATCAGTAAACACTGTATCTGTCCTCTATGAAGAATACTAAAAGCCATTTTAACTTCTTGGTTATAAAAAAATGGAGATATGCAGCTTAAATTCACATCTTGCAACCAGTTCAGCAGAAAATAACCTCAATTTAAAATTTTCTTATGTTACAAGCTTATCAGAATACAGGTAATTACTTTGACCTGCTATTTATGTCAAGGGTCTGTGATTTCATCACTCCCTTTCCAGAGGCAGATTGCAGTCCCTTCCTGCTATAGCTTTCTTGAGTTGCTGTGACTGAAAAAAAAAAGCTAACTCTCAAAACTTTGACCCAATAGCCCATCTTCTGATTATGGACCTTTTAAAACTTAGCTAGGCTGGTCCTCAGAAATCATACAGTCTCAGGTTTCAAGGTCTTTCCCCCTTGATAGTATATGCCACAATTTAAAAAAAAAACCCATCAAGGTAATCTTTACTACAATGAGGTATAGTAGTAGCTAGGTGGTACAGTGGATGGAGCACCAGCTCTTGATTCAGGAGGACCTGAGTTCAAATTTGGCCTTAGACACTTATCAGCTGTGGGACCCTGGATAACTCATTTAAACTTGTTTGCCTCAGTTTCCTTATCCATAAAATGAGCTACAGAAGGAAATGGCAAACCCCTCCAGTATCTTTGCCAAGAAAACCCCAAATGGAGTCATGGAGAGTTGGAAACAACTCAAGTAGGATTTTAATCAATGTTATTCACATATAGAAGAGTTCTTCATGATGCATACAACTATATTGCTAAATAGATAAGTGTTAAATGTAATGATATATTTCTAATAAGTACGTAAAATGAAATCATGGTTTATTTTCTATAATAACTTATTCCATGAAAATATACTTTAATAGAGCATATATACTAGTTGGATATTCTTTGATCTTATTGAGATGGGTACTCCCTTTACCAGTATTGCTCACAGATTGATCCTGTGTGATTTTGTCCGTGGTTTTCTATATGTCTTTCGCAGAGGACCTACCTAACATGATGGAGGTCATCTTCTGCTTTTTGCTTGTTTTGTTTTTAACATTTCATAGAAAGTAGTGTAGAAAGTATACTATCTGCTATTCTTCACTCTTACAAGATGTAGTTAGTTCTACTATAATGCATGTTTTGAAAATGTGAATTTGTTCCAATAAAACTGATATATAAGGGAACATTTTGAGCATAAATTTAATTTCAAGTTTGCTTCTTTGAAATTTCTTCCTCAAGAAGGCAGAAAACTGCATCACTTCACAGTAATTGCAAGCTGTAACCCTTCCAATACCCAACCCACTTCCACAAGCACACCTTGGGTCTTTGGCAAGGTAAAGTCCCATATTTATTGTCTATCTTCTGGTGTGGTAGGAACTGCTGGCAAAGAAGGGATGGTCTGAATCACCCCCATTCCCTTCTGCCTTGGTCTCGTTGCTGGGTAGCAGAGTAACAGCCTGAGGCTACTATTTTTTGTAATGTTTATTTCTTAACCATTAACTGTGCTACTGTTTTTATTAGGATCCTATCTATATTTTTATGTGTCACTGACAAAGTTTTTTTTAGCATTGTGCCCCTAAATCCCTCTGTCCCATAAAGTCCATGGTTTTTATTGTGAAATTTTTGTATAGTGGGGTGCTTTTGGAGAACACATGTGACTTCTCATAGCAGAATTGACTGCAAGTGAGCCCAAGTGATAACCTGGAATGTCCTAGCCAGAGCTTACTCCAAGGGAAGGTCATCTTTCCCTCTCTTCTTACCTCTCCTTCACTGTCTCCCCTATCTCATTCCATCTCCAACCTTCCTGCCAATATTCCTTTTTCCATTTCTTCCCTGGCTGGACATTGATTCCTCAATCCCATCCTAGCCAGAGGGAACCCAGAATCCCTGCTGCACATTAACCCTTAGTTCACACTGCTGCCTTCCTTCCCAGTAGTGATGTACCAGTCTCCTAAAGGCTTTCTGTCCTCCAGAGCAGATAATAAAATGTACCCTAACCATTCTTCAGCCTTGCCAGTGTCCTGCCATTTAATCTTTAGAACTTCTAGGCTTTTCCAACTGTCCTGTAGCTAAACATTGCTATATTTCATAGATTCCCAAAGTGGGTGATACCACCCTTTGGGGGTGCTGGGATGATCCCATGGGGGTTCTAATAGCCTCAGGTGCAACTGAGGGGCATTGAATAAAAATAAGGGGATGGTGGAAACATAAAGAAAGAAGAGAAGGTAAGAAAATTTAGAAAAACCATTCATACATGTTTTATCTATTGTGTAACATTATTTTCCAAATAAATACACAAAATGCAAGTTGTAACCCATCAGTAGTCAAATCTGCTGACAGGTCTTAACAGGCAAGTGTTGGCAGGCAAGCTTGTTACACATTGTCAGGAAGTCCAGTATGTACTGGCATGAATATGTGCATATAATGACTTGTTTACAATATAATACTACATGGTTACATGATATAATATTGCATCATCAAATTTTAATGCAAGAAAAAACAAATTTGCAATATTAAATTTAAGATGTGTCATTTAAAAAAATTATATCTTTTTGAAATGATGCAAATTTCAAAAGAAAACTATTAAAGGGTTAAAGAAAGTAGATTTCCAGGGAGACGACAAGTAATTTTTCTTTTCAAAAAGGGGGCAGTAGGCCAAATAAGTTTGGGAACCCCTGCTGCATTTTTCTCCTCTACTTAAGAATGTGAGCTCTCTGAGAACAGAGACTATATCCTTTTTTAATTTGTATCTCCAGGACTTAGTAAAGTGCTTAGAATGTAATAAACACGCAATAAGTGCTTTTTTATTCATTCATTCATTCATCTATCTTGCTTTTTGGTCATATAAGCCTATCCATGATAATGCTTTCTATCTCATGAAAGTAACTATTACAAATACATTGTGCTCTGAGAGGCAGCATGGAATGGAGTTGGGAAGACCTAGGTTCAAGTCCTGTCTCTGGCACATTCTGACTGTTGAATGGGCAAGCCACTTAACTATTCAGCTCCCTAAGCAGTTTTCTAATACTTCCAATAGAAGAGTTGCTGGTCTACGTCTGTGGATTGTATTTCTAGCAATGAGGCCACACGTCTTTAGCAGCCAAAATGGATTTTATTCTCCAGTAGGAGTAGTGTCACGTGATCTGGGTTTTGTTCTACAGTGTCAAAAATATGTTTAAGTCAATAAGCAGTAACACTAAAAGATCTCGCTCTCCTAAATGCCTTAGTGAATTGTGTGATTATGTACAAAGTTGTTTGTAAAACCTGCCTCTTTCCTGCTCATATTTTCATCAGTGATACATGCATAGACTGTTCTCATATAGATTTTGTATAAATGAGAAATGAGTCACAGTAACTGTAACAGTAATTATTGATTTCATCTTGGTCACTTTTTTGGTAGTAATCTTTTCTTTTGGAATTTTTTCTTTTTTGAAATATCTTGAATATTGATTCCTAAGTATGTTCAAACATTATATCGCCTCTAGAATTTTCATATAGCACATTTAGGACTGAAGTGCAAATGTTCCAATGTATTGATGAGATTAGGTCACTCTAGCAGTGCTACCACACCTGTCCCATCTCATATCTATTTACTATCCTTCTAGTTAAATCTATGGATGTTCTCAAGATGATATGGCCTAGTTGTAGCTATCTCACATCAAGTTTTTTGCAGGCTCAATTTGCTTTCCTCTCAATTTCACTGTTTTGTGATTCATCACTTGTGACGTTCCATCACCATCCTCTGTAAAGTTTTATAGTTGTGTTTGTACTCTAAATTATTCTTGTCTTTGTCTACCATGTTCCTCTACTTAGCACACAGGTCAAGGCCTTGGTTTGATGGCTGAAAGTGTGATTTCTGAGCTCTTATGGGCCTCTCACTCTGGTGACTTTTATGTCAGTTAAAGTTCTACAAGAATTGGTGATAAGTAGCGTCCATGTCTTTCATACCTTTCCATTTTTCGGAGTTAGGTTCCATAAATAGAGAATAGAGGTTGAAATTTTGTAATTGTTTGGGTCTCTTATCTTTATCCTTTCTTCTAACTTAATGTTAATTTAGCTTCATGATGCTATTCAATTCTACTTGGAGAGCAAGAGTTCTTAGGGTTTTTTTTTTCTTGTATGTATGTCATAAACCTATTTGGCAGTCTGCTGAAGCCTATGGACCCCTTTGCATTTGTGTATTTAAACCCATAAATTAAAACACGTGGGCTCACAAAGAAAAACTATTGCATTGAAATATAGTTATCAAAGTATTTTTTAAAAAGACCCCAGACTCTGGGTTAAGTATTCTTCCTATAGAATTTCTCTAGTGCAGGTAGATTATAGCACTTAAAACTAAAAGGATACTAAGTTTGAAATCTGTTCCAATAACTTAATTTTACAGATGAGAAAATATGTCCAAAGAAATTTACCTTACCTTTGGTCTCAGGTAATAATTAGCAAGACTTGAACAGAAAAAATCTATATACCAAATCTAGTGCTTTTCCCACTGTACCACACCCTCCCTCTAGGATGTGAGCTTTCTACAAGATTTTGTCTCAGGTCACAATGCTATAGTAACTCTGCAAAACATAGAACTTCTTGCACATGTGTGTAATTTTGAGGGTATCCATTTGTGCCAACTTTATGCAGAGTTCCTAGATAACTGTCTCAAGCACTTTTATATTTAATCTTTGTAGCTATTCACTCTCATTTGTAGTTACCTCAAAAGTATGGAAAACTTACGGTCTATGAAGTTCTTTACGGACCATTGAGGAATAGTGACCTAGCTGAACCAATTGCAGTCTTCCTGAATGCATTATACCATGTGTCATTGTTGTGTGTGCTCTAAACAGAAGCTGTCTTACAGAATATCCCTCCAACAGTGTTCCCATAGAATGGCAAATTGTCTAGCCATGTGATACTAAGTAGCATAAAAAACTGAATGTGTTGCCGATTGTATTAATATAGATGCTAGAACACCTAAATTCTTGTGGATAGTTAGTAAATTTGGGCAGAACTACTGCTTTGAATACTTTAAATTTAGTTTTTAGCTTAGCCTGGAGTTGATGTTGCTGATGCCAAACTTGGGGTAAGTAGAGCAGTGAGATTATGTCTAATCCTCCCTATTTTGGTGATAACAGTTAACTGATACATACATGGCCTTGTAGGGAAACAAACTTTCAATAGGTAGCATTATGTGATGCTTTAGGGTTTGCAAAATGCTTTACAAATAGTATCTCATTCTATTCTCACAATTCAGGGAGGAAGCTGATCTCATTCCCATTTTATGGATTGAAGCAAATAGAGGTTAAGTAAGTAAATCTGACTGCATATTTGAGCTCAGGTTTTTCTGACTCTGGCACTTTATCCACTGAATCACCTGGGCGCTGGTTTCAAACCCATACAGAGGGAAAGTTACAATGTGTTAAGAATAAAGACAGCAACTCTATTGGGCATTTTAGTACTGCTGTTGATGTATCAAGCTCTCTAATTCATACTAGTGCAGACTATAAAATGCTTCACTGAGATCCAAATAGCACAGTAAAAAATATAATATTCTTTCTTGCCTGAGTTGCTAAAAGTCTTAATTATCGGCACATTTTGAATTTTTACTTTTAAAATGGTTTGTGTCATTAGTTTTATAGTTATTAAAATAAAATTCTAGTCAGGAAAGGCTATATGAGGAAATTAGCAAATTACTGTAACTACTGTGTGTATATTCAAATTGAAAATAATTTGGGAAAGGAGACCGTCTGCTTATTACAAGACAGAGCTCTGCAGAGATTATACTTTTTTCACTGGACCTGTCCAAAGGATTGTGACACAGGCTGAAACAGTGTGATGCATGATACAAAGTAAATCACCCCTGATGTGGGGAAATAGGGGAAAGGGGAGTTGTAATTAAGACATTACTGTGCAGATGGTGTTCAGAAACACATTTTGAATCAAGAACTGAGTGAATGTGTAATGGAGCTGAAAACCAGAGATTGAAGGTGGTTTCTGAAGCAGTTACATGAGTAAAGGAGAAGGTAGCTGAGTAATAACACAAGAAACCCTCACAACTACCCAGAGTGTTAATTATCCTCTAGTCTATAAGAGAGGGATTAATTAATCAACAAGTATTTATTTAATGTCTACCACCAGGCTCTATGTTTAGTTCTGGGGATTCCAAGAAAAAAACAAGTCTCTGCCCTCAAGGGGTTTATGTTCTAACAGGTTAGAGTCTCTCTCTCTCTCTCTCTCTCTCTCTCTCTCTCTCTCTCTCTCTCTCTCTCTCTCTCTCTGTCTTTTTTTTCTCTGTTTCTGTCTCTCTGTCTCTCTGCCTGTCTCTGTCTCTCTGCCTGTCTCTCTTTCTCTCTCTGTCTGTCTCTCTCCGTTTCGCTTTGTCCATGTCTCTGTCTCTCTGTCTCTCTCTGCCTCTGTCTCTGTTTCTCTCTCTCTCTCTCTCTCTCTCTCTCTCTCTCTCTCTCTCTCTCTCTCTTTCTCTCTCTCTCTCTCTCTCTATCTCTGTCTCTCTCTCTCTCTGTCTCTCTCTCTGTATATGTATGTGTGTGTATGTGGGTCTCAAAACATGCAGAATAGATACAGAATAGATGGAAGCTAACTTTAGAGGGGCTGGTGCCCCTGGGTGTATTCTATTAATTAATCTAATACCATTAGATTGTAAACCACGGCATTAGATGGAAAGCTCCTTGAGGGCAGAGACTGTCTTTGGCCTCTTTTTGCATCCTCAGACCTTAGCATAGTGCCTGACACATTCGTTGCTGTTGGGTCATGTCCCCATTTGGGGTTTTCCTGGCCAAGATACTGGAGTGGTTTTCCATTTCCTTCTCCAGCTCATTTTACAGATGAGGAAGCTGAGGCACATGTGGTTAAGTGACTTGCCCAGGGTCCCACAGCTAATAAATGTCTGAGGCTGGATTTGAACTCGAAAAGATGAATCTTCCAGACTCCAGGCCTGGTATTCTATACACTGGGCCACCTAGGGCTTGACCCCTGGTCAACGCTTAATAAATGTTGCTCAATCGATTTCCTCATGCTGGTATATGCTAGAACTATTACCCCAGACCTGCACAACTTGTAAATTTCGTTGGACTGCAGGTGGGTCAGACTAGAGACGGACCAACCATGGTTGATTGCTGTGGGTCATGTGACAGCTGCCACAAATCCTTTGATAGGCATCTTGTTGTGAAGTCCTGTATTATCTCAACTCACTATTCCAACAATTATCTACTCACATGGAGGAGTTGGGTCCCTAGAACATGGCTACCACACCCCTTCAGGGGTCTAGGGGTAGCCTTGAGGTAAGGATTAGGTTTCTTATATGTTTCTTCACAAGCCCCAGTTGGTATACTCCACCCTACCCCCCACCCCAACAAGATTATCAATTGATAGGCTTTAGTCAGCCAGGCCATTAGCTTTTAGAAAGAAATATTTACTAAGGTGATACCATTTGAACAGTTGCTCTAAAAACAAATCCTTAAATGTTTGTGACACATTGTCCCACAAATACACAAAATTTAGGAGGGAATGGGCTTGAGTTTAGAACATATGTGGCAAAGGAGGGTAATTCATAGTTCCTGGAAATCCTTTTGCTAGTATCCTCAAGATGCCTTAGGTAGGGTGTGGCTAGTTTCTGTCCTATATATGGAGTCTTGAATTTGCTTTCCTTATTACATCCAATCTGTTCTTGGCTACCAATGCCAACACTGCCACTGCTGCTGTTCTGGGGAATAATACAGGGATAGGATGATGAGAGTTTCTCTCAATACTTTGAAGTTTTCAGGGACCTCCAAAGTTGGGAGGAATTGGACCAAAGTTGAGGCTGAGGTTCTCTTCTTCTACCCCCAACTCCACCCCTAAGCAACAAGCCCAGAGGCTTGGGCAGAGCTACACCTTCCTGGCCTGCCACTGACTCAGAAGTCTCCCATTTTAACTAGGCTCCTCAGTCAATAAACGTTTACTAAACACCAGCTACGTATGAGGCACTGTGCTAGGCATACAAAGACAGGTAAAGACAGTCCAGTCCCTTCTCTTGAGAAGCTCACAATCAAATGAGGGAGACAAACAACATGCAAATAATTATGTACAAACAAGCTATATAGAGGATGAGTGGGAAATGATCAACAGAGGGAAGGCATTAGAATTAAGAGGGATCAGGAAAGGCTTCCTGTCCAAAGCAGGTTTTTAACTGGGGTTTGAAGGAAGCCAAGAGGTGGAGACAAAGAGGGAGAGAATTTTATATAGACATAACCAAATCTCTCAGACAATGTCAACAGACTTCATATCATATCTAGGCCTTGTTCATACTTAATAGACGACGGAGATATCTTTTTACCTGATGAGTGTATTTGGTATAGCTGGGGAAGGGATAATCTGACCCCAACCTTCCACTGATACATATGGATTGAAACCATTCTGGGCTGTTGAATGCAGACAGAGTGCCCAGAAATAAGAATTTATAGATGCTGATGGAGTATGACTTAAATTGGTAAGAAATTTGGGCCTTTGGGGTTTTTTTTGTGTATATATGCTTGTACACAATGAATCAATGTTTTAGATGTGCCCATGGGGGTATTTGTTTGGGTGTGGACCTCTTGAGACAGCTGAGGGGCATTGGCCTCTAGCTGTGGAGAGTTGGAGGGTTTCTAGAATGTGGGGAGGGTGGTTGGTATGGGTCCCACTGATATGGGTTCCCTCAGACTGGACCATTTCACTTGGGCTTTGTGGGTACATAAGAAAAGGGTAAATCAGGGTGGTTCCAGAGTTAGACATTTCCTGCTTGTTTAGCTGGCAAGAGGGACTGGAAATCCAGGGTAACTCCCTTTGGTGTTATATCAGCATTGGGGAATGTGATGATATCATCTGGACAGATGTTATATATTTGGTGTCATAGTTCTGGGTCTTTAGCAATATAAATGGGAAATTAGAGGCCCCCAAATTTTGAGGAGTAGAGAAGCCGGCAGCTCATGGATTTAGATCTGAGTGGTAAGGTTGAATGTGATTGTGAGTGAAAATGAGTAGGTCTTTTTCATTCGTATTAATGAACATGATAGGAGACATTCTTAAAACTAAGAATGATTTTCCAATAAGGTCTTATTCTCATTCTTCATTGTGGATTCAAAGTGACATTAAGTTATTGAACCAGCACAGTGTCAACTAAAAAGGTTTGAAGAATGAGCCCACCAGTGGACTCCCTGTTTGTAATCTAAGATCAAGACAACTAAATTTGGAGAGCCTCATGACCAGGTGTGCCAGTAAGGCAAAATGGGCTTAGTTTAACGGGTGCCCTTGAGGAGTTTGGCTTTTGTTTATTTTGTGAAAGTACTTTCACCTGTTAAGTGCTAAGCCCCAGGCCCAAAGCCCTATCAGGTGTGAAACCTGTGTGGGCATAGATTAGTGACTTAAGAGGGGCCAACTCGAGAATCAAGGGTCTCTGGTCTCTGGTCGTGGGGCTTGAGGCGAGAAACTACAGGTGAAAAAAAGCCGAAGCAGAGCCGACCCGTGTGTGGACCCAGGAGTTCGAGCAAGGACTTGAGGCCAGTGAATATGATTTATGCCATCTTATTTTTCTGTGGCCTCCTGGCCACTCTTGTGAGGCGGGCCTACTGGGCCTGGAGGCTTGCGATCATGATGTCGGAATGGGGAGTCTGGTTCGCTAATTTGTTGCTCTGGGGCCTGAATAAATGTCTTGATGTCTTCTTCTTAGAGAATTCTATATGCCTTGCGATTTCGAACCATTCAAATATATATATGATCCTTTTTGAGATCATAAATTCGGCCTTCCTGCTACACCAGGGGATTGACTACCAAGTGTTGACTACTTTCATCCATTACAAAACTCATGAAACCATCTACTAGGGCTCAGAAGGGTTATGCTCTTTATTGGTGAAAGAATACCCACACAGAATGAGTGATAAATACTTGAAGTAATGATTCATGACATTGACCTAGAGTTTTCTTTTTTGAGCTTTATGTTTATCAAGTTTGAGCGTCAAAATGACATTTGTCTCATGGAAAGAAATGTATAACATACTGTCTTTTCTGTATTTAGAAATACTCTGTGAGATTAATGATTATTTATTCTTTGAAATAATTTATGAATCTGCTGGGCCTGGTGCTTTTTAATATGACAGATTATGATCGACGTACTTGATCTTTTACCTGAGATTTATCTCTTTAAGTTGTTTCCTTTTTTCTGTTTGTTTGGGCTTCTTATATTTTTAAAGATATTTATCTTATAAACTTTTAAATTTATTAGCATAAAATTATATATAGTAATCTCTGACAATTTCCTTAAATTCTTTTGCATTTGTGGGATTTTCCTTTATCATTTTTTGTTTTGATTGTCTGAGTTGTAGTTTTCCTTTTCTTGGTTAGATTTACTAGTTGTTTAGCAATTTTATCATTCCTTTCCAAAAATAGTTCTTTAAAGGATGTTCTATTTTTCTTCTAGTTTCTACTTCCTTCATTGCTGCTCTAATTTTTATGATCTCCACCCTATCTGCTTCCTTTTTGTGTATTATGAATTTTCTATTTTTTAAAAATAAAGATTCAGCCCATTGAATTCCTCTTATTTAAGTTTTAGATATGGTCATTTGATGTGATGAATTTGTTTCTGAATACTGCTTTGCTTGCATATGACAAATTTTGACATGTGTTTGGTTTGCTGTTATCTTTGAACATATTTGTTATTGCACTTATCTTTTTTCTTCAATCCAATAATTGTCCAATAAATCATTTAAAATTTTCCACACAGGCCTATAGTATTTGTTTATACTATCCTTATTTACATCTAATATAATTGTATCATGGTCTAAAAAAGCCCTTTTTATAATTTATGTCCCTCTAAATCTGTATATCTTCTCTATGACAAAGCATTCTTCTCATTTTCTTGTTTGACCATGTTTTCTTTGTGATCAATTTCTACGTACATTCTAAGTGTACTTGAAAAGAGCAAGGGGAGCTCCAAGGAAGCCCTGATACTTGACTGGTGGATCGTGATGAGCCATTTGGACAATGGAGTGAATCTGGCTGAATTAACTCGAGGAGTCTTTAATGCTTATCTTTGTTGACCATCCTTCTGCTATGTATTGGTAAGTTTCTTTTTTTTAACTACTGAATATAATTTAGTTCAATTCAATAAATATGTCATTTGAGCCTCTTGACAGCCCAGGGAAGTAGGGGCTATTATTAACCCCTTTTTCAGTTGAGGAAACTGAGTCAGACAGGGTCAGTGAATTCTCTGGCTAAGCCAGATTTGAACTCTGTACCATTCAGACTGCAGGACTTGTACTCTATCAACTGTGTCACCTAGCTGCCTTCTCTATATGCACCCATAGTCCCTCACCTCTGCAATGGAGAGAGGTATAGCATTCTTTTAAGGGCTTTTTCAATGCTGAGCATCATCTTCCTAATTAAGCCATAAAATATTCCTGTAAAGTATAATACGAAAATTTTTGGTTGAGTATAAAGCCAAGTCTCTTGTCTCTCTGATTTCTTTGAACATCAAGAATCACAGAATTATAAAATGTTTAAAGCTGGAAGGGACCTTTGAGATCACTTCGCTCAACTTCCTCATTTTTCAGTTGAAATTGGTTTCTTTCATATATTTCAAATCAGCAAGCTCAATTCCTAGTTTGATTTTTCTCCCACTGAGCTTCTGCTGTGTACAGAGCACTATAGGGAAATGGCAAAGAAATATGATAATAGACCTACTCCTTACCCTTGAAGAACTTATAATATAATAGCAGAAATAGGACAAACACACACAGATAAGACCTGAAGTTATATTCAGAGTAAAATGTTACAAAAATATAAACTTAATGTAACTATACATAACTAGGACCTAAGGACACCTACCACAGAATCTATTTTTTTTTTTACTCTATTTTTCCTTGTCTCTTTTGCCTTAAGCAATGCTATGGAGAGAGATTGTCCTGTTCAACTTGCCCCCATCCTAGGAGTGGGACCTTGTGCTGGGGTTGAAGGAACATGTCAGGGAGGAGACCTGTGTTACAGGGTAACTAGAAATCTTCCAAGGTACTGAGGTGTTCCAGAAGATTAAAAGCATAGGATTATGGGTTTGGAGCCAGAAGGCATGTCAGAGTTGATCTAGTCCAATCCCTTTCTTTTATAGATTAGGGACTGAGAGCCTAAAGAGAACTTCCCCAAGGCTCCAAGGGTAGTACCTCTCAGAGACAGGATTTAAACCCAGGTCCTCTTCACTTTAGAACCCATGTAGTTTCCATTATTCTATGCTGCCTTCTTGATACCACGGACCTAAGATTGGTTGATTTTTGGCAGGATGAGGGAGGGTTAGGAGTTTGTTGGTAGCGTGATAGGAATCAAGAGATGTGGGGTGAATATATCCAAGAGTTTAAAAATATCCAGAGGCAAAGGGCACATTAGTGTATATACTAGATAAGTTGTTGACAGCAGAAAAACAATAGGGCCTACGGATGCAGGCACAAAATAAGAATTAGCAAAACCAGTAATTAGGTAGTACAGGGGAAAGGTAACAGCAGTTCAAAGAAACTGCAATTTGCTATGTTTAGTATTGCTACAAACAGGTAAGCAAGGGAGCAGGGCAATGAGATCATGGAAGCAGCTGCTGCTGCTTCCCCTGCAGGGGCACCAGTATCTCTGCAACTCCTGGGCTTCTTATGAGTATTATATATGGAAGGAGATCCTCAGCTACTGGTGGCTCTCACCCTGTATCAGAAGAATAGACATTAGGGACTTAAGAGAAACCATGTGATACTTCATTGTGGCAGAGCAGTATAGTTCTGCAGAGTCTTTTTATTCCTCCCGATTATCTATATTTTATGTTCCCTGAGTTGTGTGTGCATTCCTGGCAAAGGCCTAGTTCATTGAGCAGAACTCATAACTGAGACTTTTGTTCCACAGAAAAACATGGGGACAGGGACTCTGGGATGCTTTTGAGAAGGGTAAGTGTAAGAGGTACAAAGGAACCTATCTTTGTGGGATCTGGTAATTTCTAATTTGATTCTATCCAACAAATAGTTATTAAAAGCCCGTTTTGTGTAAGGCATGGTGCTTTGTGGTGAAGTTACAAGACAAAACAAAAAACATTCCCTATCTGTGAGGAGGCCACATTCTATTGAAGGTGTGGGTGGGGGTGGGTGTAACACATGGAGAGATGATAGTTTCAGGAGGACATAGCACTAATGACAAGGTTACCAGGAAAATCTTCCCATAGACAATGGTACTTGAGCTGAGACTTGAAAGAAGCAAGAGATTCTAAAAAGTGGAGAGAAGGAAGTACATGGTGACAAGAGTGGGGGAGCACCTATGCAGAGACACAGAGCTATGGGATAGGGTGCTAAATATAGAGAGCAGCAAGCAATTAGACTAGTTTGGGTGGAATGTGGGATACTGGAGATAGAATAATGGGTTACCATCAAACAAAAGCAAGTTGGAACCAAATTGTCTAAGGCTTTCTGGGTCTAAAAGGGGACTTTGCATTACACTCTAGAGGCAATAGGGAGCCACTGAACATTCTAGAACAGGAAATTGACAACTAGGTGGTACAATAGATGGAGTGTTGGGCCTGCAGTCAGGAAGACCCATCTTCCTGAGTTCAAATCTGGCCTCAGACACTCACTAGCTGTGGGCAAGTTACTTAACAACGTTTGCCTCAGTTTCCTCATCTGTAAAATGAGCTAGAAAAGGAAGTGGCAAACTACTCCAATATCTCTGCCAAGAAAACCCCAACTGGGGTGAGGAAGAGTCAGATATGACTGAAAATGATGGACTAGCATAAACAACAAGTGCTTTAGAAAGATTATATTGGCAGCTGTCTGGAGGACAGATTGGAGAGAGATGAGACATGGAGCCCAATTAGGATGCTATTGCAATAGTCTAGTTAAGTGATGATGAGGGCCTGAATCCGGGTCATGGTTAGGTGAGTCGTTGTTGTCTGTCCTTCATTTTTGAAGAGGATCACAGGTCATCACAGGACATCACAGGTGATGTCTTGGCTCGTGCATGAATTGGATTCAAGTGAGGCAGAGTTACACAAAATCATCAGCCTCGCTTTTTCTTTCAGAGTCACTGAAGTCCAGTAGCAAGACAAGAGTTAGGATGACCGGCGATGGCCTGAGATGCAGTGGATGACTTTGGAATCTTCGATGTCTGACCAAGCTCTAAGTATAAACAGAATTACAAGAAGTCATACTCAATGCAAAAGTTTCTTCTGCCTAGAAGAACCCCAAAATGAGAACGGCCCTTGAAAGTTTCACTGTGCAACAAGTCATAATGACAACAATAATAATAATACCGGCTTCCTCTCTATATGCAGAAATTCATCCGTCGGTATCTTCCCAAATCAAGAGGAGTGTCACGACTGTGACAGTAAAGCAGCTGCTGAGGAAAATGCCACCTAAGACATAGGCAGATAAGACACTGACAGATAGCGGTAATGCACAAAATTACACGACCGACGCGTTAGATAATTAGAAACCCAACGGTGATATGGGGTTTGAAGGATCAAAGAAGACTTGGTGACTAATTGGATTAGTAGTGAGAGACAAGTAAAAGAGGCTCAGAAGTCAGGAAGAGAAATAGGTTTTGGGGGAAAGATTTTGAGGTTCAGTTTGGAATATTTTGAGCTTGAGGTTCTGGAGGGACATATAGATGGACAGATTTAGTAGAAATTTGGAAATGTAAACCTGACACTTGGGTAAGAGATCAAAGCGACACACAGATTTGATAATCATCTGTATGATTAGTTGTATATAGAGTATGGGGCAGGTGTTCTGGCATGCTCTTAGGAACAGCCACACTGAGTCTCCCCTTTACGTTATAGATAGATGGATAGAGTGGGGAGGGGGGCGGAACCTTAGTGAGCTGTCCCCTTGACTCTTCCTTTTTCTCTAGGGCAAGGCTTCTTAAGCTTTTCCCACTCAGGACCCCTTTTTGCCTGAGAAATTTTTACGTGACCACGGGTATATAGGTATATAAAATATGTATACAAATCAAACATTTACTGATAACGAATCATAAAGAAATTTATTTTAAAACAATTCTTTGGTATACATATAATTTTACCATTTGGCTCTCCGCAGCCAAAACTTATTAGAAATTAAGCAAAGAAGTTTTTCCACACGGCGATCATTATTAGAAGTAAATCCATATTGCAAAAATGATTTGACATATTTTATTTTTCTTGTCATTTTAGGTGTACTACAACCTGGTAGCAAAGATTCTGTTGCATTGTCATCAATATTTTTACCTCTTCTGTCTAAGTTTAGCCATTTATCCATAACCAAAAAATATTTTTGTCTTAAAATATAAATATTGCTAATAATTTCTCAAGTAAATACTAGCTTTAGTTTATGAAATTACATTTGTGCTTAATTTAAAAAAATTGATGTTCACACTTACATATACATACAGTGGTGATGGTTGAGACATATTATTAATGGACGTTTGCCTTTACTTGCTGTAATTAAACATTTATGTTTCTGTAAGAGAAGGAAATAACAGCAATTTAAAAAAATCAAACATTCTAACACAATGCAATCCAAAGGTATACGAATTTGATGCTTACATGCTGAGGAATGATGGTAGGAAAATATTAAAAGTCTTTATTTTCTGTAATTAAACTATTGTGTTTCTATAAGAGCAGAAAACTGTATGTACAGTAAAAACACTGCAATTATAACATACAGTAGTCTAGAATCTGAGCCAAGCTGTTACTGGCAGCGTTCGTTGGCCTTGCGCATCTTGATGATATGCATAGTGCAAAGTGTGCGTGTTGTGTGTTCGGAACCAAGGCTACTTGAAATTGTGTGATGCAGCATGGGCAAGTGTTGCCAGAAACACCTTGGATTCATTACGCATTTGTTTTTTATTTAATTTTTGGTCCTTGCATGTTCAGAAACCTTTTACGGTTGCCAGATTTTTGGCGACCCTATATGGGGTCGTGACCCACAGTTTAGGAAGCGTTGCTCTAGGGTACGCAGAGAGTAGGGTCAGTTGTGCTGGGCAGTGATGCTGCCACATTCTAGGCAGGGTCAGTGGGTGTGATGGCATATATGGCCCATGATTTATGGCATGCTTTTATGTTCAAATGGAAGAGATGGCTAAATCCACTGGAGTGGATGAGATCAGCAAGAGAGGAGAGAAGGTTACACATGAAACACTGGAGAACATCTACATTATGGGGTATAGGGAAAAAGAAGAGAACTAAGGGAGATAACTGAAGAAGAGGTCTAAGCGGTAGGAAAACCAGAAGAGAACAGTGTCAGAAAAGCCAAGAGAGGAGAGCATATCCGCTTCAATATTGCCAACATGAGGACATCTTAGCTTGTTTCTTGACTTTGCCTCTTTGACTGAAACAACATATTTTTTTCTTCTTTTTAAATTTTCTTTTAAAAAATTTAATTTTGGGGGCAGCTAGGTGGCACATTGAGTAAAGCACCAGCCCTCGAGTCAGGAGGATCTGAGTTCACATGTGACCTCAGACACTTGACACACTTACTAGCTGTGTGACCTTGGGCAAATCACTTAACCCCAATAGCCCTGCCTTTCCCCCTCCAAAAACAAATTATTTTTTTTCCCAATTACATGTGAAAGGGATTGATAAAATTCATTTAAAAAATTTAGAGTTCCCAATTCTCTCTCTCCTTGCTTCACCTTCCCCCACTCTTCTTTGAGAAGGCAAGCAATTTGATATGTTATACATGTGCAGTCATGCAAAATATATTTCCATATTAGTCATGTTGGCAAAAGAAAACATAACCCCCCCCCCACAATAAAGAAAAATAAAGAAAGTTGCCCACGACCCAGGAGTACTGGCTGTCAGTACAGCAGCATCAGGATCCCAAGGACAAAATGGGCAAATGTGGTCTAAGGTAAAACAAGAGTCCAAGGAAAAGAGTGTCTAAATGGGTTGGAATTCATATGAGAAGTACCTTTCCAACTCGACTTGACTAACTTGAATGCTTGCCAATGTACTTTAGAGACCTATAGTCTAGAACAGGCATGCACAACCTGTGGCCTGTTTGTGGCACACCAAAGGATTTCAGACAGCCCACAATGTAGAGGAAAACATCCTTTGTATGTAGAGGAAATCCTTTGGCTGGCCGCAGGTTGTTCAGGCCTGGTCTAGAACAAAGTCTGCCCTCCTCCCTTCCCCCTGTGATCTTTTGAATGTACTTCATCTTTGTATAGCTTCTTTTATTTATTTATTAAAGTTTCTCCATCTTTGTTTTTTGTTGTTCTTTTAATAATATTGTATTTTTTTCCCAATTGCATGTAAAAACAAATTTTAACATTTTTTTTTAAAAATTGCAAATTTAAAATTTTCTTTCTCCTTCCCTCTTCTCCTGCCTCCCTGAGACGGTAAGCAATTTGATATAGGTTATACATGTGCAATCATGTAAAGCACATTTCCATATTAGTAGTGTAGTGAAAGAAAACAGACAAAAAATACACCAAAAAAAGAAGTGAAAAATTACAGCTTCTTTTATTGTTAATAATGTTTATGCGGCCATCACCCCCAGTAATATAGTTCAGGTGCTGCCTAGAAGAGTAGCTGTGAAAGAGAGGACTCCAGTCAATTTCCCCATGGCTAGGATGTTCCAAATAAGAATAGCGATCTTTGGAGGCCGAGGGGAGGCCAATGGCGGGGGCTCCTCAGGCCGCCCCGCCGCGGCTTCGCGTGCCACGGCCGCCGGCCCGGTCCGGAAAGAGGGGCAGAGCCTGAGGACTCGACCCAGAGCCGGACGTCAGGATTCTGCCCACCCAGAAAATCTTGCAATGATTGGATTGGACCCCCGGATAGATATTCAAACCTTCGACCGATCAAATTTTACATCCCTGAAAATGAATCTCCATTGGAACAGCGGCTTAGGAAATTAAGATAAGAAACACAAGAATGGAACCAATAATAATGGGCAAACCAGAATCAGACATTTAATAAGGAAAGGGAATTCATTCACTCAAGATTGAAAGCTAAAGGTCTGGGACTGAAAGATGAAACAGGTAAAGAAAAAAGAACACTGAATGCAGAAGAAATGGCTGATTTTTATAAGGAATTCTTAAATAAAAATTTCAGAAGCATATGTACTATAACAGAGACTGGTACAAACGTAATTTTACTATCACCTTCTTCACGGGAAGAGTGGCCCTACAGAGGATTTGGAGGAAGCTTGGATTCAAGCGGGTGAAGAACAATTAGAGGCACACCTACATCTGCCTTCACCAGCTCCTGTGCTGGCCCTTAGGTTCAGGCACTATTGTGACTGTGACATCCTATTTACCTCAAACACCATTATATCAGATGGAAGCGACTGACAAGCTCAACTTATGTGGATGATTAAAAAAATGGTTATTAAAGTGTAAAAAAAAAAAAAGAATAGCGATCTTTGCCTAGCAGGGACATTTAGGAATCAGTATTTCTCTAGTCCTAATGTCAAAGATTACAGAAAGGTAGCTCGAATAGGAATCATAGTTGGGTATTTAGCTTATTTACAGTGTCACCTGTTGTTTTTGTTCTAGGGCAGCTGATTAACAAAGCCAGAAATAGTGACCTTAAATTGCAGGAAACTCAGGGCCTCCTCACCCCCACCCCCAAAAAAGGAAAGAGAACTCTCTTTGGGGGAAGATATATTTGTTTTGGGATGAATAAAAAGGAAGAAGGCCTTTTCTGATATCTTTGCTTGGGGATCCGCAATTTAAACTGACTTTGTTGTACTTAGGTTTTGGGACTGCTCTAAGGAAGACTCCTCATGTAGAAATGACTCAAACAAAGCAACCATAGAGTCTTTGAAAACCTTTTTGAAGTTCTCCCCAATAAATAGATAAAATGTGGGGGAAAAGAAAGTGTTAAATGAGACAGTGATGGCTGTAAGTATTAGAGTTAGTTTTATGGCTAGTGAGTGAGTGTCATTGATAAGTAAACCCTGGTAGACGTGGTAAGGCATCCAACAGACAAAGAAAGAGCTAATAAAAGTCACCATAACCTTAAAGGGTTTGCCAGACTTAATCAGGCCCCTCTGCCTCATCTTCTGGGCTATTCTACCATAACAGAATACAATGGTGAATAAAGGCAGAAGAAAACCTAGGCAGAGGCGGCTAATGAATAAGGTCATGTGGACCCTTTTCCTCAATGCCTGGCTCTCCTGGCTTTTCCAGCTATTGAATAAAGCATAGTTGTTTTTGCAGGTCACCGTTCCATTGGTGTCTTTTCGGGTCTCCCGGAGTACCAGGTAAGGAATGCTGAGGACAGCCGCAAAGATCCAAATCCCTAGGAGAGTGAGGGAAGCCCGACGGGTGTTTCGGTGCTGCTGCGACCATACTGGATGCAGAGTAAGAATGTAGCGATCGAGACCGATGGCACACAGGATAAAGACAGAGGCAAACATCCCCAAGGAAAAGGTGCTGTTGAAGACTTTGCACGCGGCAATTCCAAAGCTCCAGTGATCGCCTTGAAGGTAGGAGGTGACCTTAAAAGGTATAGTCAGTGAAGAAATAAAATACGAGAGAATGAGGTGGAAAAATAAGAGAGTATTGACTGTCTTTTTCATCTTGAATCTTAGCACCCATAGATAAAGGCCATGGGCTGTGATACCAATAATGAATGAGATGGATGCGAGAAGGGCAATCACCAGGGTAGGTACTGAGGAGGGAGCAGGGAAACTGATGTTTCTTCTTAGTGTGGTCATGTTGATCAAGCAATCGTTTGTATTATTCAGATCCATAACTTCTTGTGGCATTGCAGGTACCTGGGGTGAAAGGAAGGAAGAAAATGAGAAAAAAGAAACCACATCCAGAATTTTGGGTTTTTTTCTCTTAAAACAGTATTGCTGAGAAAGGGCCAATTAGTCAATAAGCGTTCATAATGCTTAGCATCAGTGTTTCCTATGTACCAGGTACTGTGTTAAACACTCAGGATGAACATATACCACTCTGTGTATATTATAACCATTATATCCCTCATTCATGCTAAGTGTGTTTCTGTGAAAGTGTGCCCTGGACTTATGGGGAGAATGTTTTGTCACTACTGTGCTTGCTATGCCTCTGCTCAGAGCCTCTCTCTCTCCTCTAGAGTCATCGACATCCAATGGCAGGACAAAGTCAAGATGACTGTGATGGTCCGGGATGCCGTGGGGTGGCCTTGGCTTTGTAAATTAAGGTCTTTCCCAGGTCTCAGTTTGTCTGACACGAGGCCCATTCAACGACTAAGGGCGAGGTAAGAATCAAGACAAAAGATGGCCTAACTTACCATCACGCAAGTACCAATTTGGGAAGGGAAGACCGTCAAAGTTTCTGGCCAGAACAGAAAACGATTGCTATTTACACCGATTTGAAGATAACAAAATTCTAAACAAAGAGCCACAGAGACTTGGCCTGGGACCTATTATTGTCCATTCAATGAAAGCCAAAGTGGTTTGGGTTTAAAGGCTGGTCAAGTCGTTCTACTTGAAATACAATGGGCTTTTTAAAAACCTGTTTTTTCAGAACCATATATCAAGAAATCATAAATGGAAACTGCAGAGGGCAAAAAGTAAATTGTTCTGGATTTTGGGGGGAAAAGAGATAATAAAAATAAATAATAAATAAAACCAAATAAATAATCCAAAAAATCTAGACCCCAAACCACAAAATATCTTACAAAGTATAAGCAACTAAAATTATGTTCCTTCACATAAAAGGATATAGTGCCCCACATGGAAGGATGGACCACATGTGGCAAGGAAAGAAGAAGGAGTAGAAAGAGAAGGAAGATGAAGACAAAAAAGGAGGAGAAAGAAGAAATAATTAATAATAATAATAATAATAATAATAATAGCAACGTTCTCCAATTTCTAGGGTAGTTGCCAGGTTGGGTCCCCACAGGGAAGCTACTGCTGCTCTCAGTTATAGAGATAACTCTCCTGCTGTAGATCCTGAGTGTCAAATGCAGCAGTCCCTACAGACAGTCATCCAGTAGTCTTATTCCTTTTTTTTTTAACCAGAGGTATTTGCTCAGATGACATGGTAGAGACAGGTAATACAAAATGTTCTTCTAAAAACATGAATCACTCCATTCCACAAATAGACAAAGCATCCACAGGAAAAGTCAACTTAAACCCAGACCATAATGGTAATAAGGCACATGTGAAAGAAGAAATATATAAGACAGTAGTTTAACTCACAGCACCTATTCTGGAAGTCCTTCGCTCTGTGTAGAAACCTCATGCAGAACCCTTTGTTGTTCGTCCTTTGTTCTCAAAGAGGACCAATGACATCACGAGGGTGAGTTGGAGTTGAATTAAGTGAGGCCGAGCTTCACACATCAGTCTCACTCTCTCCTTCAGAGTTATTAAAGTCCAGTGGCAAAATAAAGTTAAGAGATCCAGTGATGGCCCCAGATGGAAGGTAGCCTCAGAGGGAAGGCACTGACAACTGGGGGTTCTGCGAAAGAAACAAATGATAGCATTATATTAAAAGTACAAATAATAACATAATAATGAGAGATTATTGCAATATAATTGGCCAAGGTCCACTGTACTGAGACTAGAATAATTTGAGAAATAGAAAAACAAAATTCTGAATTACTGTCCCACTGAGGGAATATATTCCAGGAACCTCTTATAGAGGAAGTGAAAGAAACATGAAACTAGAAGAACATGAAAGTAAAGCTAGTTTTCTCAGTATCTGGGCTGTTTCAGTGAATTCTGTATCAACGTTTAACAGAACTAAAAATTTATTATGTACTGTTATCAAACCAGACAGCTTTGCTTCTTGACAATCATGTGATGTCTACTTTAAGAACTGATTGTATTAGGCTAATGTTATAACATATTATAATAAGATTAGTATGAATAATATAAATAAATGTTGCTAAGATTGCACACTAATATTTAGTTTTTAATTGTGAGTTGATACAAGAATAGGGTAAGTGCTTTTATCTAACATTAGATTACCCAGCTGTTTCAACAATCTGGCTAGCAGCTGTTGTGGGGGTGTAAGACCAACCCAAGCCCAACAACAAGAACGCTACCAGCATGCTGCAAAAGCACAGGTTCTTTTGATCTGCTTTAGTAAGGAAAGCTACGTGAAGGGGTTGACAAGCTTACTTTAATTCAGCATACAGATACCATTCACTTAGTTCAGGGGAAAAAACCAGCACCCTGAACTTCAGAGCAAATTACAAACATCAACAGACAGGCCAAATACAAATTCATAGTTACCAACATCTAGGTTCAGCCCAGGAGCTCAGGATAGGGGCTGGTCCAGAGTCACAAGCACCACCATTGCTTAAGAGCTCCAAAGAAAAGAAAAGCCAACCCCTGGTTTTATGTCTTTTTCAGGGTCAGGGGTGAGTCACATGACCTAAAATCGTCACAAAGAGGCGACTTAAACCCACGTGGCCTAAGAGCCTCTGATGTCCTTAAACTCATGTGTAAACTAGGCCCTCCCTTAGTTAGCCCGACCTTGGGCCCCACCTTGGTTAACAAGTCACACCCACATAGATTTTACACCTAATAGGGGTTTGGGCCTGGGGCTTAGCACCTAGTAAGGCTCAATGAAATACACTGAATTACTTAAAGGAAACAAAAGCCAACTAAGTGCTAAGAGCCCATTTTGCTTACCAACACACTAGCATCTACCTGAAGTACATTGACCAGATATTTACTGACCAGATACTGAGGACCTGAAAGAGGATTAAAATGTCTTCTGAATCTTAAAAGAAAGATGAAATTATGTTTAGCATAGTTTGTTTATTTAATTTGATTCAAATTATTACATTTATATTTATACTTAATTACATTTCAATTCTTTGAAAATTCACACACACACATATACAACATTTCTCTCTTAATAAGAATATTTGATTAACTTACATAGTCCATTTGATGACTGCCTATACTGACTAAAAGGAAGTTTGTAGCAGTATCATAAATGGGAATCCATGACAATGGGAATCTATTGAAAATGTAGCAGGAAATGTAATATGTATTATCCCTGAGCCAACAAACCATGTATTTACTTTTTGATCACCCTAATTAGAATGGAAATGAATGATGTTTTTTCACTGAGCAGAAATATTCTCAGCTTGTATAAAGGGAAAACAAGAGTGTGACCTGTTCACAGTCTTGTTGATAGTAAGTGGAAGTGCTGGGACTTGAACTCAGTTATCTTTGCTCCCAATCCAGCACTTTGTCCATAGTAAACATAATGATCTTGACATTAATATGGCAATTACAAAATACAGCGTGTCTCAAAAATCTTAGTGCAGTTTCAAGATCTAATGGCTTAAAAACTGCACTAAGACTTTTGGGACACCCTGTATATACTTATATTCTCAACAAATATAAGATTATATTCCATGATATTTAGAAAACATATTATTGTATTTCAAAAGAGTATGCATGTTAGAACTTGGGTTCAAATAGTTTATATTATTAATGGAGCCTATATATATATGTTCATGTATATATATATATGTATATATATATATATTACGTATGTATACACACATCTACTCATGCAATGACATAAAGTATTTATTTGCCATGTATTTCAATGCACTATTTTACTAAACCTGAAATTAATAATAACTCACATTTATGTGTGTGCTAGACACTTGTCTAAGTGCTTTAAAATCATTATCTCATTTCGTCCCCATAACAGCCCTGGAAGATGGGTGCTATTGTCTTCATTTTACAGATGAGAAAACTGAGTCAGAAGTTAAATGACACAACTAGTAAGTATCTGAGGCCAGATATACTGTAGTATAGGCCCAGAGCTCTAAGATCACTCGGCTGCCCCTGAGCATTTAGCTTAAGACAATAATGTCATTGATCACCTTGGCTCTCCAAGGCAAAAAATTCATAGATCTTTCTTCTCAAAACTCTCTCTGCCAGAAATGTTTCCTAGGCATGGAAGTGCTCTTATCAGTGGTGTTAGTGACACATTTTGTACTACCCTTCCCACTTTTCTTCTTGACGTCCCCTGAGAGTTCCCCTTCCATATTCAAGAACTTTGAAATTCCCTTATCTGACCAAAATCCGTTGTCATTCCACATTTCCCTCTCCCTTGAAACCCCAAATCCTGTTCTTTGTCTTCACCGGCCTACAGTCTCTCCACTCCTCTGTTCTTTCCTAGGTTATCACCTCTGTACAAGTTATACTCTCTTTCCTTCCTTATCTTGATCTCTTGGTGAACCAGGTCAACTCTACACTTTCCTCTTCTGTCTAGTAGTCTCCTGCCTCCCTATTTTGTCTTGCCAAGCCTCAGCCTTGAGGCTTTTTATAACTCGATATCCCCAACTGTTGTGTGCAATCCAGTGACACTGGTTTCCTTGATGTTCTTGCATTTTCACTGGCTCTTCCCCATGCCTGGACTTCTCTGTCTCTTTATCTTCATCTCCTAGCTTCCCTGGCTTCCTTCAAGCCCCAGATAAAATCTCACTTTCTAAAGGGCTACAAGGGTGCTTTCTTAATTCATCCTTAATTCGAGTCCCTACTTTCTGCTGATTATCTCCAGTTTATCCTGTATATCTCACAGTTGTTTTCACGTTGTCTTCCCCATTAGACTGTGAGCTCTTTGAGAACAGGATTTTTTTTTTTTTGCCTTTCTTTAGACCCCCAGCATTTGATAGATAATACATGCTTGTTGTTTGACAGACTGACTTGGGATTCCCTCCAAATGCCTCTGCCATTCCCGAATTCAAGGCTGGATCCTTTCTCCCAGTTCTTCTTTCACTGGAAGTACTATTACTTTAATACCTTCTTTCTTGGAAAGGAGGTAGAGAAGTAAGCAGACAACTCAAATTTTTTTTTTGTAATTGTTTATTTTATTTCATTAAATATTTCCCAATCACACGTAAAAAAAAAGTTAACACTTATTTAAAAAATTTTTGAGTTCCAAATTCTCTTCTCTACTTCTGCTCCTTCCCCTACTTTGAGAAGGCAAACAATTTTATGTCAATTATACATGTGAAGTCATGCAAAACCTATTTCCATGTTAGTCATGTTGGAAAGAAAACAGAAACAAAATAAAACAATAAAAATAAAGTAAAAAAAAGTATGCTTTCTTCTGCAATCAGAGTTCATCAGTTCTCTCTTTGGAGGTGGATAATGTCTTTTACCATGAGTCCTCTGGAAATGACATGGATGATTGCCTTGATTAGAGTAGCTAAGTCTTTCACAGTTGATCATTGTTATAATTTCGCTGTTGCTGCATAAAATATTCTTTTGATTTTTTTTTTAAGGAGCTCATTGATGGCTTGTTTAATTTTGTTTTCTAAGATAGGGTTATTTAAGTATTCTATTTCCTTTTCTGTTAATCCGGGCAATTTATATTTTTGCAAATATTCACCCACTTCACTTAGATTGTCAGTTTTACTGGCATGTAATTGGCCAGTAATTGCTTTAATTTCATCTTTATTGGTGGTCCATTCACCTTTTCATTTATGAGATTAGTAATTTGTTTTTTCTTTCATTTCAAAAAATCAAATTAACCAATGGTTTATCTATTTTATATTTTTTCCTCGTAAAACCAACCCCAAGTTTTATTTATTAGTTCAATAGTTTTCTTACTCTCAATTTTATTAATCTCACTTTTGATTTTCAAGATTTCCCTTTTGGTGATTAACTGGAGATTTTAAATTTATTCTTTTTCTACTTTTTTAGTTGCATGCCCGATTAATTGATCTGCTCTTTCTGTCTTTTATTGGTGTATGCATTAAGAGATATAAATTTTCCCCTAAGCATTGCTTTGGCTGCATCCCAGAAATTTTAGAATGTTGTCTCATTGTTATCATTCTCTTTAATGAAGTAATTGTTTCCATGATTTGTTCTTTGACTCATTTATTTTTAGGATTAGATTATTTACTTTCCAATTAACTTTTAATCTATGCTTTCATGGCTCTTTTTTGAATGTAATTTTTCTTGTATTGTGGTCTGAGAATGGATGCATTTAATATTTCTGCTTTTCTGCAATTGGTTGTGAGGTTTTTATAGATGGTCAATTTTTGTGAAGGTGCTATGTACAATTGAGAAAAAGATATACTCCTATCTATTCCTATTCATTTTCCTCCAGAGGTCTAACTTTTCTGAGATTCTATTCATCTCCTCGACTTCTTTCTTATTTATTTTATGATTAAATTTATCTAAGGAGCAAGTTGAGATTTCCCAGGAGTATAGTTTTATAATCTATTTCTTCCTGTGATTCATTTAGCTTTTCTTTTAAGAATTTGGAAGCTATGCCATTTGGTGCATGTATGTTTAATAATAATATAACTTCATTGTCAATGGTTCCTTTTAGCGAAATGTAGTTTCTCTGCTTATGCCTTTTAATTAGGTCAATTCTTAAATTTTAAAATTGAAATTTTAAAAATTCTTAAATTCAAAATTTTTAAAATTATCTCTCTTCTAACAATTTCCTGGTTTAATTGTTTTTTTTTTCCTATGAGATCACATTTTCTTCTTTTTTTTCCATTCTTTTGACTTTGTTTTATTGTTTCTTGGTGTCTCATGGAGTCATTAGCTTCCATTTCATCAGTTATAATTTTTTAGGAATTATTTTATTCAGTGAATTTTTGTATCTCTTCCATTTGGTCAGTTGTGTTTTAAGGTGTTTTCTTCAGTTTCTTTTTGTGTCTCTTTTACCAAGCTATTAATTCTCTTTTCATAATTTTCTTTCTTTGCTTTCATTTCTTTGCCTAATTTTTCCTCTGCCACTCTTATTTGATTTTGAAAATAAATTTTTAGCTCCTCCAGGATTCTTGTTGGGCTTGTGTCCAATTCAGTTTTCTTTGAGGGTTTCCTTGTAGTTGTTTTTATTTCATTGTCTTCTTCTGAGTCTATGTTTTGATTTCATCTTCCCTGATACCATAGTAGATTTTTATAGTCAAGTTCTATTGTTGTTATTTGCTCATTTTTCCACCCTATTTCTTGATTTTGAACTTTAAGTTAATATTGGGCTCCGTTTCTTGTGTGGGATGGAGGCATGCTGTCTTAAGCTTCAGGCTTTTTCACACTGCTGTGTTCAGAGCTAGCTCTGTTTTTGGTGCTTCCAAGGTGGTGTGGTTTGAGGAGAGATTGGTCATGTCTCTCCTAGTCTGCCTTCTGGTCCTTATCCAGGAAGGGTCTCTGACCCCTTGAGATTGTAATTGGTGCTGCTCCTCAGAGTCTCTGATCTCTTGGGACTGGAAGTGATACTCCCCCTCAGGGCTTCCACATCCCCTTTACCAAAAGTTCTCCTCCTTGCCTTTGAACTCTGACACAGAAGTGTTGTATAGACAATGGAATTACCAAACAGTTGCCTCTCAGGACTTCTACTCCCTCTTAACTGAAAGGGCTACACTATGCCCTTGAACTATGACTCGGAAGTGGGTATAGGTTACGGAGGTGTCAAACAACGTCTGGTCCTGGGTGAGACAACTCACTTGTACATTTTTAAAGGATCTTGATTTTTAAAAAAACTCTGTGAAGTGAGCTATCCTATTTTAAGGTGAAGAGCTTTTTCTTAAGTATTAAATGCTGGTAAAAATACCTTCAGTATTGTCAACCTACCAGCCTCAGTTCTGGGGCTTCTGCTGTCAAATGGGCAAATTGTACAGTGGGTGCTCAGGGTGGGTGGCTGACAGATCTTGGTGGTGGCAAAAATAGAATCTGGAAGTGGGCTCCCTCATCTGACGTAATTGAAGGAAGAATCATCAGAAAGAAAAGCAGAACACTAAGTTTCACATTGAGATTTAAAAGATTCAAAAGAGGTCAGACTGAAAAAAGAAACAGGTCTTTTCAAGGCTGGAAAGATGAAAGCTGACAGTAAACATACTTAGGTTTCTAATCTCACAAAGGGTGTTTTTAGAACCATGGCCTTGCTCACCAGTCTTAAAAGACTTGAATAGCTTCTGCCTTTTATTCCCTATCCCCTTACTCCAGGACCTTTGAAGCACATAATTTTAGAGCAACAACAACAAAAAGGCAATACTGCTTTCTACTCAAGATAGTGCATTTCTGAAGCATTCATCTAACTTGGACTGGCAATCCTTCTGTTCTCTCTACTCAGTTTCTGGGCCTACTGGATCAAATCTGTGTTAAATCCATTGTCCTGATTTTTTCCCTAAGTAGGCATTTTCTCTATACCAAAGAAATCACAGGTACAGTCCCTCTCTCTATGGTTTCTCACCTCTTCATCGACAATGGAAAACATATATTCAATAAAAGTTACCAATATTTATTATGTTTTGGCTATGTGCAAGTCAACTACCAATAAATGTTTATTAAGTGCCTGCTATGTGAAAGCAAGAGCCAACATGGCATAGCGGCTAGTAAGCTGGATGACTTAAGTCCTGCCTCTGACATACACTAGCTATGTGACAACGGACAATTCACTTAACTTCAGTCTGCCCCTACCCCCAAACTTCCTAAATTATGGAGTAGCTGTTGATTAGCATTCATAGTGGGAGTTTCCGAAAGGTATAGCTTACTGTACCACTGAAATCCAAGGTCTGCCCCACCCCGCTCCAATCTACAAAGTCTTGTGTTAGATCAAAGCAATTGCCTGGCTCCAGCAGTGAAGCTGCATGTTTTTAGCAGCCAAAATAGGGTTTATCTGTGTGTGACCTGCAATCTCTAGTCTTTCACAAATTTTGTATTCATACACATACTCATACATATACATAAATATTCATGCACACACATATACATATATAAATTATACACACACATATATTGGTTATATTTTGGAGTATCACCCTGAGAAATAACGTCAATTTTTTTTTACCATAGTTCCTTGGCCTTCTTCCACTAATGTTACACTGACTTGCCTCAGTGTGGCTTGGAAGTAACCCTTGGTTCCTGAAAATTATATTATGGAAATGTAAGGTCTGGCAGATTCTACTAAGCTGGAAAGACTTCTTGTCTGCCTGCCAATGGACCATATGATTGTTATCAGGAAACCATGGAAGTATTCAGAGGGCTGATCCTCAGGTGATGAATTGTTTGGCCATGTACCCCTTTCAACTTTATGCAAAGGTATAGGAAGTAGTGATCTCCCCTGGTGGAGTGAGTAGTACCCTCATAGGTAAAACCACAGATCCTTGAAGAGTTAACCTAAGTTAAGTGGAGGAAAGAAAACTTTTCTTTCTAGTAGTCCCAACTGCCTCACTAAGAACTGAGCACTTTGAGCTCATGTTAAGTTGTTGGTTTGCTGCTGTATTTTTTAATGGACTTCATTTTCAGCTTTGTACATTCCTTAAACAAAATCAGAGCACCAGAGCTGGAAGGGACCTTGCATATCATCTATTCTAGCCCCCTCATTTTATAGATGAAGAAGCTAAGGTACAGAGAAGTTATGGAGCTTGCCCACAGTTTTATGGCATAGTAGTAGCAGAGTTAAGACTGAAACCCAGGTTGTGGGTGAATATGCAAATACAAAAAAGGTCTGTAATTCCATCAGAAATTGTGGAGAACTCCCAGAGTGGAAACTCTCTCTGCCAACATTGATCACAACCAGCCTATGATTTAGAAGATAAGTCCCAGGAAGTTGACTAAACTACAATTAGTAAATGGCAGATGTCATTATATGACCACACAACATTGCCTAATAAAATGTTTCTAAAGAAATTTTAATCAGGAAACTTTCTCTTTATCTTATACTTAGGTCAACCAAAAATTTATCAGACACGTAAGTAATTTCTTAGGACCTAAGGGTTTCTTCCTTACAAAAATCTCTTCAAAGCTGTCAATATTAGCATTCAAGAACTGAATTGTTAGGTGCTGGATAATTCTCTTTAGAGATAATTTCATCATTTCACCTACAGAAAATATTAAAAAACATTTACTTACCTAGAAAAAATACAGGCCTCTAATGAAATATGACTGCTTCTTCTGCTCTGGTGTCGTGGCTAGAGCCTGTTCAATTTTCTGATTAACTATTTGGTCAGGTGGTTTCGAAGAAAGACCATGTGGAAACTGAGAATATTTACCAAACTTTGATGTAGCAATAGTTTGAAGTAAAAAGAGTCCTGAGGCAGAAGTAAAGTGTTCAAGTGGAGAGAACATCTGCTTGAAATTATGAGTTCATAAATAGATACAGAATATAGCTACACTGTTTACGGACAATAGCTTAGGTGACACTAGATCCTAAATGCTAACCTGACTTACTACCTGCCTTCGTGACCTTGGCCAAGTCCATTATAAGTCTAAGGATGTTTCTTTACCTGAGAAATGGAGATATGAATACCTACCCTGCCTGTCTCACAAGGCTGTTGGGAACTATTAGAATGAGACAGTGTATATGGCAGGGTTTTGATCATTACAAAGCACTATACAAATGTGAAGTCTTTTTTAATGGATAAATTTTTTAATGGAAATGTGAAAAATCTTATTAGATTCCACTCATCTATATTTCCTGATTTGCGAGGCTTCAGTAACAGGCAAGGAGTAAGCTGGTCCTTACCATGACTGCACTTCTTATAACAGAACAGCCATGGAAATAGCTACATCATCTATGGAAACCAGAAAGTTCTATGCAAAACACTATATAAAGGGATTAATATCACTATTATCTGGGAACACTATTTTCTGAGGCTAGCTGTAGGCATACAGGACAACGGTCACCAGCCTTCCCCTCACTCCTCCAGTGTTGTTGTTAAATGAAGCTCCAAAGTCATTTACATGCTCCTGGTCCTTGCTCTGGAGGAATGATGGGAACTGCAACACATTTACTCATCCTGACCTAACTATTAAGCAGACTCAGGGGAGTTTTTCTTAAGGGGGAATAGAGTTGAAAGACTTTGATCTGAGGGATTCTTTTCTGTTGGCCCAAAGAGCTGAAAATCTGCTGATGCACCCAAGTCTATTTGAGCCAAGACAGTCTGAGAAGTGATAACAATGAAAACGGTGCCAGCAGATGGCAGCAGCATCTCTGTGGAGAAGCAGCAGCAGCAGCAGCAAGTGGGTGCTTTGAAGGTAAAGTGAGGCACAGAGTAGCTGAGGGACTGAGCTGATAAAGTCACAAGGTATCCTAGCTGGAACAGAATCCCAAAGACTGAGTTTTCTGGAGAAAATTCTCTCTTCCACTGGAAGCATAGAAATTTTTGTGAAATTGTGTTCCTGCTTTAGCATATGGGAGAGTTTTCCATGTTATCTGCCATTCTATTTTGTTTAAATACCTATTGCTTTTAACTTGCATTGTTTGGTACAAAGTATCCTATCACTGCATTAGTACTCTAAATCTAAGATACCCTGAATAGTAAGTACCAGGAACCTTGATGGGACTGAGAGGAGACCCTAGGATATATTTCATATTTGCATTCCCTTAAATACTGTTATAACCCTTATCAAAGTTACTCACATGAGGTGAAGGACATGGGCATACTTTAGGGAATTTTTCACTTCTCTGATCATTTCCTCCTCCAAGAATCTGGGAACTTCACTATCTAACCACACCTAAAGCATTTGCAGTAGTACAAGCATATGGTTCACAAGGCTCGATGAATGAGCAGTCTTGGTCACAAAGAAAAGATTATTATGATATATTTGCTATGTTTGCTTTTTCAGTTGGGTTTTGCTTAATTTTTTTTGTTACTGTTAGAAATACGCTTGACACCGAAATTCAGGTATCAAGGGCAATTTATTATTATTGAGAAATCCAAAAGAATTGGGCTTACGTTCTTGGCCAGGAGCAGACTCCCCCCCTTCTTTAGGAAGAGGGAGTGGGGAATACAGGAGTGAGAACAGTTTTATTCTGTTAGACTGACATAGATTGACGCACCACAAGCTTAGTACCTCCCTTCAGAGAACAGATTGGTCTGCTCCCTTCTGGGTTACAATCTTCCCTACACACCCCCCACATGCAACTCCTTGGTATGTTCCCCCTCCTCAACATGTATCCCATGTTCAAAAATGGTGGAAAACTCCTCCCTGTGGGTGTGTAAGGTAATATTCAATTAGCCAATTAAGCATACATTGTAGCCATTTGGCCCAGTTTTCTCTTCAACCTTGACCTTTATCTGGCTGGTTTAGACCAGTTTTCCTAACATCATGAATAACATTCTGAATCTGTGGTTTCTGCAAAACCACAAACTTTATTCTGATTGGCTGGGGACCCTTATCTTGCTTAATTTTTACTGCTTCTTTGTTCAAGCTGACAATTAATTATTTTGTTGAACTTAATTAACTCTTCTGTGGGAACCTAACTTTCCCTAACTTTCACCAATTTCTCACATTACAAAGGAGAATTTGATGGGGGCATATAAGGAGGTGCTTCTGAAGTTTAAAAATGCATATATAAAAATTATCAGTTTGGGGGTCAGGAGAAAAAAAAAAGGTTTTTTTACAAGTCAAAGAAGACAACTTGGGCTCATGCATCTACTCAGATTCAAGCTCAATCTCTTCTTTCCAATGAACCTTCTCTTCCAAGCCCAAAATTCAGTATATGAAATCTGAGTAAGAGAAAGGACATTTACCTAAAACAAAAATTAAGGCAAATCACACATGCAGGAGTGTGAGAGTGAGTACAGGCAGGCACATGCGCGCGCATGCACACACACACACACACACAATCAAGCAACAAACATGCAGGCTGCCCATTTCCCAAATGGCTACTTCCCAAATCTCCTGGGACTTGACGTTGGAAGAGAGTTTGTTTCCACCCCATCTTGGCTTTTTAGCTTATCCATGAAATTATAGGGGTATTATAGATTTGCATACTGGATGAACTCTGAAGCCTCAATGTTTGGATAGAACTGTATCTCACCAAAGGAATAAGGGCATATTGCAGAATAGTGTTTCTTTCTTTTGGAACCAATGGGGAACATTCTTCCTACTATAGCTTCTGCTGGGAGCATTGGTACTAAGTCAGACGCCACTTGGAATGAAAGACTTTGGTCGTTGCTTCTTCTGAGATTCTTGGAAACCTAGAAGCCACACTTGGCTGATAAGATACATCTTCTGCCACTAGAGTTAGTACTAACTGGACGCATTTGAGGAGAATTGCTTGCTTCATCATGCTAGTTTTAGTATGAACTAGACTCAGATTTCTTTCTCCCCCTCCCTCTCTCTCATAAGGAGTTAACTCTATCCTTTCTTTCCTAAATTTCTGAGTGTTACAGAGTCCATCCCCCCAAGAGAACTATGGCAATGGGGAAAAGGAAGAGGACCTTGGAGATGTTAACCTTACTTTGCAGTAGTACTTCAGTCACATGCCCATGTCATGGCAGGAAAAATTGGCGGTCAATCATAATTTAGAAACCTGGTAGTGAAATGTCTTCCAATTCTTTGCAGAGAGGTGGTGTGCCATGGATGTTCAATGAGGTCAGATATGGCCCTTGTTTTGTATTGTTTTGCCTAACTGTTCTACTTAGTTCCAAGGGGAATGGGGGGATGAAGGTGGGAGTCGTTAGGAAGTCACAAATGGATAAAAATAGCACATCAATAAAAACTTTAAAAAAAGAAATAAAGGATACTTGGGGCCCATGTGACAAATACTAGAAATCTGGGGAGTGTCATGAAAAACAAAATAATGAATTTCAAAGTTAGAAGGCCCCTCAGAGGCTGTCTACTTTAACCTGTACTGGACCAAGAATTCCATTCTACATCTTGCCTGAAGAACTCTAGCGAGGGAGAGTTCAATCCTTCCTGAGGGAGCCTCTTCTGCTTTAGGGTAACTTTCATTAGTAGGATGTTTTTGCCTTATATCAAACCTAAATTCACCTCTTTGTAACTTCCATCCATTGCTACCAGTTCTACCCTCTAGGGTCAAGAACAAATCTAAACTCTTTTCTATGTGACAATCATTCAAATACTTAAAGACAGTTATTCTATCTCCCCACTCCACCCCAGTCTTCCTCTTCCCCATTTCCTTCAACCAATGTACATATGGCATGAACTTGGGGTCCCTCATTATTCCGGTCACCTTACTCTGTATGCTGTTCATCTCACCAATGCATTTCCTAAAGTGCAATGCCCAGGAGTGAAGACCGTGCTCCAAATCCACCAAGGAGAGGTGAGTTCAACGTCACTTCCTCAGTTCTGGCTGTTATACTTCTCTTAATAGAGTACAAGGTTGCTTTACTTCTCTTGGCAGCTACATCACACTACTGATGCATATCGGGCTTAGTTTGCTAAAAATGGCTAGATCTTTTTCCTAATACTGGTTAGCTACACCTCCCCCATCTTGTACTTGGGTTTACAACCAACTTTTTTTGTGCCTAAGTGTAAATCTTTGCACCAATTCCTCTTAAATTTCATCTGATTAGATCTAGCCTGATGCTATAGTCTATTAGCTATTTTAGCATCCGTTTTCAATAGCGTTTTCATCCACGTTAGCTATCCCTCTCATCTCTGTGTCATCTGCATCTTTCTATGCCTTCCTCTAATTCACTACTAAAAAGTATTAAATAGCACAAGGTCAAGCTTTCAGAACTTTTAGCTCTTTTAAACAACTTCTTCTAAGTCAATATTAAATTACTGATGGATTTTCTTGGTGGTCTGGCCGTTCTTCCAGGCCTGAAACTAATTTATTTTATGATCATCCAATCCAAATCTCCCCATCTTTTGGGGCACCCGGGTGGCTCAGTGGATAGGATGCCGGGCCTGGAGTCAGGAAGACCCGAGTTCCGCTTTGGCCTCAGACGCTTAGTAGCTGTGTGACCCCGGACGAGTCACCTTGCCTGTTGGCGCCAGTTTCCTCGTCTGTAAAATAAGCTGGAGAAGGAAATGGTAAACTACTCCAGTATCTTTGCCAAGAACACCCCAAATGGGGTCATGGAGAGTTGGACACACCTGAAAAATGACTGAACGATATGCATATATTTTGAGATTAACAGTTAGCCATTTAAGGATCTCTCTGTTATATTTCCTTAATGTAATGCTATGAAATATGTGTTTTCAAATAGATAGTTATTCTCAGAATATTAGGAGGCAAAATGGATCCATTTCCCCAGGTTTTCAATGCGGGGGTTAGGAGCCAAAAGGACAGCTAGGTGTCACAATGGACAGAGTGGATAGAGGGCCTGGGTTCAGGAAGACTCATCTTACTGAGTTCAAATCTGGTCTCAGACATTTACTACCTGTGTGACCCTGGGCAAGTCACTTAACCGTTTGCCTCAGTTTCCTCATCTGTAAAATGAGCTGGAGAAGGGAATGGGAAACAATTTCAGTGTCTTTGCCAAGAAAATCCCAAAGGGGGTCATGAAAAGCAGGACACGACTGACGTGCCTGAACAATAATAATATGAATCAAAAAGCATGAGGAGCCTCTCTCGCCAAAGGCCTACCTGGGATTCGGGAGAGTCTCTTAAGATGTGGTTACATCACACGTTCTTTACCTTTCCAGACGACCTAATGAGGGTGTTGCCTATCTTCAGTCACGCACAGTGACAGCATCCAGAAGTAACCACATAGCAGAAGCTCCGCCAGCTGAGGAGTTGTCATGGGATTGTCATGGGATTCTAAGTTGCACCTCAGCCTCTGCGTGTGATCCCTTCTCGGCACCATTCCACACTCTGCCTTTAATGCTGAGGTGGCAGTGATCAGAGTGATGCCGGAGAAGTCTCCCATAGAGCAGGTTTCAGGAGTTGCCCACGGCTAATCTCAGCTTCTCACCAGCCTCAGGGAGGCTGGAAACAAAAAACCAAAACAAACAAATAAAAAGCACAGGGCAGGAATCTTCGTTTCCTCTCCCCTGGTGACAAGAACCAAAACACTTTTTAAAGACCAGTAACATCTATTTTAATCGATGCTAATAGTTGTTTAAATTGTAGAAAGCAATTCTGTCCACACTATCAAGCTCCTACTGTTCCCTGTAGGAAACGCTCATAGATTTTTAAAGAGAGACCTTTATTCTTTACACCGAATATTAGATAGAGGAGTAGCCTAGTGTATCCTTAACTCTAGACCCCTCTGGTTATTCACTTTAGCTGAAAATTATAAGCCTTGGGTATAGCCAGGGTGGCTGTTTGAATCTGAGGGATTTCTCCAACCTACCAAACAATAGAAATCAAGTGTAGTTTGTATTTTAACAAACGGTATACGTGCTCTGATTTATTTAGAGCATCAGACGGGTCTAGTGGCTAGAGGGCCAGACTAGGAGTCAGCTGCATTATGTGAAAAATGATTTTAAATCTTAGTAAACAGTGTCTTGGAGACTCAGAATTTCCCATGCAATGCATGTCGCCGACTTGTAAAAGAAATAAAACCGTGTACGCAACCTAATTGTTTGTCTCTTTCTTAGAACTAGCTCTGTTTTGGGGGTTCACAATCAAAGTTGGGGTTCAACAGTTATTATGGGCAAGGCACTTGATCTCTGTGACTCTCAAATGACTTTCTATATGTAGTCTGGAGATGGCACTGACCCGAACACACTCTCTCTTTCTCTGTCTTTATATCTCTGTCTCTCCCTCTCCCCTGCTCTCCCCTGGCTGACTTACTTACTCTACCTGTGCCCACTCCAGTAGGTTGGGGTCGTTTCCCAGAAAGGGTGTCTACTAATAATAGCTGGCATTTACATAATTATGTCATTTTTATTACTCTTAATAGCTAGCATTTACATATATTATGTCATTTTTACCCTTACAACAACCCTATAGGGAGGTGATATTATTAGACTCATATTACAGATGACAAAACTGAACCAGAGAGAGCTTAAGGGATTTGCTTAGGGTCATGCAACTAATAATAAAATAATATTTTATTTAATAAATTTTTATTTATTAAATTTATTTTGTTTAATAAATATTTATTAAAATATTTTATTTAATAAATAAAATTAAAATAATATAAATAATATATAATATTATTATATATATTACATAATATTATAAATAATAAAATAATATAAATAAAAATTAATATCTGAGACAGAATTCTCTTAGAGTCCTAGGAGTAACCCTAGCTTGTGAGATGTGAAGTACTACCAGACACTGTAGCATCTGAATCCCCACAGGTGTGCTTCACATTTATACAAAATCAGTCACAATAACACCATTGCTTCTTAAATATGAAATATCTACAAAATGATGTAAAAAGTGGGGCTAATCACAATATTTACTCAACAGAAGGCAAAAGCAGGATTAATTGAAATAATGCAGTCCATCCCTAAATCTGATTCATCCACTCCCATCAAGGCAAGCAGCATCTATAGGGAAGAATTAGGACATATTTATAGGAACCTAGTAGTGAGAGACATGAGTAGGGAAACCCACGTACACAGAGCAACTCACAGTTCTGGATAGCAGGTTTTGATGTATTTGATTTCTTCAGAGGGCTCTTAACCTTGGATCCATGAACTTGTTTGAACCTGCTGGGCAAAACCACTTCTCTGCTATCTTCTCCCCTTCTGGTCCTAATAGCTCTTCTGCTGGGCAAAGTCCAATTCTTTACTACTCTTAAATCATTAAAGTCATTTCAAACTCTTCACACATGGCCACCCTTGGTAGAGTACAGACAAATTATTCTTTATGCAAAATATTATACATATGTATATATAAATACATAATAAAAAATCCAAAACTGAATTCTTATTTTCCCCAATGTCCCCCTCTTCTTAACTTTCCTGCTCCTGCATGCTCAGCTCCTTACTCTCTGTCACCCTCCACATCTAATCACTTGCTATGTCCTATCATTCCTACTTTAGTAAAATTTCTTATGACTATCCTCCTTTTCTCCTCTGACACTACCACCCCACTAGCATAGGTCTTCATCACCTCGATCCTGGACTATTGCAATAGCCTGCTGGCTGGTCTGCCTGCTATAAGTCTCACCCTCTACTCAGCTTTCAGATTGATCTACCTAAGACTTAAGGCTGACCATGTCATTTCTCCCCTCCGCCCTCCAATTCAGTAGTCTCCACTGACTCCCTGTCACCTCCAGGATCAACTATGAAATCCTCACATTCCAGTCTTTTTACACTTTGCGCTGCCTTCTCCTCCTCTGCTTTGTACTCTGTAACCCAGTGACACTAGCTTTCTTGCTGTTTCTAGCACTAAAAATTTCATCTGCTGACTCCAGGCATTTTCCCTTGTTGTTCCTCATGCTTGAAACTCTCCCTACTTTTCTCCACCTCCTAGCTTCCCGGGCTCCCTTCAATTCTCAGATAATGTCCTACCTCCTATAAAAAACTTTTCCTTATTCCTCCTTAATGCAAGTGCCTTCCCTCTATTGATCGTCTCCGGTTTATCCCGTACATAGCTTAGTTGTTTGCATGTTGTCTTTCCTCCAGTAGTTTGTTAAGCTCCTTGTGAGCAAGGCCTATGTTGGCCTATTTTTTTGTATTCTGGAACTTGCCACAATGCTTGACATACGATAGATGCTTAAGAAGTACTTGTTGATTGACTCTCAGACTGTAAATGATGCTAAAGGACAATAAGCTTGGTAAGCTGTTTATTTTTAACAAAAGAAAAGAATTTCTCTTCCAGCAGGCTTCCAGCAATTGCAAAGCCTATCTGGCTTCCGCTGACTCTCTCAGCTGTTACCCTTTCTCCAACCAATAAGCTCCCAGCAAAGCAATGCCTCATTTCCAATCAACACAGCTCCCAGCAAAGCAGCTGAAGAGCCTGGGTATTTTCTTACACTCAAGCTTCTTTGCCTTCTCTTCCTGACTTCTTTCTCTTCCTGCATTCAGCATCTTCTCCTCTCCTATCTTCTGTATGCATCTCGTCTTCTCCCTTTGGTTCTAATACCTCAAATCAGCTCCTTCTTTCCTCTACATCTGTATCATATAATGTGAAAAAAAATCCACCTTTCTGTCAGGTGTGACCCCAACAGCCCTTATGTAATCAACCCACCATTCCTAGTTGATTGATAATTTCTCAGAACTCTGAAAAAAGTAATACTTAAATGAGCTGATGGACCACAATGGAATGCAGTCATCTTTACCTCAATCAGTGCTATGGTTTCAAACAGATCCTCTAAGTACATTTATCTGAGGGTTAGTTTCTTCTCAGCTCCTTAGAACAGTCTATGTCTTTTCTCAAGCACTTTTATCTGAGAGGCTGTGCTCCTTCTCAAGCTGACTTTGTCAGTTCCTTAAACAAATGTTCTTTTTCTGCCCCTTTCAGTAACCAAATTGTCCACATAACCAAAGAGTAGTGCTTACATAGGAATGTTACAGACAGGTTCTGATCTGTGTTCATGGAGGGAATTATCACATGATAGAATCAATTGCTAGGCAGAGATCTTGTGGACTTACTGTCAGTTGGACTAACGTTTTTGTGGAGGCACCTAAAAATATATAGATGTATATTTACAAGGATAAGCTGTCTTCCTAAAATGAACAATCTGTTTTTAAAAATATGATTTTCATTACATTACTGGGACCAAAATTTTTATGTTGGAATATTATAATGGTCAGTAGGAAAATATTAAAAGACAAAAACCAACTTGTTCATATATAACTTTTCTTTTTTTAATTTTTAATTTTTCCCAACTACATGTAAGACAATTTTAACATTTTTTTTTTCAGATTTTGAGTTCCAAATTCTCTCCTTCCTTTCCCTCCCCTCCTCATTGAGAAGGCAATCAATTTGACATAGGTTATACATGTATACTCATGCAAAACACATTTCCATGTAAGTCATTCTGTGAAAGAAAACACAAACAAAAAATAAAGAAAAAGCATCTTTGATCTGCATTCAGGCTCTACCAGTTCTTTCTCTGGAGATGGACAGCACCTGTCACCCTAAGTCCTACAGAATTGTCTTGGATCATTCATATATGACTTTTCTCAAGAATGTATGAAACTCTGGTATTTTAATTTGTATCTTTTTTATTCTAGCTCTGAAATTATTAGCTACATTTCCTGGATAAATCACTCATCCCTTCTGAGGTTCATTTTCTTCATTTGTAAAATGAGGATAATACTTCCTGGGCAAGTCATTTAATCTCTTTGAGCCAAAGCTTCCTTTATCTATAGATGTATTATTGTGAGAAAAGCCCATTCTGAACTCTAAATCACTACCATAGACATGTGAGCAGGTATTATTTGTAAGCATCCCCATGTGTTGTGAACCACCCATCATCATCAGTAGGTGCTCTGACATATCTGTTAAACTCTTGTGATTCTCAGACTCTCAAGGCAATTAACTGGCTGTTATTCTGACTTGTTAGAGACAGTATCAACATTCTCACATTGTTTGTATTTGTATAATTGAATAGAATTTCACATCTAGGGGCCACCATACCTCTGGGTCCTATCTTTTGTCCTTTAGCCACTATGTTGCATTTGTAAGCACTTAGAAAGTATAGCATATGAAGGCTTTAATTAGAATGGTAGAAGTGAGTGAAAGTACATGGTACTCAATGCACCCATCCCATGAACTCCCAGTTTAAAACACCATTACAGGTCATCATCAGATTTCTAAACAGCAACTGAGGCAAAAGTCCAGGAGTTCCATAGCCCGTTGCTCAGGATTTTTCACTTATGAGTCGTTATGGTAGACCACAGTTGTAGAGCTGGAAGAGCTCTCTCATGGAGAGGCTTTCTCATGGTATGATGCTTCATTTTACAGATGAAGAAACTGAAACCTAGAGAAATGACTTCTGAAAGTCACACAGGTTGAAAGTAAAGAAAGGACTTGAATCTACATCATTTAACTCCACATCCTTTTCTCTCTACTATGTTGCTTTTAAGCTGTCTGTTGAAGAAATTCAGGAACTTGGAGAGCTTTGTTGTTGTCTATTGAAGGCAGCACCAGGGTTGAGAAAGCAAAGCATCACTAGGCATAGTTTTGCTTTCAGGAAATCTCTGTTCAGCCACTCAATCCCTGTTTTTCTTTGTTGCCTACTTTAGGCATGTCCATTTAATTTTGTGTCTGTTGCTTCGATATCTGAAATGATTTCCCCTCAGCTATCACTCTAGGGAAGGGAAGGGAACAAACATTTTTGTGCCAGACAGTTGCCTAAGAGCTTTATAAATATCATCTCATTTGATCCTCACAATACCCTGAGACGAAGGCACTATTATTATTCTCACTTTACAGTTGAAGAAACTGAGTCAGAAGAGGTTAAGTGATTTGCCCAAGGCTACACAGCTTGTCACACCTCTTTTACTTTATTTTTTAATTAAATTTATTTATTTATTTTTAGTTTTCAACATCCACTTCCATAAAATTTTGAGTTTCAAATTTTCTACTCCTCCCTCCCCTCCCTTCTCCTCAAGAGGGCAGCAATCTGATATAGGCATTCATATTAAATCTATTTTCACATTAGTCATGTTGTAAAGAAGAATTAGAACCAAGGGAGAAAACCACAAGAAAGAAGAAACAAACAAAAAAGGGAGAGAGAGCAAATAATATGCTTTGACCTGCATTCAGACTCCATAGCTCTTTTTCTGGATGTGGATGGCATTTTCCATCATGAGTCTTTTGGAATTGTCTTAGATCCTTGCATTACTAAGAAGAGATGAATCTATCAAAGTTAGTCATTGCACAATGTGGCTGTTACCGTGTACAATGTTCTCCTGGTTCTGTTCACTTCACTCGCCATCATTTCATATATGTCTTTCCAGGTTTTTCTGAAGTCTACCTGCTCGTCATTTCTTATAGCAAAATAGTATCCCATTACATTCATATACCACAACTTGCTCAGCCAGTCCCCAACTGATGGGTATCCCTTCAGTTTCCAATTTTTCACCACCACAAAAAGAGCTGCTATGAATATTTTTGTATATGTGGGTCCTTTTCACATTTGTATGATCTCTAGAATTGGTATTGCTGGGTCAAAGGGCATGCACATTTTTGTGGCCCTTTGGGCATAGTCCCAAATTGCTCTCCAGAATGGTTGGATCAGTTCACAACTCCACCAACAATGCATTAGTGTTCCAATTTTCCCACATATTTTCCAGTATTTATCATTTTGCTGTTTTGTCATCTTAGCCAATCTGATAAGCATGATATACACCTCTCTCTTTCTACATGGCTTTCTCCAGCACTTTTAAAGGTCACAAGTCTAGTCCTTGGCATGATCTGTGGGTATGAATGCTATACTTGAGTCATTGTATATACCTTGACATTTAAGTCTTTCCTTAGTATCTCTAATCTACTTTTCCACTATTGTTGTACAGTAGTCCCTTTCATGTATACTCTATGTTCCAGTCAACGTGGACAAAAATTGTCCTCTGAATTTTACCTGACATCTTCTATTTCCCTGCAATCAGGCAAACCATCTCTTATGTCTGGAATGATGTCTCTTCTCATTTCCACCCATCAAAGTCCTCTTCTTTCAGTGTTCAGCTAGGGTATCCCCTTCCTCTTATGCCTTCTCTGAGTTTCTTAGTTGCACACATTATCTTCTGTATCATTTCCCACCCCCAAGAGATATTAAAATGATTATTTGTTCTTAAAATGTTTGATAGAATTACTTTGAGAATCCATCTGGTCATAGTACTTTTTAATATAGAAACTGATAGCCTGTTTAATTCCTTGCTCAGAGACTGGTGAATTTAGGTCACCTATTTTCTATTTTGTCAGTATTCATCTGTTTCTGTTATATTATCAGTTTTGTTCATACATAACTATTTAATGGTCTCTAATAGTTTTCTTTATCGATTATACATTAGCAGATGATAGAATTAGAACTAGAAGGGACTTAGGAAATATCAAGTGTAACTTCCTTGTTTTACAAATAAAGGTTGGAGAGCTCAGGTTATTTGTCCAAAGTCACACTGGGAGTAAGAAGCCAAACCAAGATTTGAAGCCAGTTCCTCATATTCCAATCCAGCATTTTTTCCCATTGTGCCATGCTATCTATCATGAACTCTTTTTTCTCATTTCTGAACTGATGGATTGACTGATTCTGAGTTTGGAAATTCAGTTTTTCTCTCTCATTTTAAATATTATTTGCCAATGGTTTAATAATTTAATGATCTTAAAATAGCTGTTTTACTTATTAATTTAATTGATATTTCATTTTCTGTTGTACTGATTTAATATTTTCTTCAACTTCAACGATTTCTTGCTGTGTGCTTGCTTTGGTATATTTGTTCATTTTCCAGTTCTTTAACTGCAAATTCAATTAATCTTCTCTTTTTTTAATAAGAATGTTTTAAGGGATATAAATTTCCCTCTGAGTACTGCTTTGGCTGCATCCCATTAATCTTGGCGTGTTTTGTTTGCATTATTGTTATCTTCAGTGTATTTTGTTATTGTTTCTATAATTTGTTCTTTAACCCAAGTATTATTCAGTGTGCCTTTTTCATATTTTCCTTGTTGAATATTTTATTGTCTTTGTTCCATGAGTTTAGAATTTAACATTTAAGCCCTTCTGAATGTACTTGTAGCTGCTTTGTGCCCCAGAATGTGATAAATTTTTGTGATAGTTACAGGTGTATTTGAAAGAAAACCCTACCTTTTCTGTTCATTTCCTTCTGTTATATCTATCAAATCCAGTTTCTTTTTTTGGGGGGGGGGAGGGAAGTTTATTCAAATCTTCAACTTCTCGTTTTCCTTCTTGTTTCATCTATCTTTTTCTGCTAATGGAATGTTAAAATATTCATTGAAATTCAGTGGAATTCTTTTTTGTAACAGTTAACTTTTCCCTTTAGTTGTTATACCGTTAGGTGTATTTGATATTGATAGTTTCTGATTATGAGAAGTACCATAAAGTATGTTATAATTTACTTGACAATCTCTCTTTAAACTTTCCGATTTGCATTCTGATTTGTCTTTCATCACCAACTCAACTCTAGGTTTTCTGAATTTAGCTGAAGTAAGATAAATTTTGAGAGAGGCTAGCTGCCATCAGGAAGACCTGTATTCACGTCCTGTTTCTAACACATACTATCTTCATGACTGTGGACAAGTCATGGTCTTAGGCTTTGAAGACCGTAAGTTACAAATGAGTTACTGATGTGCATCAGTGAGGAGAATTTCTACACCAATGGCTCCTCATGCCGATTAAGTCAGAGATCTAGAAGTTCATTTCTTCACTGGATATTTTTCCTATAGAAAACATTGTTCAGTTGCATTATTTAATATTTATAATAACCTTTTTTATAGGGAAATTAAGTTCAGTTACATTCAGAGTTCCAGCAATTATATTTGACTTATCTTCTGCATAATTTGTTAAATGATTAGTTTTGTCAGAAGGTAATACAATGTCCCTTGAGTACTAATCCTATTCCAGTGTATACACACACACACACACACACACACACACACACACACACTGTTGTTGTTGTTGTTTAGTTGCGTCCAACTCTTTGTGACCCCATTTGGGGTTTTCTTGGAGTGGTTGGCCATTTCCTTGTCCAGCTCATTCTACAGAGGAAGAAAATGAAGCAAATAGGGTTAAATGAAATTCCCAAAGTCACACAGCACGTAAGTGTCTGAGGGGCCAGATTTAAACTCATGAAGCTCAGTCTTTATGATTCCAGGCCCAGACCTGTATCTACCGCACCACCTAGCTGCCCCATGCACACTTACATGCTTCTTTCCTCATCTGAAAAATGAGCTAGAAAAAGAAATGGCAAACTACGCCAATGTCTTTGCTAAGAAAACCCCAAATGGAGCTGGACGTGACTAAAATGACTGAAGGATAAATACTTCCTTACTGCAGCCCAACACTCTTTCCATGGTCTCACTTTAAGGATATCAAAACCTAAAAGATATATGGGGAATTGGATAACAAAGATTACTGTACATTTATTTACAATTGGTAGCTAGAGCACATCTGTGTTACTAGAGCTACAGGGAATAGATGAATGAAATGAAGGATAATTGTGCCAAAGGCAAAAATATCTTCTGCCAGGGTGTTTGGGGGAGGTAGGCAGTGACAATGGGTCAAGTATATATTGGATCACACTGGCCTATCTAGACCTTAGAGCTGTAACCAGCCATTTTGGCATCGTGAAATGCATCTGGGGAAAGTAACACTACAACTCAAATGGATCTATGACCTTACCGATGTGGATGTTTGTTCCCTCCAGGGATGGTACATTATGATCTGTTATGAAGGAGACTGTAGTCCAGGAAAAGAGCACTAATCCTGGGGTCAGAGGATCTGGGTTCAAATCCTTCTTCCAGTGCTTGCTGATGTTCTTGTTCAGATGTTCTCTCAGTAGCCCCTTTTTGATGTTGATAAAGTCTGACTTTTTTTTTCTACACTGTCACAATTGTGTTGTCTCTGTTATGAATCTCCTCTATGAACACATCGTACAATTCAGCTTCATTTTTCATCTTTAATTTCTTTAGAACCATTCCTGCCTCTTCTAAAAGTACATTTGGGATGGTGATATTGGGATCTAAGTGTGTTGGGTCTATTGTTCTTCATGGTGAAAAGAGCTTGTTATAAAAATCTCTGCAGATTCCCTCTCCCTCCCCCATTTTCCTTCTATTTATTCTCTTTTGTTCTAGATGAGAACTTATTCAGATCGGTTTGGTGCTTTAGGTTCAGAGGTGGAAGGAAATGAGACAGTTATGGACCATCTAAGAGTTAACCAAAGGTTTACTTAGCCATAACATGGAAAGGACACTCATCAGGGCCACAGCACTAGATCAGGTAGATGTGACTTCCTTTATCTCCATATGTGTCTCATCAGAAGCATATAGTGACTTGTATGGCCATGGGACATCTGCCCAGAAAAGAAGGGGACTAATTCTTCCTCAGTTGGACTTTCATGTCATTGGTGACCAGAGAGCTGAGTCAGTGGCTTAAGTTTTAGCCCCCTAGACCTAGCAAGCATCAGAGACAGCTTTCCTGCCTTTTGGAGGAAAAACTAACTTAGCTTACATGACAGAGATTGCCCTTACCATGTCTTCCTTTGATTTTATCCTTTATTGTCCTTAATATCACTTTCCTTAGTTGAGTCTCTTGACAAGCATTCTTTATGCTTATTTTAACCTCTGGCCATCTGTTTTTTGAAGTGGTATTCCTTATAATCTTTTATCGTCCTTCCTCATAAGATTTTTATAAACAAAGCTGTCTTCTTAACTGATGTTGCCTTTACCTGCCATATCTCTAGGCTTGCCAAGTAAGATAAGTATTGCTGACTAATATGTTTTTTAGGCTTGTTTAGTCTCCTTGTTTATAGCAGTTGATTTATATTGATTAGACTTCTATAGGAAATTATTGTCGTTTGTGCCTGTGTCCTTTGTTCCATCCATGTTTCATTTTCATCAGCAATTATTTTTTTAATAGATAAGGATAGGATTGCTTTAACTACTGAGGAGGCTGCCACCAGAAATGGAGCAGCATGGGACTAGGCCAGGGAGGAGCTCTCTTAGGGTTTGAGTGGCAGGTTTGGGATGAATGGGAGTGTATCACCTGACAACTTCCTATTCGAAGGAATTATTTGAACTAACTGGGTGCTGAACTCAGTTATTTCTGTCTGCTGAAGGGTTACAAGTACTTTCAGAGCCTTCTAAATTTCAAGATCTTGGGACAAAGCCCTGGCTGCCCCACATCAGTTATGGTCATGCTATACCTGGTGGCAAGCTACAGAAACATAAGGATGGCAATTGACTTTATTTTAGGTAGAAAGCCTAGGGAAGACTTGGAAGAATTGTGCAGCCACAGGGTTTGTGATGTTGAATTCTGGGTCTTCTTGCCTATAGTATTTTTATTGTCAGGAAGTCAGAGTATTTGAAGATGTCTATATAGGTCTAGAGTAGACACTTGTACAGCTTATGCACCCCAATGGGAAGAGTAGATGATGATGAGACTGAGGTTGGATTCACCCTAAAATTCTTTCACTGAATTAGGTTTACCCTGAACTCCTTTTCCTTAGAGCCAGGGAATACTTTAGAGAGAAGGCATTGGGTGCAATAGATGGGCTTGAACACTCAAGAGGACGACAGGGTTGGAAAAGTCAGTGAACTTCCTCTGGTATGAGAGCCTGGAATTTAGGACGATCAGAAGAAGCGAAAGTTTGCTGCCCATCGAAATGCATTAATATGGCTTCCTTCTAAGGGTGGATCAGATTTCACTTCTTCTTCTTCTTCTTCTTTTTTTTTTTTTTTTGGTGGCAATCAGAGTTAAGTGACTTGCCCAGTGTTACACTGCTAGTGATTGTCTGAGGTCAAATTTGAACTCAGGATCTCCTGACTCCAGGGCTCGTGCTTTATCCACTGCACCACCTAACTTGCCCTGAACCACTTCTTTCTTAAAGGGGTCAGCTTGCCCAAAGCCAAAGTTCAGTAACAGTTTCTTACATCTCATAGCTAATTTTCTTAGCCTTCAGATAGCTAGGAAAGATCACTCCCTAAAATACATTGTTTTTAGAGTCCATCTGACATATGATATGTAATCATTACTCTTTAATATTTTTTTTTCTCAGAATCTGCCACTGTCTTCTACTCCACTATTACGCCTTTCAAACTTTATCCTAAGCACTACCCCCTCATGCCCTTTCTCATTTTTCCTAATTCAAAAACATGATCACCAGACGATAGTAGGAGATTGAGATTCAGGGTTCAGTGTCCTATTTACAGACTTGCCAATGAATTGTTATTTGTTTTTGGCTGAATTGCTTCCCTCTCTTTTTCTCCAGCTATGAAGTGGAAATGACATAGCTTCTATTGTCAATTTCTAAACATGACAATGTTCTCAATACAATGTAAAATGATGCCTGCCTAAGATTGCCATCTGAATATCAAAGGGTTTGAAGATCTCAGATGAATGGAACTAAATATCTTAGTAACATGATGATTGAACGTTAAGTACAATTCTTTGTTGTATTGATAAAAATGCATTCACTGGGACAGTTTCTGAGAGCCTTGGCAAAACACTACCTCTACATTTTGCATCTCTTTTTGCTGAACTTGTGATTTTATTGGTATAAGGTATTCTTCTTGAGGAAACTCCTACCAATGCTGAGAGGCAGTTGTTCCGGAAGGGCACTGAGATGCTAAGTGATTTTCCCCGAGTCACACAGGCAGTAGGTGTATTGATATTTCTAAAGCACAGGGCTAATCATATCACTCTCATATTTAAAGAAGCTTCATTAGGTCTTTAAGATAAAATATAAGCTTCTCTTTTGGTATTTAAAGGCTTTCACAATCAGTCCTCATATAATCTTTCTCTACTAATTATACTTTATATTCTACGATGCAGCCAAGTTGGCCACCTTAATATTTCCCATACATGAAATTCTGTTTTTCATCACCTTGTCTTTGCACAGACTTTCCTTCATGCTTGGTATACTTTTCTTTCCTCTCGTTACTATCCATCATACTGTACTGCTAACAAACACACATAGATAAAACCTTCATTTGATCCTACCATCTCCACAAATTGTCATCCTGTATTTCTCTTTCCTTCCTGACAGACTCCTAGAAAAAAAACTACCTTTTTTCATTGCTTCCATTTTCTCATCTCATGCTCACTTTTCAGCCCCTTTCAATTTAACTTCCAAATTCATCAGTTTCCCAATACTGCTATTAAAGGTTATCAGTGAATTATTATTTGCCAAACCTAATGCCCCTCTTTCGGTCATCTTTGTTTTTGATTTCTGTGTGGGTTTTGACACCACTGACCACCTCTTTCTCCTATATACTCTCTTCTTACTGATTCTTGTGTTTGTATTTCTTTTCTTTTCTAAAATAAGTTTTTAAATAATATTTTATTTTTCCTCCAATTACATGTGAAAACAATTTTTAACATTTGTTTTTTAAAATAAGTTTTTATTGATATTTCTTGTTTTTATATTTCAAAGTTTCCACTGAGCTCTTTTAATCAGGAATTCTCAGAAGATCTCTATTTTGTTAAAGATTAATTTTTTCCATATAGAGATTGTACTCATTGTTGAAGGATAACTTATTTTTGGTTGTAAACCTCTATCTTTTGTCTTTTGGAATATTGTATTTTAGGATTTTCTCTAGTTTATAGTAGTTGTAGTATTGTATTGGATGACTGTTGACCATTTTTGAAAGATGCTTCTTTTAGTCCCTCTTTTTTTTTTCAACACTACTACTGGCACACAATCCTTGTAACAGGGATTATGTCTGGCAAAGCAAGACCACAATTAGCTGAAGCATAGATACCTTCTCTCCTTCTCCTCTCTCCATTCTCCTGATGTATGCTATTGTCTATGAGGATGGAGGTTATATAACAAGACTGACCTTGCTAGCCCCCTTTCCTCCTTCTTCCCTGTGATTAGCAATAAAGTTTGTTAAATCTCTCTCTGTGTGGGCTGCCTCTTTTCCTCTGAAGTTACCTGCACTGCAGTGATCCTGACTGTTATTGCTTGTTACTTGAATTTTTTCTTTCTGGCTACCTGAAATATTAGACTGCATGAGTTTTCTGCATTTTGGCTATGACATTCCATGAGTGTTTTCATTTGGAGTTTCTTTTAGGTGGTTGATAAAGTCTTCCTATTTTCACTGTATGGTTCTAAGAGGTCTGGGAAATTTTCTTTTTTTTGAATTCCATATTTTATTATTTAATATTTTTAAGTTTTCAGCATTGATTTCCACAAGATTTTGAGTTACAAATTTTCTCCCCATTTCTACCCTCCCCTCACTCCAAGATGGCATATTTTCTGATTGCCCCATTCCCCAGTCAGCCTTCCCTTCTGTTATCCCACTCTCCCCCACCCCCTGTCCCCTTACATTCTTGTAGGCCAAGATAGATTTCTATGCCCCATTGCCTGTATATCTTATTTTGCATGCAAAACCAACTTTTTTTGAGCATCTGCTTTTAAAATTTTGAATTTCAAATTCTCTCCCTTCTTCCCTTCCCGCCCACCCTCCCTAAGAAGGCAAGCAATCCAGCATACGCCACACACGTATCATTATGCAAAACACTTCCATAACAGTCATGTTGTGAAAGACTAACTATATATCCCTCCATCCCATCCTGTCCCCCTTTATTCAGTTTTCTCTCTTGACTGTATCCCTTTTCAAATGTGTTTGCTTTTGATTACTTCCTCCCCCATCTGCCCTCCCTTCTATCACCCCTCCCCCTTTTTTATCTCCCTCCTCCACTTTCTCGTGGGGTAAGATACCCAACTGAGTGTGTATGTTATTCCCTCCTCAAGTCAAATCCAATGGGAGCAAGATTCACTCATTCCCCTTCACCTGCCTCCTCTTCCCTTCCCACAGAACTGCTTTTTCTTGCCACTTTTATGTGAGATAATTTACCCCATTCTATCTCTCCCTTCCTCTCTCTCTCAATATACTCCTACCCCTTAATTTTATTTTTTAGATATCATCCCTTCATATTCAATTCACCCTGTGCCCTCTGTCTATATATATGTATATTCCCTTCAACTATCCTAATACTGAGAAAGGTCTCATGAATTACACACATCATCTTTCCATGTAGGAATGTAAACAAAACAGTTCAACTCCCCTAACCTTATGATTTCTCTTTCTTGTTTATCTTTTCATGCTTCTCTGGATTCTTGTGTTTGAAAGTCAAATTTTCAATTCAGCTCTGGTCTTTTCATTGAGAAAGCTTGAAGTCCTCTATTTTATTGAAAATCCACATTTTGCCTTGGAGCATTATACTCAGTTTTGGTGGGTAGGTGATTCTTGGTTTTAATCC